>JAXRJS010000100.1:667500-847500 GCA_037127375.1 Dione juno
ATTATTGTGAGAAAACGATAAGGGTGAACACGTGCAGATTCCCATATAGTGACCGTTTGAGTGTTGGAATTTAGAGTGTTGTAATGAAAAAAACAATTGCATTTTGTTTTAGAGTCTGCGAATTTAGTGGCGGGAAGTGGTTTAAGGCGCGAGCTTCATGTATATATATATATATATATATATATATATATATATATATATATATATATATATATATATATTAAACATCTTATGTAAAAATGCTAAAATTTGCATGTTTCTTAAATATCTATTGTAAGCCTTAAATATATTGTGTATGTTAACCGAAATGCTCTTATGCTAAGTGGCCTGGTGACCACCAGGCCCAGAAATTTCCATTTACTTAAAGATATATTAACGAGATTCTTAAAACCGCAACTGATCTTCTTTAAGTTGTTTATCAGCATAGTTCCATACTAATTCTGGCTTAAGCGACCCATGCATTGTGTAACTATATTACACAATATGTGGGTCACCTTATATTTCTCCTTTAAATATTAGAAATATATCTTATTTTTTGGTCAGTTTGCCACGAAATTCTAAATGGTGAAAATTCTAAATTCACTGTTCTTGAGCATAGAAGAGGACTCCATGACTCTAGGGCTCTAGCGCTCTAGTACTCTGGCACTCTAGTATTCTAATAAGAGTATTCATGTAAAAGATAAAACACTGAAGGCACGCGTTACAAATTAAAGTGTTACAGGGAACTAATCAGTCCCCTTTGTCCCCGTATTTGCTAGGGTGGAGCCCTAGCAGATGAAGGGTTACGGATTTCATTTGAATATTTCATTTGGCCGTTTTTATAGTTCCTACTAATTTTATGAGGCAAAGCAACGTAGTGTTAAGACACTTTTCTCATATACATAGGTTTAGCCCAGTTCATTAATACGTCGGCATCACTCTGATATATCTCACTCTGAAATAATATATATATATATATATATATATATATATATATATATATATATATATATATATATATATATATATATATATATATATATATATATATATATATATATATATATATATATATATATATATATATATATATATATATATATATATATATGTATACATATATATCTATATATCAATCCTCTCCCAATCAAGGCGGATATATGAAAGTAAAAAAAGCGAAGGTAGCCCAACTTTTTAAAATTAATTAAAGTTTAGATTACTATTTTTTCTTCTAATATCAAATTCCAAGGGTTGTGTTTCAACAAAAAATATTTAAGCCTAATGAAAGAAGCCAAGCAGAAATGGTAAAAGGGATAAAGATTAAAAAAAAACAACATCTTGACATTGACAGGTGTCAAATTTGGTAGACATTTTTTTACATGCGGATGCCAAAAAGACCTGTCTGTCTGTCTGTCTGTCTTAAGTAAAAATGAGGTATTCTTTTGTCGAAAGTTATAGATTTAAGTTATATACTATAGTGTGATAAGAATAAAAAATTTTTTTACACATTCTAAATGTAATAATTTTGACAGAACTAATCGCTTATCGAATTAAAAAAAAAAACATAATTTTTTTAAATTATTATTTACACGTATATAGTGTATGTACACGTATGTGTATGTATATTTACACTTTACTAAAATATTAAAAAAATATATTTCTACAAGTTTAAACTGTCTGTATGTTTTTGCGTTTGTCTGGGCTAATACTCTGGAACAGCTGAATCAATTTTTATGAACTTTTATGGGATGGTCCCGAGGATAGTACTTTTTATCCCGGAATTTCCGTGGGCTTGGGATTTCCGCAAACCACATTTATACACAAACATACATTTTCCATAAACATAGTGACTCGGAAAGGAAAAAATAAAAATAATTACATGTCCAATACATTTATATTACAGAATCTAAATTACGGCGAAGTCGCGAACAGTCTCTAGCGCGATGAAAAGGTGCTTGAGGTTTTTTTTGTTATATTACCTTAACAAGAATTTGAACCTGTAACCTTGCAAACTAAATCACATCTATTCACTGACCAGTATTGAGATAACAAGTCGTACTAAGAAAGTTCAAAATATCTTAACAAATACTAATAGAGCTTATTTAATTAGCGAATGCTAGTTAATACAGTGGGAAAGAGATGACTTCCTCATAGATAAATGATTTGAATGCTATTTTTTGTATGGGACATGGTGATGGGTTCAATTCCCATTTCCAGAAATTATATTTCAATTTTATTTTTGTTTTTTTTTTGTTTTTGTCGAGATCGTCGTGGCACATCGACATGGAATGCCTCGAAAGATGGGTGGAGAGTCAGAGAGATAGTGAGGGAGGAATAAAGGTATACACTAGGTTCCCTCTACTTGCCCTGCTAAACGGGATATATATGTATATATATATATATATATATATATATATATATATATATATATATATATATATATATATATATATATATATATATAATATATATATTTGTTTATTTAATTGATTTTTAAAGTGTTAATTGACACTAAGGATAGAAAGGACTTGGACGGTTTCCATGAGGTTTGTGGGTTCGATTCCCACTCGGGGAGAATGAATGATTTTCATTTTCTTCGCTCTGGCAACAAGACAATGCGCAGCGTTGAGTTCCGCCACTCAACACGCAATGCCTCGAAAGGCGGAAGCGGGGAACGGAGTGTCTTAACACTAGGTTCTTCTGCCTATGGTTCACTCTGCCTATCCTGCTATGTGCGGGAAAGAGCATGAAGTTAATTATTTTTTTCTATGTAATAAGTTGTAAAAATCATATAAGAATTTCGACGCAGCGTGAGGAAGAACGCGTGGCTCAGTGGTTAGAGCGTTCGGACGGTGTCCATGAGGCGCGGGTTCGAATTTTTATATTTTCTTTAATTATGTTACATTAACTTATCGAGTTAAGCCGTCACCATAATAAATAATGACGATAACTATTAATAAAAAAAAATAAGAAAAAATCATATAGAGTTATATTACATGCATATTATATTAGAGCAAACGGGAGACCATCGATCAAGAGGGCGAAGCCCCAGAAGACCCAATTTTCCTTCCCTTATACTGTGTTTTTTACATTTTTAAATACTTTAGTGATAGATTAAGTTTTCTTTTGACACGCGCCGTTGATCTCTCAACGCTGACATAGAGAGGTGGTTCTTGTTTATGTTGGCTCGTCTCGCCTCTCACGTGTTTGTATTCGGATATATATAAATTGGGGATTGGAATTAAAATGGAGGCCAATTTAAAAAAATATATTTTTACTAAATATTTCGTGTAGCTTGTTCTCTGTTTTGTTTATGCTTTTAGAGATCCGTAGTGGAAATAATGAAATGGTATCTTTATGGGATCATTAGGTCATCTCTATAGTCTCTTAGTCAAAAAAAATTAAGTTTTAAGTTAATGCAATAAATCAATAGAACAATATTTATTGAATATGTCCAGGTTTAAATTAGTCCCGCTGCGAACAAGAACCCACGGTGCGCGAGGCCAACTCGCACTTGACCGATTTACTCGTAACTTGTACTTTTTTATATTAAAAAAAATGGATTATTAGTCAATATTTAAGCGTTACCAACTTTGATGTTGGGGTCGTTTCCCGTGCAGCCAAAAATGTCATATATATATATATATATATATATATATATATATATATATATATATATATATATATATATATATATATATATATATATATATATATATATATATATATATATATATACTTTTTTTTTAATTTTCAGTCATCTTTTGCATATGGCTGACAGATAGACAGACAGTTAAGACACTACTTTTAGTTATAATTTTTTGTTTCAGAGCCAGAACGAAATAGTATACCCCTAATGACAAGCGTTACAACAACTATCGTCTTTATGTCTTGAAATATATAAAAGGCAAATCTGACTGACTGACTGACTGACATACGAGTATATCAAGGCACAGCCGAAACTGTACCTAGAAACTTGAAATTTGGTTCCAGGGTTCCTTTTGTGATGGATGTGAGCACTAAGAAAGGATTTTTAGAAATTCAACCCTTAAGGGGGTCAAATAGGGGTGTAAAGTTTATATGGAGTTTTCTCATTTTTAGACTCAGAAGTGTGAAAATAACTACATAAGTTTTGAATTACAATTAAAAATGATCTGTATAGGCGAAATGGACAAATTCTCCACTAAACGGGTAAAATGGAGGGGTACAAGTGCACGAAGTCGCGGGCAAAAGCTTGTCATTTATATAACAGATACAAATAACATAAATATATCATTTTTTTACTTGATACGCGGAATACAACGCCGCTTCTTTCTTTGCTTTTTAAATTTTCTTCTTTAGTTCTTTAGAAAAAATGAAAATAATGAATTCCCCCAAGTGGGAATCGAACCCAGAACCGTTGCGTTTGTAGACAACAAACTATTTCCGAATACAACTCGAGTCGTTAATTAATCTTAAATAATTACAGTTAATGTGTGGTCCTCCTGTACGAGTTAAGGGGAAGATCCTCTTTAGATATGAAACATATTAGTAATAAATAAGCTTGGATTGCTTGTCGGTTCGAATATCAGAAGGGTGGAGGTGTCTTAGTAAACTGGTAATTTGTCCTGGCTTTGCCTTAACAATAATACAATTTTCCCCAAAATCCTTCTAAATCTAGTTTCTCGGTTAAAGCGTGTAAACGTACAGACAAAAAATTCAAATTGATTTACTATATTAATTCAGATTTGGTTAGGTAAGGTTCTATAATATAATTAATGGAAAGCTACAAAAAAACGTATTATTTGCCAGGGTATTTGTGTGTACTCCTCTAAGCGCAGAACATGCGCATGCGCATCAAACAAAATTTAGGCGTGCGTATGTTCAACGTATCTAAACAACGTAAAAAGAGTCGTAGGATTTTCGGCATGGCTAGAAAAAACAATCTATATATATATAATATTATATATATATATATATCTAATATATATATATTATCATTTATAAGATATAATATTATATATTACATATAATATATTATATTAATATATATATATATATAGTATATAAGATATATACTTCTTCTTCTTTCCTAACATTTCGCCTCTATCTGCCAAAAAAATTATTCGAAATCATCAAAAATGACAATCATGTCCACTTTATAATAGAAACCACAATCAATGTCACTTCACAAACAAGATTATCCATATTTTAAAGTAACATACACCTTCACATACTAAATGCTTTTGTCTTTTGTGTGTATGTAAAGTCGTTTTCTGGAAAGTGAAGGTACTTGTGGTTGTAACGTCCCATGTAATTCGACACTTGCACCTCATTTTGGAGTCCAAGGATAAATACGAGATATTTATTTTAAAATTTTATTTTTACTTTTTCTTTAGCTTAACGCATTTCGCCATAAATCGTTAGTTTCTTAACCTATCTAATGTATAATGTATAATAGATATTGCGTGTATGGTTGCGGAACTCAACGCCGCGGCATCCATTAACGAAAGCGGTTATAAGAATAATATTGATATTAATATTATAAAGCAAATGACTTTGTTTGGTTTAACGCGGTAATCTAGGGAACTACTGTCTGAATTAAAAGAGAAGAAGAAGAAGAAAGAAGAACTATTAGGTAGTCCATTTGTCGTGTAAGACTATATAGCCTTATCAGATTATAGCCTAAGTAGGCTTTATTGCATCACTTGCTGGTGCCTGTGTCATGTGTCATGCACAATTCTTGGCTATTACCAGTTTCCAGGTTACAAGGTCACAGCTAAAAGCTTCTTTAAGAAAAATCAAATTGCCAACTAATGTGTACTTTTTGATACTGTTCATATCAAAAGGTTTTATGGGATTTTTATTTTTTTTTAAGTGAATGCTGTTTAAATGCAATATTTAAACTGAATTCGCCTTAAACATAATGATTGCACAAAGTACTTACACACGCACCGACTTTGAACATTTGTGAAAGTAATTAAATGCGTTTATTTTAATATTATAATATATATATATATTATATATATATAATATAATATATATATATATATATATTATTATATATATATATATATATTATATATATATATATAACATATATTCCGTACCATTTTATGATTGTATTGTAAGTATTGTTTTTTTTTAGTATTTGTTGTTATAGCGGCAACGGAAATGTATAATTTGTGAAAATTTCAGCTTTCTAGCTAACGGTATATGAGATACAGCCTGGTGACAGACAGACGGACAGACAGATAGACAGACAGATAGACAGTGGAGGCTTAGTAATAGGCCTGATGACACAGTACGGAAAACCCAGATAGACAGTGGAAGCTTAGTAATAGGATCCTGATTTTACCTCTTAGGTACGGAACCCCAAAAATCAATGAAAAGTAAAAAAAATAATTGTCAAATACAAAAAAATCCAGACTAGGATTGGAACCGACGACTATTAAACACGTAGACACTTCTAAACTCCACTATAAAGGGTCAAAATAGAACGCCTACTTTAAGGAAATACCGTCTCCGTTATCTATTTAAAATCTATAGGGCGAAGAATTCAACGCTTACATTCTAAGCTCAAATTCCTTCGATCTAGATTCGAATCTACGGCCATCGCGAGCCACCTTTTAACCACACCACGACGGCGTTTCATACTTTATGTATGTATGTATGTATATATGTGTGTATGTGTGTATGTGTGTATGTATGTATATGTACGTATGTATGTATGTATAAAATTTCATATAATCTTTAATTTATTAGTCGACACGACGGTCTGTTAAGAAACCATTTAATATAAAATTTATGGTCCCCGTTGCATTGGGCCGTGGGTGAAATACTTATTTATAATTTTTTCTATGATTAAAAAGAGAGAAATGGGCTAGGGTTGTCTACTGAACCGCGCTTTGTTTCGTTACTAGTGCGAGGAACGAGGATAGAAACATAATTTATTGCCTCGAGTGGGAATCGAACCCGCAACCGTCGCGTTTACTATCAGACACTGTCCCACAACGCTAAGTCGGCTTTTAGTGTACGAACGGAGTGTTTCGACACTAGATTCTCTTTGACTATCTGCTAACTACGAGAGATGTGTGAACTAAATAAGCCTCTAATATATTAATGTTCTCAATTTTCATAGAGAAGCGAATATTATATCACTAGAATTAGACTTCAGTTTTTACAATTCTCTATGATTAGTACTTAGTGGCAAGACTCTCTGTTCTCCGCTTGCTATAAGTGGCGTAGATCTAATACCAATATAAATTCGAAAATATAAATAATATATCTTAATATAATTTTTTTTAAAGCGACAACCCTAGCAACAGGATGCTCTATACAATAATTTAGACCACTATTATTAAGGCGCCTAAACTTCACCAATTTTGTTCAATGATTTACTTATTTTTAAAGAATGCCCGCGGGATGTGAGATTGAGATAGAGTTATTAAGTACGGTTTGGGAGAGATTTATATCTCCCGCAGATAGCAGGGTCGGTAGAGAGATGTTAGAGATGGGACCACCGCTTGGACATTGAGCGAGGATGTGGAGATTATTGCATATATTGTAGACAAAGGAATCATTTATACATTTTTTGAGCTTCACATTGTATACCGCATAGAGATTCTAGTGTAAAAACCCTCCGTTCTACGCTTTTCGATCGAACTTAAGATTACATCCGCGTGGATTTTAATCTACAACATTTTTTATTGCCGCTCCACCCCTTTTAGTCATAGCGTGATGTTATATAGCCTATAGCCTATAGCCTTCCTCAATAAATAGACTATTCAACACAAAAATACTTTTTCAATTCGTACCTGTAGTTACTGAGATTAGCGCGTTCAAACAAACAAACAGACAATCTCTTATTATCTCCTCTATGTGATTAACTATAGAAATAGCATTGTTTTCTAACCAGAACATATTATTAAACTGAATTATTTAATTTTCATTTCATATAAGAACTTAACCAAAATTCATACAATTTTTTTGACTAGCATGTAGCAGGTAGCCGGTTCAAATCCCGCTGCATCACAAATCATTATTTCAACCACACTAAATCATATTACCTACATAGTGCCTATGATTTATTGTTAAAATATTATCATTGTTTATAGCAATGAAGGCGTATTACCTGATCGATATCTTAATTAAAGTCGTGAGTTATGAGGAGGTATGGGGAGACATCGGTTGACCTTCGAAGATAGTGCCGTTGTGGATGAAGGTCACGTATATAGCACGAGGACCTGGATAGCTTGTAAGAAGAGGTTCACGACA
This sequence comes from Dione juno, assembly GCA_037127375.1. NCBI lineage: Eukaryota > Metazoa > Arthropoda > Insecta > Lepidoptera > Nymphalidae > Dione > Dione juno. Next base: position 675,736 of record JAXRJS010000100.1, read on the forward strand.
TTGGACGAGGCGAAAGAGGTATGCAGGGAGGGTATGCTCCGTGTATGGGTAATTATCGCTGGCAGTGGAATTCTCAAGAAAGTCGAGATACTTAAGTTGCTTCTAATATATACGTAACTTATATCGATTTTAGTTATTAATATGATCGATTTTTTTTAGAATATTTGATCTAGGTATCTAGGTCTTGATATAGGTATCTTGATCTTGTTACCGGAGAGATAGAGAGAAATAAAAAGTAATTAGAAAACTACTCAATGTTTTCAATTGATCTGCAATCGGAGAGCGGAGAGTTTCAGATGAGGATAAACGAGGCCACATAAAGGCCTACCAGACCTAGTCATTTAGTTTATAACGTATACAACAATGTTAGTAACAAAGCTTGTAGCTACGAGTACTTCACTGTTATGACAAATATGAGAATGTTTACAGTATATGATATAGCGTAATGGCTTTTACAGACTGTAGACATTTTTATTCTTGTTTTTTTTTTTTTTTTTTTTTTTATTATTGAATTATATAACATGAATAATGATATATAAGCCAATCATGTCTCCATAGAGTACTAGATTAAAGTTTTGTAACTACTTAAATGTTATATATAATAAATAAAAAAAAAATGTTTAAATGTCTATGAACTAAAACTCATCATAAGTGGATATTATTTCGATTTTTTTTAGTTTGATTAACTTCAGTTTTTTTTTATTTATACTGTCCGAGTAAATTCTACTTTATTCGTACATTACAATAGCACAACTTTGTATGGGTATGTAGTGTTAAGGCACTCCGTTATAAACGAACATTTGATAAATACAATATGAAAATAAGTTCATTTTGTGCTTTAATAACTAAAGTCGTCAGTCTGCAATTAGCCTTAAATTCACATATATCATGCTTGTCGCCACACATCTCTACATCAATCAAGGGACAAATGAATTAATATCAATTTAATTGCTGATAAATTGTCTACAGACAGACAGTTATTTATGTATATAATGTAGATTATTTAATAAATTAATAGATTACAATTGTAATTGACGCCATCATGGCGCAGTGGAAGTCTATCTATATGTAAGAGGTGTGTGTTCGATTACTAGGAGGCAATTTCAAAAGATTTCTTGTCGCTACTAAACGAATGTAAATCAGTTTATTATTGACTTAAAAAAGGGTTTTTTCAGGTCTGAGTCATTAACTTATATTAACCTGTAATATATACTTTGGCTTATATTTATTTTATTCTTATTTTAGCTTCACACTGTAAGCAGAAACACTACGTTCCCTGCTTTCTGCCTTTCCAGGCATTGCGTGTTGATCATTCTTCCCTCATAGGAATCGAACCCACGAACCGTCGCCTTAACAGCCACCTCTAATTTGACGTTAAAAAAATGAAGCATGTACCAAATTTATATATATATATATATATATATATATATATATATATATATATATATATATATATATATATATATATATAACACAAATATGTTAAACTTCTCATTAACAAGCAAATAATAAAAGTTACAACTTTCACTTTTATCATTATTTTAAAGAAATCTCTAAAATAAGGTGAGCTCGTTAATAAAAGATTGACATAGTATAGTACGGTGGTTGTGGGTTCTGATTTTAACCTGCATATTTATATATATATATATATATATATATATATATATATATATATATATATATATATATATATATATATATATATATATATATATATATATATATATATATATATATATAACTCTGTAGCTATGTAGCTTTATTTTAAGTACCTATATATTTCCTTGAACTGAAGCGCGGCGTTATGTTCAGCCGCGAGTGAGACGCGATTAAAGACGACTGTAATAGTATTTACTTTTTTTTTACTGCACGCTGTATCCCGCACATAGCAGGATAGGCAGAGTGAGCCGTAGGTTGAAGGAACCAATTGTTAAGACACTCCGTTCCCCGCTTTCCACATTTTGAGGCATTGCGTGTTGAGTGGCGGAACTCGACACCGCGCTTTTTACCTTGTTGCCAGAGCGAAGAAAATGAAATTTTGCATTCTCTCCGAGTGGAAATCGAACCCATAAACCGTCGCGATTACAGGCAGACGGTGTGCGTCTATACGATCTTAGACTACACGCAGCGTTGAGCTCTGCTATCCAATAAGCAAAAACTCAAAAATTAGGCGGAAAGCGGGAACGTAGCAAGTATTTCTTATTTATATACAAACTTATTCCCATGCTTTTAGCACTTCCAATGAATTATTTGTACCATACAATTTTTATAGATGTTTATCGATTCTCAAATATTGACTCGCGATAAACCCGACCTTCAAATATCGTTTGACAAGATGTCACATCACTAGAGTAAATATTGACACGTCACGTATATTGTCAAAAACGTTATGAATTACATATCTGGTATTTCTTTTGTGGGGGGTAGAGGCAGAGAGAAGTTAGTGTCAGTGCCCTCCGTTTTTGAATTTCCGCTCACTTTAGAAACTTTCCATCCTGAGTGGCGGATCTCTTCGCCGAATTTTCTATTTACGAGGCATAAATCCCCATGTAGTGGCGAAGTGTCCATACAACACGATTCCTATCGGGTTACCTTTTTGTAAAAATTAACAAGTAAATTAATTAATAGTATATAAAAATTATCCCACAATATCCCACGATAAAATAAAACCAATAAATTGTTATCCTGATTGAATTTCTTCATCGACGCTTACCTTCATGAAAATTTAACTCATCGCCACTGGTAGTAGGTACATACTTAAACTTCAACTACTTCATTAATAACGACTTTACTTCCACGATTTCGTTGTCGTGGACTGTATGACGTATGTCGTTAAATCCCACATTTACCCGCTCCCATGGGAATTTGGGGAAATTCTCCCCCATAAACTTTGCCAGAATTTCGAATTTTGGCAAAATTCAGCTGTCTACGATGCTTAATTTCGGCTGTGCGTTCTCATAGTCTCTCAATATAGCCATAAGTTCCAGTTATAGCCCGCGAGCTCGTTAGCGTGGACTATGGATCGTAAAATCTCGCTCTATTTCTATTTACCCACTAGGGGAAACGCGTTGCCATAGCAACGTGTGTCACTTTATACAAAATTATATATATATATATATATATATATATATATATATATATATATATATATATATATATATATATATATATATATATATATATATATATATATATATATATGGTATATATATATATATATATATATATATATATATATATATATATATATATATATATGTATATATATATATATAAATATGTGGTAGTGTGTGTTAAATTTATTTAATATATTTCTAAAGCATTGTCAATGAACACGCAATGTCTCGAAAGGCGGAAAGCGGAGAAAGTAGTGTCTTAACACTAGGCTCCCTCCGCCCACCCTGATATAGTGTGAAGATAAAAAAAAATTACTTTCTTCACTCCTTTACCATAGAAAGCTTGGGAATGCCAATTTTCATATTGATTCGTTCATACAATATTTTTTCCATCACTTTTAAGGTATAGATTGACAATATTACCATTGCACATAATATACACATAATTCTGTTTGTGAAATGTTATGTATATATATATATATTTTTTTTTGTGCAATAAAGTATTATTATTATTATTATTATTACTTATAGTACTGAAGGCAGATAACACAGTGAGGCATCACTCGCTAGTATTAATAAAATCACTTATAAATAGGACTGTCGTGGCGCGAAGACATATCTTATGCCTGTATACGCTACGGTGTGTGGGTTCGATTCCCACTCACCGAAAATGAATGATTTTCATTATCTTCGCTATTTCAGGCTAAAAGCGCGGCGTTGAGTTCCGCCACTCAACACGCAATGCCTCAAGGCGGATAGCGGGGACCGGAGTGTCTTAACACTAAGTTCCTAAGGTTCCCTCCGCCTACCCTGCCATGTGCGGGATACAGCGCGAAGCTAATGTAATTTAACTTATATAAAAAAAACACCATGGACAACGTTATACTGTCTCGAATCGTAAAACAAATCACACATTAAAATCAGACGCTTAGCATCAGCAGGAATTGAAGTCGTGACCTTATACAATAAATTAATATGAGCGCGACACTTCATGCAATTGGTGTGTTAAAGTTAAGTAGTTATGATTGATTCGCACAGACAGTGCGACCGAGACGGGATACGGGATTCGACATTATCTAGCTAATTAAAAAAAAATAATGTGTAAAATCTTAGGAACTACTGGACCAATTGAGAAAAACTGTGATGTCTTCTCTTTTAGCCCCCTAGTGGAAGGGGGGGGGGGGGGGGGGGTTGTAATAAGTTGTAAAAAGCATATAAGAATTGCGACGCAGCTTGATGAAGAAGGCTTAGTGTTAAAAATTTTATGTTTTTTTTTAAGTATAAAAAAGTTACCCTTTTGGTGTATTTACCGCCATTTTTTGACTGAAATACGATTGGTATTCATTTGGGCGTTAAAGTGTTAAAATTTTAAATGCATCAATGATGTTCTTGAAAAGAAGCTTTAAGTTATAATTTCTATACATTAAACGATTCAATTTCCACTAGGTCATCGTGTAGTTGAGAGCTATATAGATGGATGGAGAGAGATCCTACTCCATTATAGCATCAGGCCATGAGGCATGGAGAACTCGGCATTAAGACCTTCCGTTCCTCGATTTCAGTATGAATTAGAATTCTTTACACCAAATTTCATTTGAACTCGATACCCACTGCGTATAATATCATTAATTAAAAAAAAAACAATAAAATGATAAAATCAATTAATCTGTTTTTTTATTAATTTATTTAAACATTAAGATAAATATGCTATATTGGCGCCGAATCATCGGTCATGTCTAGCAAAATCTATGTATTTCACATTTTATTAGAGAATATGTTTACCAATGACGTAGTGATGTACATGAGATAGATGTGGGTTCAATCCCAGTTCTTGATTTTTTAGTTTATGGTATTAATAATATATAAAAATCTTAATTAACTCCACTTTATGCTCAAAATCCTCTACATTGGGTAAGAAGAGTTGTTAACGTAGTGACAAATCACTAGATACTTGGAAATGAAAAAAGTTGTATATGACACATATAACATAAAATACAGCCTACAGTCTATAGCCTATAACCTGCCTCGATAATTGGACTATCCCACATCATACAAAATAAATCGAACCACTAGTTCCCGAGATAAGCGCGATCAAGCATACTAACATATCAGCTTTATAATATAATAATAGAAGTACAGATGCAACTATTCGGGCTTAATGGAAATACAACCGGCTTGTGAGTCACTCGTTAGAATCTATTCAATCTACGAGTGTAATGTATGGTCACGACATTTGCTGTACACTGTAAATATGAAGACTAGTGATGTGCTCTCGAATCTCTCCGATATTCTAAACTTTTGTCAAAGACGATGTGATTTGTCAATGAAGCGGAGAGGATTTGAGGGAGGAGGAGAGGAGGATCTCTATGTTCTCTACTATAAAATCATAAAATTCTAGGTCATTAATTACAAGTCCTCTTGAATTATGGAGCTATATGAATGTCAGTACTGTCAGTCCAACAGTATATATATATATATATATATATATATATATATATATATATATATATATATATATATATATATATATATATATATATATATATATATATATATATATATATATATATAAGCTTTCCTCGAGTGGGAATTGAACCTATAACTACCAAACACACAGTAGTTTAACAATTCGTAAGCAATTTTCTCACTACCTCCTATACCTACCTACTACCTACCTATACCAAAAATTAATTTTACGTTCAAAATGTAAGTCATATACTAGTAGTGTTGACGCGACAGATCGATCGATACGACGATATTTACAGATAGTGTTTGAAATTTTTCTATCGATTATACACAACTAATCCTATTTTTATATCTATCGAAATTTATACAGTAAAATATTAGTTTACTGTACTTAAAGTACTGTACTTTACTTTGAGCCTGACCCAAAATAAAGCATCAGGGTTTGACATTTGTTATGTCACAGTTGTATATGTCAGAAAAGTCGATGGAAAATTTAATTGAACAAAACATATTTTCATCTTATTCCGATAGACATAAAATCGGCCGAAAAAAAAAATAGAGAAGTTCAAATGAAAAGAATATCGATATTTATGTGTTTAACTGAAAATAAATATGGAATTTTTTAAAATTTTATTTTTAGCTTTACCCTGGACTTAGCAGAGAGGGAGGAGGAAATTCAAATTCCAGAAAATGCGCTTACAGACTTACCAGAGCAAGCAAATAATAATATATCATTCCCCCAAATGAAAATTGAACTCACAACAATCGCGCTCACAGATATATAATAATTGCGTTATAAAAGTTAAATAATAAAGACTAGTGTAGAATGCGTATGCGCATCACTTTAACCATGTTTATAGATAACCAATTATTCTTACAAAAGTAACAAATATCGATAATAAGCATAACTTATTGTGACAGTATTCAATTATTACAGCCTACAGATTGATAGTTTTTACTGAAATAACTTTTAGTTTGGACAAAAATTTCGTATTATTATTTTCACTCGGTGAATAATAAGTGAAAAAAACGTAAACTGTACAAATATCTCACTAATGTATATTTGATTACATACCTGCTCGTGTTATTTTGGTTTTTTTTCAGCTTAACGCTATATCAGGTTAATGGCAAAGTAGGCATAGAGAACCTAGTGTCGAAACACTCCGTCCTCTCCACTTTGCACTCGAATTCAAGATAATGGCGAAACTCAACTACACACTTTTTACTAAAGAAACTTGTCGTATATTTTTATACACTTTCTTATTTTGGTATATCGATAAGATATTTGTTTATTAAATATATTTGTAAAAACCATATAAGAGAACGTTTAGCACAGAATAAGGTGGCGAAACTAGTCTTTGTCTAACCCTACTTATTTAGTAATATTTATTTTTAATTATTATTTATTTATATTTAAATAAAAACTTTCCTTCAAGCAGATATTAAAGCCTCAATAGCAATAATATTTAAAGAAAATCAATATGTCGATATAATATACACATGAACATCACTATTCAAGGCAATAACCGCGTGACAACATTGTTAGACATCACTAGCTTTTGACGATACGAATTTCTAGTTTGGAAACTACGAAATTACATTGTACTGAACATCATATATATACCTCTATATACATATGTCATTCTCTATATACATATACCTCTATTTTTTTATTTTTTTTTATTTTTATTTTATTTTTAAGGGACACATACAGTACAGTAAAATAATTTCAATATAAAACATACAAAATAGAACAAAGACCAATTAAGCACAAAAACTAAAAACACTCTATATACATATAGTAGCAGATTTTTTTTATTATTATTAGTAATTATATGTTAGACCATTGATGCCGTCGCGTCACAATGTCAAGCGACTGTTGTGGGCTCGATTCACACGGGAGTCGAAAATTGGGGCAGAAGGAAGAAAGTTGGACATTAGGTTTCCTCTGCCTAATAAATAAATAAATAATATAAATAAATAAATAATAAATTTGCGTGATACACTGTGATTTCTAAAATCAATAGGACCATTGCTTCTTAAAATTATATATATATATATATATATATATATATATATATATATATATATATATATATATATATATATATATATATATATATATATATACTTAATATTTTCATTTGTGTCAGCAGCACAGATAAATTAATCGTATAAAAAACATATACGTCATGCCGCTTAGAAAATATTAGCCTCTACAACACCATTTCAAGATGGCGGCTGACGTTTGTTCATATATTATTGAAAATTCGACTTGTGAATTTATAGCCTTCTATATTAGACTAAAATTTTATATTTCTTTCATTTTTACCCTATTTTGAAACACTCCGTTCTCTGCTTTCTGTTTTGAATTTTGAAGCTCTGAATTCTAGACTCTGTGTTTATTTGTAGGTGCTTAATGTCACGCTTGACTTTGATATAGTACACCACCACCACTTTTTATTTATTAGATTTTTTTAATTATATAAAGTGATATTTTATAGAGTAAAATTTAAAAAAAATGCAAAATTAATTTAAAAAATCTGTAATTATTACATAATATATTGGTGTATACTGTCACCAGATACAAGATATGCGTTAATTAAAAAAAAATCACCGACTGCTTTTCCATATAAAACATCGAACTTGTTACCCACGAGGGTGGTATTAAAATGTGCATAATCCTTGGGGGGTCGTCGCTAGAGCTATAGGAAATATTTACGACATCCACGTATTTTTAAGGCTTAATAGAAGCAATTAAGGGAAATGGCCCCAGTTTTATACCTTGTGGTACACCTGTTATGTTTTTTAATTATTTCTTGAATTTTTCACTAGTGGTACAGTAGTAATGGTTGGAATGGTCTCATATATATGGAGATGATCGTCGGTACAAATCGACAATTTGTTTAAAAATTTGTAACCGACTTCAAAAGAGGCGAAGGTTCCGTATTTCCCTTATACTTAGGGTACTGTAGCTCAAAAAAAAAGCAAACAAAATGGGAACTTTGTTGTCAGTCTGTTTGTCAAAATATTTTTACCTTTTTGAAACCTATATATATGTAATTGTGAACTTTTATATGTTGTATATTCCGTTGACCTCCAATCATGAAATTGATAGAGAACCCTTTGGTGCGCGAGTACTCGCACTTGACCGATATTTGCATATTTCCTCGATTTACCTTTCATTTGTAAACTGATTTAAATTCTTTTTTTTTTTGAAAGTATATATTTTAAAAAGGATTTGAACCATTCACATCCACGTTAATTATAAACGCGTCTCACAGACACGCGGCGTCAAATACATATGTAGTTCAATAAACTTTTATTATAGCTATCATTTAATATAATTTACATATAAAATGCATTTCGGTCTGTCCGTATATAAATATCTTTGCTTATATATTTTTACATACAATTCTATTCATACTTTATAGTTTTATAGAGATTTTTGAACGCCATTGTGGCTCAACACTCTGCAATAGTTAAAATCGATAGAGAATTTCTATTTATTTCTATAATCGATGAAAAGGTTTCTTTGGGTTCTAAGTCAGATTAACCCATTAACAATTTATCGATTTTTTTATATAAAAATTATATATAAGATAACATATACATATATTAATTTCCATCATAAATTTATTAGATTCAATAGGTACGGAACCTCGGCGTGCGAGACCAACTTACACTTGACCAATATTTTTAATAGCTTCACGCTGGATACGCACGCTATATATATATATATATATATATATATATATATATATATATATATATATATATATATATATATATATATATATATATATTTAAGAATGCGTTAAGTTATATGTAATCGATTAATGTAGTTATAGGATATAAATTAAAAATAATTTTACTATGATGGAACCTACGACCCTTCATTACTAAGTGTCACTAACAACTGATCTATAGAGTGTAATTTACAAAAATTTTAAACCTAATAAAATGATAACATATCAGTATACGTACGACTCTATTTACATTCCCACGATATATTTATTTATTTATAAAAACGAATTTGTATGCAATTCTACTATATAGTCTATAGGAACGATCTCTTGGCAATTCATAAAGCCCTGGTACCAGCTGGTTGATTTTACTTGGGATCGTGCCAACTAGAAAAAAAATCCGAAAAACTAAAGATCCGATTGAAAAAATATTTTTGTCTTACATAGTCCATATATACAGGTAGGCTATAGGCTATAGACTGTAGGCTATAGGCTATATCACATCACGTGACACGTGTATTACTACTTTATGACGCAGGCAGCTAAAAAAAACCTAGTATAAAATAAGATCTTAGAACGTAAATAAAGGAAAATGTATACAAATACTATTTCCTGTCTAGACGTTTGTCGATGGAAGAAGCAATTCTTGATAATATGATTGATATATATATATATATATATATATATATATATATATATATATATATATATATATATATATATATATATATAAATATGAGATTCTGAAATTTTCATAGATTTAGAGATTCGAACCTGTACCCATTCGGTTACAACAGTGCTTTTGATAAATAATTTTGTATTGTGCATATTTATTAAATTTCAGTATATAACAAAAGGTATTTTTTACTTAAATAGTAAGGAAAAATAGCCTAAGAATCGAATCCCGTACCAACTCCCAAGTCCATAATTCAAAATACTTCATTAAACAACCGGTCTGTTTTGATATTAAATCGAAATTGCCCCGCTCTATCCGTATTTGCTCAGCTAATCGATAATTTATGGTAATTGTATGCGCATCACTATTTGTATGGGTTATCTTCGGATTGCAGCTACAGTGTAGTGATGGGACTGGGTATATCGATATTAGAATTCTTAATTTAAAAAAAATATCAAAAAGTTATTAAAAAGTTAATATTATGTATTATACGCTATTAAATGCTCATTAAATACAAATATGCATGTAGAATAGAGAGAGAGAGAATTTTCAGTAATTCTTTTTTTTATTTTTAGCTTCACGCTGTATACCACACTTAGTAGGTGGAGGCAGAGGGAACCATAGGCAGAGGGAACGTAACGTAGGCAGGAGGACCCTAGTGTTAAAGACATTCCTTTTCTAGATATTTTTTTCTTTCTTTAAGCTTCACGCTGTATACCACACTTAGCAGGTGGAGGCAGAGGGAACCATAGGCAGAGGGAACGTAACGTAGGCAGGAGGACCCTAGTGTTAAAGACATTCCTTTTCTAGATATTTTTTTCTTTCTTTTAGCTTCACGCTGTATCCCGCATGTTTTAGTAGAGCAGGTTCTGTTGCGTGTTGAGGGGAGGTACTCAACGCTATTTGTTTTCTTACCAGAGCGTGTTAATGTTTCAATCCCCAGAGTGGGAATCGAACCGATAACTATCGAGCTAAGAGTCAAACACTTTACACGCATGGGGAGAATTAATTACTATCATTTTTCTTTACCTGATAACAAGATAAGAATGTCCCACAAAATTCGGTATACAGGGAACCTGTCCTAACACAAGGTTCCCTCAGCCTATCCTGCTATGCGCGGGATACAGCGTGAAGCTAAAACACAAATCTTCAATATCGCATATAGCAATTAAATTGCAAACCTCTAGTATATATGTAAATATTTGTCTCATTGCATCGTCGGTCTGTTTGTGTAACGCTAATGACCCCTAATTGCTTACTTGTGTGTGTTGAATAATAATATACTTATATTATGCATTCATTCATTCATTGATTATTCACTTGAAGAGAACTAAGAACTAAAGACGGAGAGTCGCATCACTAGCACTCTCTTTCTTATTTTCTGTACAATACATATTGTTAAATATAAAAATGTCATATGAAATTTGAAATCTTTTTATTAGAATATACTAGAACCGCGACGTATGTCTGTAACCGCGACGGTTTGTGGGTTCAATTCCCATGAGGGAAGAATGAATTATTTACATTTTCCTAGCTCTGGCAACGAGGCATAAGCGCGGCGTTTAGTCACGCCATTAATTATGCAATGCCTCGAATGGTGGAAAGTGGGGAACGGAGTGTCTTCACACTAGCTTCCTCATGCCTATCGTGCTATATGTGGAATACAGCGTGAAGCTAACAGAAAAAAGCATTGGAGGGGGATGTAGGGGGGGGGGGGGTAGAAGAGGTGTTTTCTCTTTAAATATTTCACGTGAGATGGTGGGAGGGGGAGGGAGTCGAATGATATCTCATAAAACCTCGCAAAGAGGGGAGAAGGAGGGCCAAAAAAATTCATATTTAAATAGAAAGTGGCGAAGAGATTTATATTTATGTCATAATTTTTTATATTTCATTTACATATTTAAAAAACAGACACGTCTATAAGATGGCATGCAATAGGTGCGGCTTCGAATCCAACGCTTGATTTTTTCTAAATTTAATCCAGACCATAATTCCATGGACGTTTGAAACCTTAACAATTTCGACACGAAATATGTTAATAAGATTATTAAGATATTGTATAATTTAATTATAAATACAAGTATACTTTCTTCGCCATATACAAGTACACAACTAGTGATGTACTCGTGACTTTGTCCGCTTAGAATATATATTTAAATATACTTTAATTACAAGAGACGCTAAAAATATTTTGTTTTTTGAAACAAATTAAAAAAAATTATGATACTTGTGATGATGGAAACCTAGTGTTAAGACTCTCCGTTTGCCAGCTCTCCGTCTTTCGTGATATATCGTGTTGGGTGGCGGAGCTCAACGCCGTTCTTTGTCCTGTTACCAGAGCGAGAAAAACTAAATATAATTCTCCCTCATTGGACTTCTCTCTGTGGCTCTGTTATACATATTAACTTTCGTACTGAATAAGTATGTATGTTAGTGAAAACCGCATTAAAATATGTTCTACCTTGTTAGTATAGAGAAAATTTGAACCCATAACTACTGATGGGTTCAAATTTCTTAAATATCTTAATTGTTTCATGCATATATATATATATATATATATATATATATATATATATATATATATATATATATATATATATATATATATATATATATATATATATATATATATATATTGTCCCCAAATTTAAAAGACACTCGAGTATTTGAATCCGCGTTCTCCAACACGTATTGCAGGCGAACTGTCAAGTCAAGGGTACACCATGACAAAGGCTGTCAAGTATACGGGCGGATACAAGTGGTTACTGTGTTCACCATTTTTTTTAAACTAAACTTCCTTAAATACACTTCCTTCAGCTTCTGCCATGCTTTGATGGAATGTGGAAGACGAGGCGTTTCCAGCACAGCTGGATAACCAGGCAGAAATGTCTTTCAAGATACATAGTTCATTTTCGCGAGAAACCAGGACATTGCTTGTTTAGCTTAGGCGGTTGAGCACCGCTGGACTTTTTTTACGAATCACCAAAATTTACTCTACGGACACTTGAACCCATTGCCATCGGGTTCACAGTCACCTCAGGACCTCATTATATATATATATATATTTTGGCAATTAATACATAATTTTATGCCAAAAATGTGACAAACATACAGACAGTGATACAAAACTCCTTCACTTGGACTTGACAAATCGCTGACGGGATATTAACGATTGTTTACGTTAATTAATCTGCGCAGTGCGGTCACATTGTCAGTGGGCGGGCGAATAGGAATAGGTTCGAATTCATCGTGGAAATATTTTGCTTAATATATTAATTTAATTAATAACTTCACGCTGTATACCGCGTGTAGCAGGGTAGAGAGAGAGACATTGCGTGTTAAGTGGTGGAGAAATTAAAAAGATTTAAATAAAATTCTCCCATGGCCCCAACAAAATAATTTTATAGTAAAAAATGACTTATTTGCAATACCTTGAAATGGGTTTTTTTTATTTTCATTTGTATATATATATATATATATATATATATATATATATATATATATATATATTATATATATATATATATATATATATATATATATATATATATATATATATATATATATATATATATATATATATATATATATATATATATATATATATATATATCTTGCTACCTAATTTTAGTACTAGGAAATATTGTTCGATAACATCAAATTAGCATAGTTTTCAATATATATGACAATTGAACCTATTAAATATATGTCATGGAAGAAACGGAGTGTTGCAATACTAATTTCTCTCCGTCTATCCTGCTATATGCGGGATACAGCGTGCAGCTGCTTATTTTTTTTTATTTCCCATAGATAGCTATCGTGGCACAGTATAGACGTATTAACTTAAGTAAAGTATATGTGTATTCGAATTCACTTAGGGCTATATAAAAACATGTACACAATGCAATCTATTGCGCAAAATATCATCACTAAATCTGTTACGAGATTGCATAGTGATTTGTCACTAGTTTCTCTTTACCTCGGCCGCAACTATTTATTTATATTCTATTTTTGTTTTTGAGCTACACGCTTTATCTTACATATTGCAAGGTAAACAGAGATAACTTAGTGTTAAGACACTCCGCTCTCCGTTTTCAGCTGGAATTCAAGTCACCGCGCGTTGAATGGCGGAGCTGAACGATGTGTTTTTTCTTATCAAAGTATGAAGATTAATATAAATCATGCCCCTCAGCAGGGATCGAACCCACGACGATTTATACAGTTAACCGTTTTCCTAAAGCTTCAAAATTCTTAATAAATAATAAATTCATATTCATATAAAAAAAAAAATAAGCTATAATAAATATTTTCTGAACAAAAAAATTTATTATTAAACAATAAATTACAAGTAATATACTACCGGAATACGTTTAGAACTAGAGCTTTTAAGCTCCATACAGATCGATATTGATGGACTTCAATGAAATTTTCAACATATATATATATGTAAAATAAACATACCCTTTTCGAAATATGATATATATGATCTCTGATATTCGATGGTAATCGCACAAACTGACACACACTGCGTACACGTATATGAAGTACTGACGCGACTGACAACCGATGCGGACGGTGGTATAACGCGGACTGAGGCAAGGAATTTTGTTTTGTAGCTTTCGTGGCTATGGTGTTGCCTGCTCGTGGAAGGTTTTTAGCAATTTAAGATTTTAATTTTTTTTTTGGAATTTGGATTGTGTCATAATAGGATATTTGTTATATTAATGTATATTTTTAACAATATTTGTATGTATTGATCTTTATTAATAAACTTATGTATACATATGTATGAATATTTGATTTTTTTGTAATATTATCACTAAATGAATACAATTTGAACATTAAAATTAATTATAGTACATAAAAATATTTAAAATTATTAGTATTAATATGTGTATATTGGTTAATTTTTATCTATTGTGATCTTTTAATGGAGATTTGATAGGAAGTAAGTACCGTTTTGATTATTATTTACGATTCCGATTTTAAGAATAATTGTTTTGTCATTAATAAATTAGATATGTATATCAAAATATATTTAAATACAAAATTATATATTTATTTCATAATCAACACTTCATTTCGACTGTAGAAACTGTACCTAGCGTTTTGTTTTATCAGAGCGGGAAAACAAAAATAATCGGTTATTGAGGTATACCTAGTGGTAATTGAACTCATAACTGTAACGTCTTATAGACTCACTATTCAACATTAACCTCAAAAAAATCCGAAAATTATAAAATAAAAAGCACAAAAATCTTCCAAATTACCCCAAATACAGGGTAAATTCCCAGCGCACTAACACTGTCCCGATACCTGTATTACACACACATTGCCATTCCTTTCATTCACTCTACGCACACGGGCACAGTTGATTGACACAAACGGGTTTGAGATTCGACTCCCGTGCAGGGGAAATGGTTCCGGGGGGTCATTATAAGCTTTTGATTTCTATTTTGTTGTCACAATAAAAAATATTAAGCTTTATATGATATAATTGTTTAATGCATTAAGTGAGTATTGAAATTGTATGTCAATATTGATTCTTTTTTTCACTTTCACGCTGTATGCAGGGATATGCGGGATAGCGGCAGGATAGGCAAAGAACCTAGTGTCAGATACACTCCGTTCACCACTTTCGATCCAAATTTGAAAAAAATTACAATTTATTTAAGCCAGTAGAGAACGGAGAGTCGAAACATTATCTTCTCTTTGAAATTCTGTCATTTCCCGGGACGCGTGAGTGAGAGATGCAATTATACTTTACTTTTCGACCTTTCAAGAGGTATTACGTCTGTAGTGGCAGAGCATTCTGTATTAGCAGAGAATAAAGAGAGAAAGAGAGAGAGATTTTCTAATGTCTAAATAAATTGTAAATAACTCTATAAAAGTAAGTAAAAATGGCTGAAATTAACATGTTTCTTATTCTTGCATATCGAGTCATCTCGTGGCGCAGAGGCACAGCGCCTGCTTGTAAGCGCGGTTTGTGGGTTCGATTCCCATGAGGGGAGAAATAATTATTTTCATTTACTTTGCTCTGGCAACAAGGTGTCCCCCTAGAGGTTATACGAGAGAAATGTAAATATATATATATATATATATATATATATATATATATATATATATATATATATATATATATATATATATATATATATATATATATTATATATATATATATATATATATATATATATGTATATAGACTGGTATACTACCACCTCACTATCAGTCAACGTCGAGAGCACGACGCGTTATTCAAATTTGTGAATATTTTATACCGAGACCAATTTTCATATAAAGTGAATGTTGGAACGAACTAGCGACAGTATATGGTTCTATTCGGGCTTGAGTATTATAGAATATTATAATACAGTCCTTATTAGAAAAAAGAAAACAAATAGAGGACGGTGGTGGCGCAGAGGCACAGGGTCTGCCTGTACACGCGACGGTTGGTGGATTCGATTCCCATGAGGGGAGAATGCAATATGTTCATTTTCTTCGCTCTGGTAAAAAAGCAAAAAGCGCGGCGTTGAGTTCCGCCACTCAACATGCAATGCCTCGACATGTGGAAAGCGGGGAACGGAGTGTCTTAGCACTGGGTTCCTTGAGTCTACGGTTCCTTCCGCCTTCTGCTATGTGCGGGATACAGCGAGAAGCTAAAAAAAAACAAAAAAAAAATGTTGTATGTATAGTTCTTCAAGTGGCGGAATTCAACGCTGTTGAATTTGTCTAAATAATATATATATATATATATATATATATATATATATATATATATATATATATATATATATATATATATATATATATATATTATATATATATATATATATATATATATATATATATATATATATATATATATATATATATATATATATATATAATAGAAGATTATCTCAGAGGGTGTCTAGCCAATTATCTGTCCGATATTTGGTTTCCGGCATACGGGTACGCGACCCCGGGACCTCGAGCCACCACTTTCATAACCCGATCCAATCCATGTAAGTGGTGTCCCTCCCCTATATTCCAAGTCTTTCTGCCTCTTATTCCCTGTCCTTTCTTGGTTTCACCCAGTAATGGGTTTGGAGGTCAGATGGCAATCGCTCCACAAAAAACCACTTCGCCACTCATATGGACCGATTGGTCTTAGTCGGAAGGCAGACCCTGGCAAAAGCCGGGACTAATGCCAGGAAGAAGAAGAAGAAGATATATATATATATATATATATATAATAGAAATTTTACTTATGTAATTAGTACTAAGCAACTTTTTTTTTAAATTAGTTAGCTTTTTCTTATAGTTTACCTGAGCTGTCATGATTCTTCATCAGACGTTCCAGATCTTGAATTTTTATATGCCAATAGTAAATGTGTTAAGTGTTAAGACATTTCATTTGTTCCTATACTCAAATAGCTTAGCTATATTTCAAGCCGTCATTGTAAACACGACGGTTGTGAGTTCGATTCTCTCTTGGGGGATTTTTCATTTATTATTTGTGGTTACAAAGCAGACCACGGCGTTGAGTTCCGTTTCATCTATTTTTGTTTTTCGAAATGTTTCAGTTTATGTTTCAGTTTATGCCATACGAGGGGTACAGCATTCGAATCTGCTGGATGGTTTCGATATTCGGTTATTAATAATATAAGCTTACAAATCAGAAACATATACAACACAACATATATATATGTAAGAACATATAATATTACATTAAGCCATTATAGATAAAACAAAAAAAAATATAAACACAAATTTTCCGAATTTAAAGCTGTATATTTACGATCGTCGCACTAAATCCAACATGGCGGTTACGCGCGAACTGCGTCTGACAGTTGACGTGTGACCGCCATTTTGTTCGTATTTATCGCGGCAATAAAACGTATTGTTCTTGTTAATGCGCTTTATTCACAGCCATTGAAGCTTTTTGAGTTTTCAACGGCATATATATATATGGGTATGTAATATTCTTATATAAATGTATATAATGTAGATAGTACAGTAATTTGTTTACTGGCTTATCAGTGAGTGACTCGTGTCTCGTTTTATCTTAAGTTCTGACAAGCTAACGTAAAGCGGCGTAAAGTTCCGCCGAAAGCTTGAACAGATTGTAAAAGTTCTAAATATAGGACTCTCTTTATATATTTGGGGTAAAAAAGGTTAAAAGCCACAGCTTAAATATGTTGTTTCTTTATAATTAATTAAATTCGCAATAAAACTTTATGTTGATAAAAAAATTACGGTCAAGCGCGAGTGGTACTCACGCAGCGAGGGCTCTGCGCCAATTTCATAATTGTAGACCAACGGAAAGTACATTTTATTAAAGTTGTCAAGCGTACGTTCTCGAGCGATCGCACTAATTTTTTAATTAACTATAGATATATGTTTTTAATGGTTTTTTTTTCTATGGCAAACTTATAAATTACACATTTTCAGTTTTATTTCCTATATTTCAACATTAAGCTCTTACTTCTCGCCAAGTTTTATAATTCGAAAACTTCTAGAAAACTTTTTGTCTCCTCTCGTTCTTGACAAATATTGCCTTGACAGACTGTGAGACAGACAGACAGACAAGGTGATGCTATAAAGTTTCCAGTCCGTTTTTTGGTTTGAATTACGGATTCCTAATAAAAACCATTTACACTAATATAATCTATATATCTATATTTTATACATCTATACATATAAATATATACATATAATTGCACAGGTACACGTTACAAAAACATAGATCCTAATTTTTAAACATTTAGTATGTCTGTCTGTCTGTCTTTCCGTTATTACGGGCTAATCTCCGAAACCGCTGAACCGATCGCTATGAAATTTTCACTGGAAGATAGAGGAGGCTGTGGAGCCATGTTTAGACAAATTTATCCCGGAATTCCCGCAGGATTGGGATTGTTGTGGGAGAAGCAAATTTATCGCGCGCGGACACCTTCCACCAAAATAATAATATTATTATTAAAATAATATATTATATATTATTAATAATTATTACTTTATACATATATTTCCAATGAAGTTTCGATATATTTTCGATTTGTTTTTTTCATTGTTTCTACAAGTTTAAGATTTCGAGAGTTTGTTTGTTTGAACGCGCTTATCTCGAGAACTATCTGTTGGAATTTAAACACTATTTTTGTGAAGAAGAGTCCATTATACTAAGACTCATTACTTATGATATAAATAACTAGGGAAATTGAGCTAGTATGGGAGTTGTGGTTATTATGGTATGTTTTAAAATTAGACATTATATATGATGAAATTGTTCTATTTTAAAAAAATCATAAAAATTGCAGTAAATTATAAAAATAGCTGTAACTGCAACCCGATTTCTATATATAAAAAAAAACAATTCTAAGTTATTTACTGAAAAAAATAAAGGAGTCTATATAAACATGAAAGCTTCACGCTGTATCCCGCATAGTCAGATACTGTACTACTGCGTCATGACGGCATATACCTATGTGTATGTATATATGTATAAGGGGAGGACAGGGACAGCGTTTGGCGCATATAAAAATTTGAACGCAGCGGCATTTTTTTAGATGATTTCTATA
This sequence comes from Dione juno, assembly GCA_037127375.1. Lineage (NCBI taxonomy): Eukaryota > Metazoa > Arthropoda > Insecta > Lepidoptera > Nymphalidae > Dione > Dione juno. Next base: position 695,300 of record JAXRJS010000100.1, read on the forward strand.
AGTATGTTTTCTATCCTTAGTGTTGGATTATTACATTAAAAATAATAAAAATATTTAATTAAATAGCACTCTCTCTTGCCAAATGATTGTTGTTTGAAATAATCTTTGTATAGCGGAAATTTATAAAAAATCTCCCTACAGAGATGCTAACAACGAAATAAGTTGTATAAAGCATAAGAGAATTTCGACGCAGCGTGAGGAGGAACGCATGGCTCAGTGGTCAGAGCGCTTGGACGGTTCCCATGAGGTGCGGGTTCAAATCCCGCTACGTGTGTTTTCTTATATGTTTATCTATAGCACTTAGTGTGTATTAACACTTTAAAAAATCAATTAAATAAATAAAATATAGATATGTGTATTTAATTATGAACATGAATCGTTCATATACATTTGTAGCTGTTGTTACATTTTTGGATAAATTGACACACATTGACACTTTTGCATATGTGTTTGTGTCCACATTTGAAACATTTATTTATTATATTATTATTAATAAACAGAAAAAAAATTACGTCCACATTAGACGAGCTTACTCCGACAGAAGTCGAACGGAAGGCCCCTAATAATAAAACATATATTTATATTGATTATTATAAATTATAAAAAAAAATAAATATAGTGGGATAGCTAGAGGAACCACGGAGCACCAACGGTCCTCCGTTCTATACCTACCTCTTTCGCCTCGTCCACTGTCATTTACTTCTCCATTCATGCCCTCCTCATGTCGAGAGGCCTTTTTTTATATGACCTCCCTCCAATATCTTCAACATTGTGATTTCGAAGGTCAAGTAATATGTACCCTTAGAAATCAAACAAATAAAAATATATAAGAAAAGTGCTAAATATTTGAATATTTTCAATAAACACAATGGTGGTGGGGTTCCAACCCAAAACCCTCAGACCCAGAGTCCTGCCACTAAGCGCAATGACTCGAAAATAGAGTGGAGGGGTCGGAGAGGAGTGTTTTAACACCAGTTTCCCTCTGAACCCTGCTGTATGCGGGAAACGCTTAACTCATTATATAAGCTAATATACCTGAGTACGTTAATAATTAATATGTAAGCAAGTATAGTGAACGGTGTTAAGTGAAGAACAGAGTGTCATATCACTATGATCTTTCTATTTATTTTTTCTATAAAATTTGGCTGTGGGATACGGAGTGTTTTAACACCAGGTGCCCTCCATCTACCCTGCTATATATGGAAATAGCGTGAAGCTTTTTTTTTAATTTCAAATTTTTTTACACATTTTAAATTGAAAATCAAAAATATATATTTTTATTTTGGTATTTTGATATATGGAAATCAAGCTCGCTATCACTTTATATATAACGTTAAAGTAAAAATATTTGACTGTGAAGAGGGTAACAGTTGTGGAAATGATACTAGAGAGACATATATATATATATATATATATATATATATATATATATATATATATATATATATATATATATATATATATATATATATATATATATATATATATATATATATATATATATATATATATATATATATATATATATATATATATATATATATATACGACATACACGTATAGCCTCAATCAAAAACGACTAAAAAAATCTCATATTTTAGACTTCTCAAAAAATAAGAAAAAAGCCAAGTATTTTTTTTATGAAAAAAAAATTAAATCTGAGGTGGGGCCGGACCACTATCCAATCCTATCCTACTAAAAGCGAATACATTTCTTAGAATATTTGATTACAAATATGGTATTCAGATAATACTTATGAATTATTAAATCGTTATTATCTCTTAAATGGTAAAATTTTGAGTCGACCCGAAAAGGGGCCTGCGCCTCCCATGGGGGGGCCTGGAGAGATCTTAAGGAGACGTGAAGCATTTTTTAAAAAATATTTATTAAGAAACTTTGAAGTTATTACATTCTTACTATTACATTTTTTTGTATTAATTTAAAAAAAAATATGAGGAGAAAGGGGAGGGGGGGTGTTTGTTCTAGAAAATATTATGTAAAATGTGGGTAGCTTCAACAAAAAAAAAGTTATTTTTGTTTGTTACAATTAATTTTATACATTGCATTGTGAAGTAAATGACTTTAAATTAAAAAAAAACACAGAATTATACGTACAGTGATTTAATAGTACCTTTAAATAAAAAAATCTGGCAACGGTGGGATTCGAACCCACGCCTCCGAAGAGACTGGTGCCTTAAACCAGCGCCTTAGACCGCTCGGCCACGCTACCACTGAACGTAAAGAGGCTATTTTTAGTACCTATATTCTATATGATTTTTTTAAATAATTATAGATATAATTTATTTTAAAAGTGGCTTAAGTATATAAATTAATATAAATTTAATATAAAAAAAAATTCAACATGACCTGATTTTTTTTAAATTCTTTTAAAATAAACCATTTATATGTCACTTATATAATAGACATATCAACGGGACCAATTAAGCCAACCTTTGTGTCGCAATTACCAGGTTTTGCTTCCAGCTCCTCTCCCTATACAGCGAGGGTGTGCTCATAGTGGATCCATGGAAGGATCGGTCAAATATCGCCATAAGTACTTTCTTCGTTTTCCACTCTATTGGAAAGATATGAATAAATATTTTTTCAGATAAATTTTATAAAAGTTATCTTAAATTGAACACCTTTTATTTGTGACATGTTAAATAAAATAAAAAAATAGCTTCACGTTGTATGCTAGTATACTAGCAGTCCACTTCCCGCTTGATTTTCGAGAGATGGCGCAACTCAACGCCGCGCATTGTTTTCTAATTAGAGCGAGGAAATGACGTAATTTACTCCCTGGCAGTGGGGTTCGAACCCACGGTAGTCTGCTGTTCATAGTTGAGTGCTGTGCTGCTGCGCCACGACGCGCACACAGGTGGGTTTCCCAAATTGTTGGTTAAAACCCACAGATTCATATATAAGCTTGAAAGCTAGTAACATAATTATAACGTGACCTAATAATATATAATATATGACCTAATAATATATAATATATGACCTAATCATATATAATACATTTTTAGGAGATCTTCCACCACCTCGTTTTGGTTCGTTCTTTAAACAACAAAAGAGAAAATAAAATCTTTTAAAGTACTTATAGCAGAAGCCCACTTCTTTCGATATTCGAATATACAAACATACATACATACATACATACATACACACATACATAGCTCCACGCTTTATCCCTAGCGGGGTAGTCAGAGAGAACCCTGCATACCTCTTTCGCCTCGTCCACTGTCATTAACCTCTTCATATATACTCTGGGAGGTCCCCATACTTTTTGCTTGACCTTCCTCCAGTATCTTCGACAGTGTGTTTTCAAAGGCACTCCAGCCATACATTCTCATTCTCTTACCATTCGAAAATACATTTTTATAATTATTGTTTTAATTTGGCTTTATTTAAAAGGTTTTAATTTTTTTTTACCTTAAATTATTTAAATTGCAGTCCCAATTCCAATTCAATAAACTTCCCGACGACATATAACGATATTGTCAGATGCTGAAATATATATAGGTCAAGTGCGAGTAGCACTCGCTCACCGAGGGTACCGTGCCTGTTTCGCGATTGTAGATATACCGCTGATTTGAATTTTTTTTATATTATTTATAAAACAATGTGAAAATTTCAGCTATCTAGCTATCACGCTTTATGAGATAGTGCCTGGTGACCGACAGACAGACAGACAGCGGAGGACTAGTAATAGGTTTCCGCTTTTACCTTTTAAATACTGAATACTAAAAAAGAAGTTATATGAGAAGAACGAGGACAGCAAGTATTAGCAACTAAAATTAACTCAAATATCAAGCAAAAACAGTCAGATTCTAATGAATTTATAACTGAAATAAAATATATAAATAAATAAAATCACATATAAAAATTTAGATCTTTTTTAAATTACCGATTCATAATCGATTCTTAATTACTTAATTTATTAATTTGTTTTTTTTTTTTTAATTAAACCTTTCCATAATAGAAATGTAAGGATTTAAAATAAAAGTCCAAAAATTATGGATTGAGAAATAAATTTTATTGATAAGTTATTATAATATTAAATTAGAACCTTATACTATGCAGCTACTACAAGATTTATTTAAAATAGCTCCACGCAGTATCCCGCATATAGCAGTATAGACTGAGGGAATCTAGTGTTAAAGCTCTCCGTTCTTCACGAGAGCGAGCAAATGAAAATAATTCATTTGTTTCCAAAACTGTTGGCTTGTAACATAATATATGGGAATATTTAAAAAAAAATTCTCTCTGGTATGAAACCTCTCATACTGGACAAAGGAGACTTTCAGCTAGCTCTTCAGCTTCTGTCTTTGAATTAAATTGTCAACTTAATACAAAAGTGCTTCAATTACTAACTTTATAATATTAAATACAGATTACTTTCGCCATTCTAATTATATTTAAGGAATGTTACAATACACACAAATAATATTAAAAAAAAATTATAAACAGATTAAAAAGCTTTTATAAGGAACAATTTAAAAAAAATATATTAGAACTTTAATTTCAATAGGTATAATAAAGTAAGCTAGAGGAGCTACTTGTCGCGTGTAACACGCGTTGCCATAGCAACGTGTACGTCACTCCACACAGCAGTGTGCGAGTATATTGTCACACTTATGTGTGTGTGTGTGTGTTGTATTCATTTTATGCATTTAAAGTATTTCTAATGCATTATTTGAAAATATATTGACTCCCTGCTCTCCGTTACCATACAAAGTGTATATATGAGACATTTCATATGACGTCATTCATACAGTGTATGTTAAAAGGAGGCCATATTAATATATACATATCTAGATATATAGCAAATATTAATTATTATTCTCAAATATGAAATAAAAAATAAAATAAACAAAAAAAATATTAAAATCATTTAATAATAATAATAAGTGTAATAAAATTATATTGCTATCTCTTTCTCACATTTGATTGTACAAAACAAATATGGCGGCGAACACTTATGACGTAAGAGGGCGTTCAAATACTACGTGAATAAAAAGAGGTTATTAAAGACAAAAAGTACATTGACAATTAATTTCAGTCAGATAAATCCACGAAATCTTGAGATAAATGGTCTTTACAAACAGACGGACAAAAAAGAAAACTAAACCCTTATAGAATAAGGGCCACGTGTTTCCTTCGGGTCATAGAACCCCAAAAAATATACAAAAAAAATTGACACTGAAATCATGACGTAACATTAATGAGGGGGAGAGGGGGGGAGGTTAGGTAAATATTACGATAAGCTGCATCGGGAGTAGGGAGAGTCAAAAATCTTAAGCAAAAAATTGCATAACGTAGTATGAGAACGGCCCTAACTTGACACTAATTGCGATCTGTCGCGCGACGGTTGTGGGTTAGATTCCCGCTCGGGGGGACATTCCCCCTAGTGAGAATCGAACCGGTAACCATCAGACACTATCCCACTGAACCACTATCGTGTTTCTCTAACATATTTACAGTTTACAATGCGCCCCTTTCTTCGGTATATTATTGAATGGCGTCGGATGAGGGTAGAGTCGTCGTCGGGATTTGAATTCCACTAAGTCCGTTATGACCACAGGCTGTAAACAAAAGGATATATTATAATATAAAAAAAAGTAATTTCCATAAAAAATACCGAAAAACACTGGACGCCATGTTGCTTTGCAGTGACGTCAGTTGGTCATGTAAACATATGCACTGATATTGTTAATACGTTGGATTGGTTTGTTAACACATTGTTTACAAGACCGTATGACGTCAGACCATGAGTGCTGTTTCACTAACTTAATAAAAAAGAAACTGAATACTTTAGATACTAATTTTAAAATAATAATTGCTTTTTATGAACTAAAATTAATATTTCCTGATTTCTTATATCAATTAAGCTAGTAAAATTGAATTTTATTCAATAATTTCTATAGGTTATTTATATTTTCACTATATTTTTTTAGGCGCTTAAAGTCAATGACCTCGACCGACCTGGTGGTATCAATAGTGATGTTATTTTAAACTCTAACCATATATATTTTTTTTTGAACTAGTCGTGGACTATCCGTTCCCATACGAATTTGAGAAAATTCTCTCTTAGCATTCCCCATACACTCTCCAAATGATGTACATATCTATCCATTTTTGTGTCAGTCAGTCACTCTACCAAGAAGTTTATTATAGTTTCAGATTTATTTTACTTTCTACATAAAGCAAAGCTTCTCAACCTTCCTTTTGTTAAAGCTCCTCGGGCTATAAATAACATATACATACTATTTACCTGTATACACATACATCATATAAATATCTAATATTAATGTATGTTTTTTTGTTATTTAGTTGGGAACTCCTCGCTTTATAGAATGGGATATGAACTGGTGACCACCTCCATACATACCTCCCTCTCCCTTTCTTTGCTCTCGCTCTGCTTCCCGGCGCCGCCCTCAGCTACCGACACTACGTATATGGAAAGCTTCTGTCTGTTTGTTGAACTTGGACTTATGTGTTTCTGTATATAGAAATAATTAATAATTAATAAATGAAATTATAATTAGAATTATAGGATCTTCGTGGCGCAGAGGCACAGCGTCTGCCGGCGTTGAGTTCCGCCACTCACCACGTAATGCCTCAAAAAGCGGAAACCGAGGAACGGAGTGTCTTAACACTAGGTTCTCTCTGTTTAACCCGCTATATGCGGGATACAGTGTGAAGCTGTCTTTTATATATACATATAACTTGAATGATTTAATTTTAAACTTAAATCATTGTTTAATTTAGTCTACATTTTTTTTTTAGCATTTACAACAATTATCAGCTTAAAATTAAGATCAAAAATGAAACAAAGTCAATTAAAAAAATCCATACATATATTAAATGTTAACATAACATATAAGAATATACATACCTTAAAGAACTCTATCAACTCATCCTTGGTAACAGTGTTCAACTCCTCGACTTCCACTCTAGGCCTGTCAAAATTGTAGACCTAGAACAAAAAAAAATTATGTAATATATACATATAGATAATTATATATATTTTTATTGTATATATAAACACACATTTGTATACTAAGACTAGCATTTACATGCGGTTTCACCTACACTCAAACCGGTAGTTCCCAAGATATGCGCGTTCAAGCAAACATACAATACAACTTTATAATATTAAATATTAAAAATTAGAATGAAATTTCGTCACAACATCACAACATTGTTGCTAGCATATGATACAGAAGACATCACTTAAAAAAAATATACATCGGTCAAGTGCGAGTAGTAGTCGCGCGCCGAGGGTTCCGCACCTATTTCATTATTGTAGATATTCCGCTGACGAAATATTTTTTTTTTATTTTTAGTATATATGTTGTTATAGCGGCAACGGAAATACGTAATTTGTGAAAATTTCAGCTTTCTAGCTACCACGGTTTATGAGAAACAGCCTGATGACGGACAGACGGAGAGACACGCGGAAAGACAGCGGAGTCATACTAACAGGCTCCCGTTTTTACCTTTTAGGTTTAAAGCACAGAACTCTGATTTAATTAATATAGCCACTATTAAATTGAAGACCGTCGTGGCGCAGTGGCACAGCGTCTGCCTGGGAAGAGCAGAGAGTGTGGGTTCGATTCCGATGAGGGAAGAATTAATAATATTAATTTTTCTTCACTCTGGTAGCAAGGCAAAAGCGCGGCGTTGAGTTCCACCAGTCAACACGCAACTCCACTCTTAACACTAGGTTCCTTGAGCCTATCTAGTTATATGCGGAAAAAAAAATCCAGTCTAAATTAATATTTTTTTAATAATGAGCCATAATACAACCGGTGTTAAGTTACGCAATGGACATAAAGCGATAAGCGGAGTGTCTCAGCACTACCGGAGAGAGCTCCTCACCTGCGCCGTAATTTCCCCCCATATCTGCGACGCTCTCACCGCCAGCCGCTTAGGCCTCTCCAGCTTCTGAGCGGCGACCGCTGACCTGTGCTTCACGAATTCCTCTTCCGACATCTTCTCTAGATATTCCTATTAAAAAAAATAGTAAAAAAAGAAAAAACAACAACAAAAAAAAATAAAATATATATATATATATATATTATATATATATATATATATATATATATATATATATATATATATATATATATATATATATATATATATATATTACATATATTACATAACTAAGTCAACCTTAGTCTCTCTTTATAGTCAATATGAGCTTATTGAAACTTATTACAGATTTTAATAATGTTTTTTTTTATTTAATTTAGTTGATTTTAGTTTGTATGTTCAAGTAACATAAACATTTTGTACTCAAAAAAGAAAAAAAAAACCAGAGAACTCCTTCCTCTATATGAGTATGTATAAATATATGTGCTTTCATACAAATAAACATAAAATAGGTATATTATTACGATATATACTATATTTTTAAATATTTTATCTAGCTCTTGGATATGATATTGAGACGTGTCCAAATTTAAATAACCAATAAATGGGTTACATTAAAACTATAAACGTGATGTAATATAGCCTATAGCCTCCCTCTATGAATGGGCTATTCAACGACAATACAATATTAAACGAAATAGCAGCTCCTGCGATAACAAGACCAAACTTCAACTGAACAATATTAATATTGAAACATAAAAATTCGAACCTGCGACCCTGCGATGAAGCTCTCAATCCTCTCTTCCAAATAAGCGGGGTGTCTGTCGCTTTGCACTATGAACCGTAGCCCCTGAACACCGTTAGATCTTCTTACACCACTAAATACTATATAGCCTAATTGTTCCTGGAAACAAAGGAAAGACAATTGTCAACACATTCTATCGCTGCGTGCGTGCGTGCGTGCGTGCGTGCGTGCGTGCGTGCGCGTGCGTGCTCGTACCTGCGTCCTCAACACGTGGAAGCAGGGCTCGCTGAGCGCGTGCGCGAGCAGCTCCAGCGTGACGTTGCGGCGCGCGTCGCGCACTCCGCACGCGTAGTACAGCGACGTGCAGGAGGACTTGTGCACCGCGTTCTCTACCTCGCGGAGGTACCACGACCCTGCAAGTGTTGGGTGTACAGCCTATGCGGGTAACACCGGGAGGGATTCAAATACGAGGACTGGTTTATACCTCTCCGACTACCCCGCTCGGCTTCGTCTCTACTCTCTAATATAATATACATGTCCTGTACATACATATGTTATATGTTTTCATTTTTACTATGACATATATTGTTTGGTTAAAAACAAATGAGCTTACCTTTACCCAATTCGACCTCTCGATACAACATTAGCTGCTGGGCTAGTAATGGCGTCGCGTCTTGTGGTAATCTAAAAGTGAATGAATAATTAAAATATTGGCATATAAAAATCACAATATTGCAATAATACATTATTCTGTGTGTGTATGTGTGTGTGTGTGTGTGTGTGTGTGTGTGTGTGTGTGTGTGTGTGTGTGTGTGTGTGCGGTATCTTACTTTTAAGAGAAAAACACATTTCCGTGTAATAAGGTCTAGTTCATCAGTGTTCTGTTAATAGGAAGGTACGTAGGTAGGTAAGTAGGTAGGTAGGCTTTGGCCTCTTTAACCAAAAAAGAAAAATCTCTTCAAGTTCTCAACATCCCATTCTCCAAACGACGGCCACTAACGATTGACTAAAAAAAAATCCTTTTGGATTTTTAAGACATTGCTAGACATAATCGTTTGTTGTGTGTGTGTCGGGCTGTGCGTGCGTGTGTGTGTGTGTGTGTAAAAAAACGCTAAGTAAAAAAACGAAGCTCAATTTTTATAATATCCAAATTGATATTTCTTGGTGTTTAAACGACACCGGCTCACCTTTACACAAATCACACACGTCGCCACTGGGCTGTGTGTATTGTGTGTATACTCGTGCCATACTCACTTGCTCTCAATAGTGTCCGCGACCGCCAGCGCCCTCTCCCGCGTCAGGTTGCCGTACATCAGTCCCTCCACGTGCACTTTACGGACGAAATGCGACGCGAAGTCGTTCAATTGGTCCGGAGTTATACCTGTCATAAAATAGAGAATGAAAATTTATATTATTATTATTATATATAATAGATTATATACATTCTTAAATGGTAAGCACTTGATTGATTTTGACTTAGACTTGATTGATATTGACTTAGACATAATCAATTTTGGATAAGTCTAACTTTGTCAATATTATCTCTTTACGTTTCTTCACTTGCCAAGTGAGATATCTTACAATGTCTACGAAGACTTGATATATAAGGAGTCATACATTTATCACGCGAGGTCCGAAAAGGGAGGGAGGAGGAAGAAGGACGGAGGAGCTAAAGGGAGGGAGGGTTTTAGATATTATTTCGATCATGACTTACTAACAAAAGTTTTTATTATAAAACTTTAAAACTCACTTCATTTAGTTATTCCTGACTTTAAAATGAATAAATAATTATTTAAAAAAATCAACTTATTTTTACTATACTACAAAAACAAATCCCCGAATCGGAATCGAACCCGCAATCGATCCTAGCCTATATATTATATAAGAACAGACTTACTCTCCGCAGCATTCAATAGTTGACACCTTGTCCAGACGAGATCGGACAGGCACAGCGCTTGTTGATATACAGCATGCTATAAAAAAAAAAAACTAAACTAAAACTAACATTATGGAAAAAATATATATATTAAAGTACAACAAATAAGAAAAAAAAATGCATTTCTTTAACCAATTTAAAAATAGTTAAGTTCTCAATACGGTTGTATGTTGGTTACGCGATTACTCTGTAATTATGTATGGAGGTCATGTTTGAGAGGTTGCGAAAAATTTAAAAAAAAAAACACATTTTGGTGTGTTATATTATGAAGTTTTTGTTTCAGTTTGTCTGTGTGTTGTATGTACATACCTATACATAGTTTGAAAGCGGTTTTTTTAAAATGAAACAAACAGTCATACTTTAAGTTAAAAAGTTTTAGTTATATATATATATATATATATATATATATATATATATATATATATATATATATATATATATATATATATATATATATATATATATATATATATATATATATATATATATATATATATATATATATATATATATATATATATATATGTGCATAGTTGCGAGTTCATATCACATTTGTATAAATATTTGTTTTAAAATAATTAAACCACCGGGTGGGTATCGAAGCCAGCACTACCGCGTTTACAGTTAATACCTGTATAAACCTTTATTATAAAATTAAATAGCTACACGCTGTATCCCGCATATAGCAGGATAGACAGAGAGAACCTAGTGTTGAGACACTCCATTACCCACGGAACCCAACGCCGCGCTTTATCTTGTTGCCAGAGCGAGGAAACTTCAACAATCAATTCTTCCCGACTGGGAATCGAACCGCTGTACCGTTACAGGTACGACGCCCTCCGGCGAGCCTATTATCCAAAATATCACCACTGACCTGATAGGGCGGTTCCGCTTCGAAGTTCTTTATACCCCTCATATGACTCTCCTTCATGATTTCGAACCGCTTCGGATCCACTTTGAAGTTGACAACGTGGTCTATTATCTTCTCGAGTAGAACGTGTTGCTTGTCATCGTAACCGTCTACTGTGATCTGGAGAATTAAGGAAGCTATAGCCTATACTATAGGAGCTATAGCCTATACTATAGGAGCTATAGACTATAAACGGTAAAATTCCGTTTTTTTCCCATACTTATTGTAATTATGGTCTATCCTCTCTTAGTTCTCCCCTACACTCCCCAAAGACCCCAAACGCTTGTGCGTTGTCTGTCGGTCATACATTATCAATAACGGAAGTCATTATATACGGATTATATATAAAAAAAATGGGTGGGTTTATGTGTATATGTAAAAACTTTACTAATTCAAAGTATATAATATTTATAAATATCATTTTTATTTTAACTGCATTAATAAATATATAATTATATTGTCTAGAGTACTGAAAATATATATTTGCTTTATATATATATATATATATATATATATATAATATATATATATATATATATATATATATATAATATATATATATATATATATATATATATATATATATATATATATATATAGATTACATAATGCTTGCCAAGTTGGTCTAAGTCACTAGTCTAAGTTAACACCAATCAAGTCTAAGTTAAATCATTTTAGTCTAACACGTCGTAGTACTAATATACTAATGAATTAAATTAAATCTAAAATTTTAACGCTCTTATCTCATGAACTACCAGTGCCAAACGATATTTTTTTATAATCAGGATAGCCCATTTACCCAGGAAGGCTATAGGCTATATATATTTCACAATTCTCACATATTTCCACTACTAACACAAGCCAAGTGATATATAATAGTGTATGACATATAATACATATATATAAACAAAAAAAAACTTACACTTAGCCCATATTTAGCATTCCCCACACTCCACCTCAACCCAGCCAGTTCTGCTGCATAAGCGAATTGTTGAAGTGAGTCCCTCAGGAGAAGCACCCATATGGATGTTAGATTGCAGTTCACGGGATCACAGTATGATAGAGGACTGGAATTTTAAAAATTTATTAAATTAAGAAATATAGACAGAGCGCGGCGTTGAGTTCCGCCACTAAATCCAAGTCTAAAGGCGGAACGCGAGGAACGTTCTGTTTGTCTTGCCATATGCGGGATCCAGGTTGAAGTTAAAAAATATTAATAAATATCGGTCAAGTGCGAGTAGTAGTTGCACATCGAGGGTTCCGTGCCAATTTCATGATTGTATTTGTGATGTTTTTTTTTTTCCTAACCTTTTAATAAATTTTTAGGTCATTAAAAGGGGGCTAATAAGTCCTAAATTTCCAATTTATGGAGTTATTCTTGTAATTTGTACTATAATATCTAATACCAAACCATATTTTATAATTCCGGGTCAACGGGTATATTGTCTTGACAGACAGACAGAAGGACAGACAAAATGATAAGGGGTTCCGTTTCTTCTTGCTAAATTACGGCACCCTAAAAATAAAAAAAAAAACCACACAAATACACCAGATACTTAGTGACCAGTCACTCTTCATACTATGTGATTAATATAAAAATAAACACGTTTAAAGACTTACCTTACTAAGTCAAAAGTGACGAAAGCTTTAGGTAACAAAAATTCGCTATCCCGTTTGTACCATAATCTCATCAGAGGCGTATCCTGGAAACAAAGATATTATTAGAATAAGGCCGTCAGTTCGATTCCCATGAGGAGAGAATGAATAATTTTCAATTTCCTCGCTATGGTAACAAAATAAAGCGTGGCATTGTTCCACCAGTTGACACGCTATATCTCGAAGATTGGGCGGAGAGTGGAGAGCAGAGTGTCTTAGCACTCGCTCCCTCTGCCAATCCCGCTGTATGCGGGATACAGCGTGAATAATACCTTTATTATAGCCGGTGCGTTGGAATCAGCCGTCGGATCTTTACTTTTTTCCAAATCCAATTTGGCCGGAATAAACTCATTGGGCAGAGGCATGCGTAGTTCAGGGTTCAATTTCACTGATCGCCATTTCTAGAAAGAAAAGCATATATATATATATTAATAGATTCCAGACGTTTTACCACTAAGTACGCAATGTCTGGAAAGGTAAAAAGCGGAGAGCAGAGAGTCAGATTTCACTGTGACTTAAACTTACATTTAGTTTAGCCTCAGCGATATCCTCTTGTAAATACTTAGTGCCATACCACGGCTCTGTTTGTGTACATTTCTTTTCAAAACATCTGTAATTAAAAACATATTAAATAAGCTAACCACATAAGACGTTATAAATTATGGCAACACTATATAAGGAAAGATTTTATTGGATATGGCAACATTAATACGGTTGTCTAAATAGAAGTCATTTTATATAAAAAAAGTATAAACCATTTATCTTCAGATTATAAGTTGTTTGAAAAAAAAAACTGATCAAAGAAAAAATCTTCTATTGTGCTTCACTTTTGTGCTATTTTATTTAATTTTTTTATTCATTTTTTTTATTTATTTAATAAACTAAATATTGTATAAAGGACAGGTTGACTGTCTAAGTAATTGATATACTGGGCATAGTAAGGAAATATATTAGATAGATAAAGAGGAAGTTAGTTGTAAATTATTAACAATAAAATAATGTATGCTATATTATTGTACTATTTTTTTTGTAGTATAAAATCTTTAAAAAAATAACACCAGAAAGAGATGTAGAAGAAGACCAAAAAGAAAAAAAAACTCACTTCGCAACCGCACCCACTCTCACATTATCAGGAGAGAGTAGAGATAGTAAATCATCTATTAAGTCCGGCCGCCACTCTGTTATCAGGTAATATGCACTAAGAATGTCTTCCATAGGAAATTCCTGAAAAAAAATTGAATTTATTAATATACTAGCTGTTACCAGCGGCTTTGCCTGCATTGTGAATTAAAAATAACTTTTAATCGCGTTTTAAAAACTTAACGGCGCCATCTATCGGCACAGTCATAAAGTTATTTTCTTATTTTATATGAATTTGCTCTTTTTTGGGATGTGACGCTTTAACCTGGTAGAAAGTAGCCTAAATTACTCGCCAGCTTCCTAACTCTGTATCTTCACGCTGTATCCCGCATATAGCAAGATAGACAGAGGGAATCCAGTGTTAAGACACGCGGTTCCTCACTTTCCGCATTTCGGGAAGTCGCATGTTGAGTGGCTAAGTTATATTAAATAAGACTTTTTTTTAATTCTATATATAAATCTCACCTGTAACAAATGTACATGTCCCGTGACAAATGCCCTCGGATCCTGTGCATCCTTGAACCTGAACTCCATCGCCATGAGGTCACGCTGCTCCTCCCACACCCACCGCTGAGCACCAGTTTCTTTTAGCATTGCTATGTACTAGAAAAACAATATCAACCATATTTACATATACTTTTTAATATTGAGTTTTAATTTACTTTTCTTAGCGTATTATTTAAAGCTACGATTTACAAATATCAGAAACTTGTTTAATTTTTAATGCAAACATTAAATAATATAGGTTACAGAGTACATCCTTGTAGTACTCCAATTTATAATTTCCAATTTACAAATCAATTTTAAAATGAATTCACAAATAACTGGTATAGATCAGAATATTTACAAATAAATTTATATATATTTAAAGATTTACTGGGTGGAGCCCACACCTACCTGAAAGACTAACTCCACGATATCATCAACATGGTCCACTCCCGCCTCAGTGAGGTCCACTTGTACGCCGAAGAACGCGAACCCACGAGCACCAATACGAGTACCACCCACTAGACTGTAAATAAATTATTATATCTATACACACAAAATTTATTGACTTGATTTTTTGTAGTGCTCTAATTAACCCCATATAAAATGCTATAACGTTTTTCAGGATGCCTTCTTTACTTACACCTCCCCTGGATTTCATAATAATTTATCTACAAAATCCACATAGGGTATTGTCTCCATAAGATTACTACGATTTTTAAGCATTTTCAAATTCAAAAAGAAAATAAAAAACGAAAAAAAAAATTTACTTACTACGACGTTAGTATACTTTATCGTTGTCTGTCTATAAGGCAGGAGAAATCAAGAAATTACCCAAACTTCTATCAAAAATAAACACGCACACGCACACGCACACACACGCACACGCACACGCACACACACGCACACCACTAACCTGTTGCACCATCCTTTCTCCTTGAGAGCGGACAACAAGCTGCCGGGTCCCTCGTGGCCCAGCAAGTGAGAAAGATAGTGGCTTGGCTGTGATCAAATTAAAATTACATAAAATTTTATACTAATAATAACAAATACCATTTTAGACTATCACAACAGTGAGTTTTATTATTATTATTATTATATATATTTATTTCTCCGCTCTATTCAGAGACAGCACGGCGTTGAGTTACGCCGCTAAACAGTCAATATCTGGTATTCAGTCAGCTTTAACACTAAGACGAATCCTAAAAAAAAAAACATCTAAATGGAATAGTTTATTATATTTACCCCGCTCTTATAATGTTTTCTCGTATCCGGAATGGGGAAATCTATGGACAGGGATCGCAAATCCTTCACGGGATAGCAGTAAGCCTGCTTCCGTCTCAAATGTGGTGGAAACGGATGGTCGGCCCAGCTCGGCGCCGTGACTGACCTGTCCTCCACAGATGAGAACAAATTGGTCACCATGTCCTCTAATTCGTCGAGGGATTCTAAAAACAATGGTATTTAAACTCTATTAATAGTAATATTATAGAGCTATACAGTTTGTTTGATTAAATACATCTATCTCAGAAACTACTGGTACAAATATAAACTTTTTCATTGTTTTGGATAGCCCATTTATCGGGTATAGCCTATAGGCTATAAGATCGCGTTAATCGTTTCCATGTAGCCCACAGTACTGGCTATCACAGATATCGCAGGCATTTAGAATGTGAACATTAGTTCCCGAAAGCTTCGATTACGGCTATCGTGGAAGTAATACAAAAAAATGGCGACAAAAGTCTCCGCCAGCTCGCACCCAATATATCTAAAATGAGCAGAAAGTCTAGAACAGAGTGATGTATCACTAAATAAAAAAAAAAAAACACCAATTACCTTTCCCCAAAACGATCAGGGTCATGATGTTAGCAGAGTACCATTTTCGGTGAAACTTTAGGAGCTCCGTTCTAACATCTATGCCTTTCTCTTTGGGTATTGTTTCCAACGTGTCTTTATTACCTGAAACATAAAAACGTATATTAAATAATAGTTTTGAGATAACATACAAAAAATTTGAACGAAGCGGGATTCGAAGCTGCACCTTGCGTAAATATCGTAACAAGTGTACAATCATTTCAATGGAGCTCAAAAGAGACCAAACTTTAATATGTTTTTTTTTTAATTATTTTTAAAGTACTATACTTTATAAGGAATATGGCATTTCAAATTACTGGTGCGTGCTGGAAAACTTTGAGTGCGTGTGCACTAGTACTGGTGCGTACTTGAGTGCTGAGTTTGAACTAGTACTAGTGCTATTTATATATATATATATATATATATATATATATATATATATATACATATATATATATATATATATATATATATATATATATATATATATATTTATATATATATGTGTCGGAGAGGTCATCAATACCAAAGCCCCATTGCCAACGAGGCGGAAGCGATACGTCATCGCTTCAACAGAGTCCGGCCTTATGTTCGTGAGGGCTGAGTCTGAGGGACTCGCTTACCTCTCGGTCCTCGCACGGATAACAAGTCCGGGAACTGTCTTACGAGTCGTTGCATAACCTTTAAAATCCTTATATTAAAATTAGTAAAAGTTAGTAAAAGTTAGTAAATACCACACCAGGCCCACGAATATATCTTCTGGGGGAGAGACCACCCCTCCGATCAGTATTCTACGCCGATATATACATATGTAAGTATGTAAGTTAATTATTTATTAGTAATCAATTACATATATTTTTACCAGTCCCAAATTTATGATAAGGATGTTTCTTATCAGCAGTGCTCTTGTTGAGCTGGTCCAGCCTCCACGTATCGGAGGATAGGTTCTTCTCGTGTTCCGAGTTCACGGCGTTTAACTCCCTACCTGTCGCCGACTCCGTGAATAGGGGTGATATGAAGAATTGGGCGAAGCTGCGTATTAAATAGAAACATGGCCAAAAATGTAAAGAAAGATCTTTCTAGAACATCAGTTCCAGTACATCATGAGAGATCAATCACGCTCCTATTTCACTAACTCCATCTACCAAAAGATAAGGTACAGTGTTTTTGACTGCTATCGCATTATCACTGCCGTGTGTCAATCCACACCCGTAACAATAAACTATTTCTACTTCCCGTTATCCTGCTATGTGCAGGATAAAGCGTGAAGCTGACCTAGTGTCAGAAAAGTCAGTCAAGAAAAGATATCCTCACATTTTGTACAACAAACACATGTTTCTCTATGTACATAGTCAATATAATTTTTGACCCAAAAGAGTCCCTGAGAATTTTTAAACTGACGTCATCTAGTGAGACAGTGGCCGCAGATTCGATTCCCACTCAGGCAAATAAATATATTAAAATCAGTACGAGTACCATTACTCGAAACTCAATGCCCCGAAAATGATCGCAATCGGAGTGTCTTAACACTATTCTCTCCGTCTACACCCAAGAAAAAGAAGAAGAAGTCAATATAACAGATTTCAATATCATACATATCCAAAGCACCCGGCAAGTGTTGAGGCACTACGTCGAAGTAATACATGGTGTGATCGGACGAAGTCGACGCGTTTGAAGAACCACCGTGAGCTGACAAATACTTATTGTATTCATTTTCCTAGAAAAAAAAACCAATAATATTACTAAAATACTAGACGTTTTTCAAAAACTAATAGTGGTGGGAGTGGGGGGGGGGGGGTTATTTTTTGTTATAGGCGAATGTGACGTTGAGCTACGCCGCCAAAAACGCGAAGTCTCCATTAGGGCGGAAACTTTAACTCTAGGTACTTTTCGCCTACTTTACTATTAATGACAGACATATGACCTGTCTATAAGAGAGAGAGAGAGAGAGATGAGAATTACTTTTGACGTTTCAGCCATTTCAACAACAATTCGTCGTATAAAACACTTTAAATTGAAATAACTTTTTTATTTTTGTACCGATTGAAATATAAAAAAACTTGTGAAAGTGAACTTTACTATATTACAATGAGGCATTTTAATAGGTAAAGCGGTTCCCGAGATTAGCATGCACAAGCGCACAAACAAACAGATAAAAAAAAATTAAAATCATTTTTTTGGCATCTATCACATTGATAAATGCTTGCTCCCAATAATATATTTTTTAATACATCTTCCATGTACAGACAGCGATCAGTTAATTTTTTTTATATTAATATATAATAATAATAAAAAAATAATTTTATTTCTCCACATACTGTAAGTATAACAATAAAATTGGTTTTAAATTAGGGTGCCTAGGTGCTATTTACAGTTATGTGACGAGAGACGAGAGTGACGCTTGTACTAAGCTCTAAGCTTGATCACGAAAATGATTAAAATGTAGGTATGCACCCATAATACTTATTAACACTGTGTATATTGTGTGAGTGTGATGTGTGTCAGTGTGTGTGATAATGTGTGTGGGTGAAAAAATCTCACCTCAGGATATTTCTCAGTGCCCAGAAAGAGCATGTGCTCACAGAAATGCGCCAAACCCGGCAACTCGTCTGGATCACTAAGATATCCTGAAAATAGAGAAAAAATAATAAAACAAGATATGGCAAGTGGATAAAGAAGTTGAAGAGGGGAGAGTGAGGGGAGAGTAATTTTTCTTTTCTCAGCTCCTCTAACAAGAGAGAGCGCGGCGTTGAGTTCCGCCAATCAACACTCAATGCACAGTTAAAACAAATCTAATAGTATGTAAATGTATAAACTTACCAACATTGACATCCAAAGCCGCTGCAGATTTGTCTGTAGTAGGATCGCTGACTAATAGGACTTTAAGACGATTCGCCAGCTGCAGGCCTCTGTGAAAAATTAACATTATATATATATATATATATATATATATATATATATATATAATATATATATATATATATATATATATATATATATATATATATATATATATATATATATATATATATATATATATATATATATATATATATATATATATATATATATTTGTTGAATAGGTAGCGAGCGAAGCCACAGCTTAGAGCTAGTAACTTTTAAACAAAAAATTGGAGAGTCCCAATAATGGGTGAGAACCAAATGTTAAAACACTGCACTGTTTCTGAGAAGTACCAAGTTCCTCAACCAACTAGCTCACCGATATTCCCTCTTGTCCTCCTGACTCTTCACAATATCGTCATATTTCTTAACGGCCCCAGCACTCTCAGCGCCGCTGACACCCTGTCTGACGTCTGTAGGACTCTGTCCGCGGTTCGGTGCCCGCGGGGCACACTGTGTCACCGTCATGCCGGACTGGTAGCGTCGTTGTGCTAATATATAACTGAAATATCAATATATAATAATAATAATGATTTATTTCATAATAGTGCTGTAGTACAATATTATGGACATTACAATGTAAATAAAAACAAAACACTAGATACACTACAACAATCGGTTGAGGTACTGTCCTCTTAGATACAGGATATTATTAGCTACAGGATAACCTGTAATAAAGAGAAACTGTGCCGGGGGGGGGTCGCCCACGGGGTGGTTGCTGAGTGTTTTTTTTTACGGTTAACAAGTCATAGCATAAATACTGTACTTATTTATAATTACAATATTTAGATGAGTGAATGTGTGTGTATTGTATTTCTACTGAGTATGTGTATCTTTATATTGTGTGTGTGTGTGTGCGTGTGTGTGTGTGTGTAATGAATGTCTGTGTATATATGTTATGTGTTGTGCATGTAAGTGTAACGTTTTATAATTAATGCTTAATGTGATATTTCCAAAAATGATGCTGCTTCATCATACGTTTTCTTTTGTAAGAACAAACGAACAGTTGCTTTACATACATGACTGGATAAATTGTGAATTAGATTTCTCGCGTTAATATTATTGTATAAAAAGGGACCCAGATAAAAGAAGAACTTTTTAGCGAAAAAGTAGTGTGCAACAGGGACGGTACAAACTTTATCTTTACACCGCTTAGCAATATTAACGTAGCGTTTCGATTTGTTGTCGAGCGTTTCGATGTTTTAATAAAATTGTATGCAATATAAATAACAGTCTGACGGTAAGAACCTTGCAATCTTTATATAGCTGCGTTGTAGAAAATAAAATTGGACGAAAAAGGGCGACTTTTAGGACAGCTCTCTGTACAAGTTCCAGAAGGAGCATTACTGTCTACAAGGCTTCTCCCCAGCAGGATATGCAATAAGAGATTATAGACTGACCCAGTGCACAATAGACTTTGTGTAGAATATATTTATTAGCAACGTGCCGAAGATTTTTGAAATTTAAGTGGTTATCTAATATTATACACAAGTATTTCATGTTATTCACTGAAGCTATTTGTGAACAATGACAGCTTGGTCCCAGTTTGTCTACATGTGTGGGCTGTAAGATTTATAGGCACCTTAGGGTGAGAGGCCAAGCTAGGAGAGAATGCAATAAATATTGTTTTCTAAATGTTAAATGTAAGAGTGTGGGAGTGCAACCAGTTGAGGATATAGTATACCATATATGTACACCAGTTTGAACCACATTTTGGATTTCCGACCAGGAATCACTATGAAAAGTTATTGCAGTGTCATCTGCGTACGTAACGATTTTAGAATTTGGCATACTAAGATCGCAAAGGTCATTTATTAAAACTAAAAACAATGTGGGCCCAAGAATACTCCCTTGAGACACCCCATATTGGATATCAAGTTCATCACTTACATGGTTTCCTATTTTGACTACTTGCGTACGACCTGTCAGATAACTTTGAAAAAATTGCAGTTGTTTGCGTCTGATACCTATATATTCGAGTTTTTGTAATAAATTTATAATAGGAACGGTATCAAAGGCTTTTGCAGGGTCTAGAAACACAGTGAGAACCTTTGTTGTTATTGTTTAAATTTGTGACAATGGAGGTGTTTAGCTCGTGTACTGCATCAGTGGTGGATTTGTTTCTTTGAAATGATATGAGTTTAAATTTTTCTAAGTAATCCCTAAGTCTCTTATTAACGACACGCTCTAGTACTTTGGAAATGGCACTTAACACTGCTATAGGTCGATAATTGTTAACAAGTTTTCCATCACCACCCTTGAAAATGGGATGAATAATTGCTCTTTTAAATGACGATGGAAAAACCGAAGCCTGGAAGGATCTATTGAATATGTAGCAGAATACAGGTATCAGTATGGAAGAATATTTTTTAAGAATAGTTGATAAAATCCCATCCCACCCTGGTGAAGTACTGGATCTAAGAGTGTTAATTGTTCTTAAAATTTCATTATTATCCGTCTCGTCAAGAACAAAGAAGGATGGGATAGTACGTGAATGTAATATATATACTATATAATATATATATATTATATATATATATATAAAATATATATATATATATATATATATATATATATATATATATATATATACTATATAATATATATATATATATAAGCTGTCGTGTCGCAGCGGCACAGTATCTGTCTGTAAAAGGAAATGTTTTATATAATTTCTTTGCTTTGGTGAGAATACAAAGCTCCGTGTTGAGTTTCACCAATCAACATAGAATATCTCGAAAATTGGACGAAAATTATCCTGTCATATACTCTATTGTATATAGAGTCAAGCAATTTATTTTTATAGCACATATATATATATATACGCTTCTATATATATACATATATATATATATATATATATATATATATATATATATATATATATATATATATATTATATATTATATATATATATATATATATATATATATATATATATATATATATATATATATATATATATATATATATATTTGATTCACACTCATTTCCTGGCTATTCTTTCCAACAAGGCAAAGCTCGTAAAGTTGGGCACCTAACACACAATACCAAGCTACACATCTATCACCAACAAAATTTCAACATAAAATATAATAATTACTAAGTAAGCTAATTAAAAATAAAATATTATTATTTTATTTTAAGTAACCTAATAGCATTTTTAAGATATTTCATTGAGTAAGGTAAGTATATAAAATACTTATGACTCAGCTTTAAAGAAAAAATATCTATAAAGATTGATTGTTCATTTGTTACAAGTCCATCAATACAAAGTCACTTTATACATACATTAAGGTATGTTAATAAATAACAGAAATAGTTATCTTTAGAATCACTATAACAATTATATTGTAATTTTTTATTCTTGTACACTTCTGTCATTTAAGTTTTTACTCAAGTAAGTATGTTTCAAACCAAAAGTAAAATTAAATGATTTTATTGGTTCAAATGATCTTTAAACATACGTATTTGAATAAGAAAACCATCCGTCTATAGATTTCGATCTCACGTTAATAATATATTTTAAAAAAAAACTACGAATTAATTTAGATATAAAACAAAAACAAAGTTATTTTAATAAATACAAGTATCAGATTATAAATTAGTTGTATAAAACAGACAGTATGGCCACATATTGACATAAATCTTACCTGTTTAAAACTGAAACATGATTAGCAAAAGAAAACAAGCTAGCAAAATAACATATGAGCACAAAATTTTCAAATGCAAAACAAATCAATAATCAAATTCTAACCTATTACAGCTGGATCGATACGTAGGTGAGAAACTGCGGACTCCGATAAACAGTACCCGTCTCGATGCCAGCTTGAATAATTTTAATTAATTAGCAAATTTTAATACCTATTCTATGATTTAATTGGCAGTGAACGCAATGACGATGTTTTTTATTGTGATGTACTGTTGTGCAATCTGACATTGACATTGACAGATGACGTAAGGGAGCAGTCTAAATGTGTTAAGACCAAGACATGAATTAATTAAATAATACAACAATTTATTTAAAAATGAAAATATGTTAATACTAATTATAGTTATATTGAATACATTATTTAATATACAATATTTATTACTTGAATTTTATGATTTTTATGATTAAATTCAGGAATTGGTAAGTATAATGTTGCTATGTATAAAAATGTTATATCATTATTATAACCATAATTAATAATTTTTTTTGTAAAACTACTATAATTCCTAAAAGACCATAACCTCTTAATTTTAATATAATAGCAGCTGAATGTATTGACCCACAAATTGCAGCTTGAACATGATCTTATGGTAATCATAAATTAATAAAATATATAGTTATTTTTATCAATTTTTTTTATTTTAACTTAAATATAGACTAAATTATAATCATAAAATTTTAAACGTTGTATGAAATGATAGCGAGCCTTGCCTGAAAATTTTGTTCAAGTATTTTTATTAATTTCATATATTGATATCATATGCATAAATCCATCTTCTACAATTTTTTTTCATCAATAATAGTATACTGATATTTTAAGAAATTCCGTTTTCCTCAGTTATAAATAATTTCACTGATTCCATGGTTTCGCTTGCAAGCAGACTGAGCTTCGCATCTTACGCTGTTAGAAAAAGTGAGAAAGCTTACAGATGTTGATACTATTCGACTAGCTTACTTTTATTATTTTCTTAGCATCTTGTCCTATCGAATATTGCTTTGGGGCAACACTGCTGATATTTAGTCAATATTAACAATTCAAAAAAGAGCAGTTATATCGGGCTATTTACAGTATGAGTGCTCGGGATTCTTTACTAGAATTCTTTAATGAAATAGATATTCTGACGGTTGATTCTCCGTAAAAATATTCAAAATTATTAAAAAATAAACTGTGATGGACACGGTTTAAATACAAGAAATAAAAATAAGCTGCTAACTCCTAGTTTTCGCCTTCAAAAGGTTAATAAATCATTCATGGCACAAGGTATACGTATGTATGTATAACAAAATTCCACAAGCGAACAATTTAAAGTTAAAGTTCAAAATGTATTATTAAATAAAGCTTATTATTCTGTCCAAATTATTATAAAGATAGTTGTGCGTGGAATTAAATGCTGTTGATGCTCGTTCAGAAAGCTTTATATTATTATACATAATTTGTAAAGTATATTTCAAAGGTGCAACTGGCGAGTTTCTCGCCGGCTCTTCTCAGCGGGATCTGTCTTCCGAGCCGGTGGACTTCCGATAGGACTGACTCTACTGACACTTCAATGTAAATTTATAATACAAAACTGCTTGTAATGGCCTGATTGAATAAAGAATATTTTGATTTTTAACCGTTTCAAATAAATAATATACTAATCTGTATTTTTTAAATCACATAGGTGAGTCATATGACAAGAAAGTATACATTATTTCAAAATATTTAATTTAATTCTGCCCATAATTTGTACAAGATATACAAGATTTATATCGCATTATTCGTTTTTGCATCAGCTTAGTTATCATTCCTGTTCCTCATCCCGTTGGTCCAGCTTGAGATCGCTTGGCAAATCTTTCCAGAAGTTATCTGCTATAGCGATGACTGGCAGCGTCGCCCATTGAGGACTGTCTGCTTTCCAATCGTGATTTTGTTTCAGCAACTAAAATAAATTGTGAATAATTTGGATGAATAAATAAATAAATAATTAAATAAATACTTATTATTATTTATTCTTTAAAGAAAAAAAATAATGAAATATTAAAGGAATGCCAAGGAGATTTTATTAAGACACGTGTACCTTGAAGTTATCAGGCCCTCGCTTCCTACGTAAATAATTGAAGCAACAAGACCGGAAGTGTCTGGTGCCGCACGCCGGTGCGCATTCGCTACCGCAGGAATTACACATTCTCGCCGCCCAAATGCTACCTGGAAAATATATAATTGTATTATTTAATATATACAGCGTCATATTTTAATTTTATCCAGACATTATAATATATTTTTTTTATATATTTCCCATTTTCACGCAATGCCTCTAATTCGGGCGGAAAGTGGAGAGCTTAGTGTCTCGACACACCATCATCACCAACCATCGTGTATACTTTTGTATTCGGAATGAAGAGTGAGACGGAATAGTATATTGACATAGCATTTTAGTTTTTTTGCATTTTTAATTATATTGCTGATGTTTTAATATTCATTGATGTACGTCACTGTAGTATTACACTGTATATCTATTTAACCAGTTCGTTGCGAACCCAAAACAATGTTTATTTCAAAACAAATGGAAGAAATTAAATATTATTTATAACTGACTTAATATTATCTTGTTATATATTTATTTTATTTGTATTTTCTCTGATACTGAGCCACTGATGGCATCGAAAATTCTTATTCAGTTTGGCATTAATACCGGAATTTCTTGTAAGGGTCTGCCTTCTGACTAGTCTAGACTAGTCACCACCACACATTACACTTGTTCTCCAAAAAAAAAAAAAAGAAAAAGTTGGACATCACTTTCATGGATGAAATTGTGAAAACTTCATGTAGTCGCGTAGTCCAAAAACAATTAATTATTTAAAAAGCTATTACAAAGCTGTAAGTTATCTAGAAATAGTTATAAAAGGTCTCATTTGACCTATAAGGACAGAGTATCGAGAAAGGGCTCGTAAAGCATGAGAAACCCTCGGAGGGTAGATATGTATGAAGAGGACGAGGCGAAAGAGGTATGGAGGGACCGAAAGCTGTGACGTGAAGATGAAGCCTGGAGCTAAGTAAAACAGTTCTTACCAAGAAAC
Organism: Dione juno; assembly: GCA_037127375.1. Taxonomy (NCBI): domain Eukaryota; kingdom Metazoa; phylum Arthropoda; class Insecta; order Lepidoptera; family Nymphalidae; genus Dione; species Dione juno. The sequence continues at coordinate 721,578 of JAXRJS010000100.1, forward strand.
ATAGTTAAAAATGATAATATTATTGAAAATTTAACCATTTTGTAAGAAATACTTCTACTCGTGACAAGATGGTCTGCTGGAATGTGGAAAGTGTGGAACGAGTCCTTTTTATATTGTATCAGTATTTGCTCAATCGTATGAAGACAGACAGATTTGTTTATTTTGTAAAGTTATACAACCTTTTTACTTGGAGGATGTAGTTGAGTGTACTTATTGTACTGTCCTATATTATACTTTTATTACTTTTGTATGTATATGTATATGTATGTATGTATGTATGTATGTAAAGTGAACCTTGAAAATAATTTTGACCGACTTGAAAGCGTCTGATTAATTTAAATTAAAAAAAAGAAAATTGGTAAAAAACGCATAATTAATCAAGCATTAAGCATAAAAAAATATATTTATTAATTCCATGCTCCCCGCATGGAATTAATAATTATATTTTTTTTATTTACAAATATGAGTACAAGGGTTATCATTTTTTTTGGAATTTTTGTTACATATTTCAAGTAAAATGTGGAATTTTTTGTTTAATTTTTGTTTTAAATACATTACTTTATAAAAAAATATTATTGATATATATATATATATATATATATATATATATATATATATATATATATATATATATATTATATAATATATATATATATATATATATATATATATATATATTATATATATATATATATATATATATATATATATATATATATATATATATATATATATATATATATATATATATATATATATATATATATTGTAACTACAGCATATGGCCTTCCTCGATTTACAGATTATTCGAAATTCTATACATAAAAGTTAGACATAAAATTTCTATTTTAAAGTTAAAAATCAATTTTCTATACATAAAATTTATTATATTTTCAGTTGACTTTAAGAAAGGAGGTTCTATATTCGGAGGATATATATATATATATATATATAATTTTTTTTTTGGGTTTTATTACCATATCTCCGAGATGGATCTATGGATGTTACGACAATGGATCAATCTCGGAAGTAGAAGTAAGTTAGCAGTTGACCTGGTAACAACCAGGTCAAGATCTGAAGATGAATCCCAGGAGAATCAAGAGTAACAAAATTACCGTATTTATTCTGACAGCTCTAAAGAAGCTTTCCAATTAGACATCAGGGTCCAACGTAATGCCCACGTTCCCAATTCAGTGATGGTTTGTTGGGATGTTAGCTATGAAGGAATGACTGAGCCATGTTTTTGGGAATAACATATTAAAAGATCAGCACAAGTGTCTCAAGATACCTTCTTATACCTTCATACCTTCTTGAGAATGTAGGAAGGTAAGCTTAATCCCCTTAACAATCCTACGTTGAATAACCAAGAATAGTGCTTTAACAAGACTCGAAGCCGAGTCGTCGTTCCCATACACCCAACCTTACCCAAGTTGGAAACGTACGTTCCGGACTTCTTCAGAGCTGAAAACCGGCGGTCATCTAGTCCTGATCTGAAACCACTGAATTATGATTTATAGCTAAGCTTATAGAATAAGAATGGTAACTGGCTGGTCAATGGAGACCACACCGAATATGCTTTATATCGCATCGTTTCTATCAGGAAAATTTAATTTTTTTTCTTCCTCTTGCAAGGCAAATCTCTAGTCTAAAGTCTTGAAATCAGAACCTGTCTATCCAAAAAAAATTCAAATGTATATTGATATATAACTGTGATGGTAACAAATGTCATGTACAATATAAAAAAATGTGTTTGTTTGTATCTCTATCTCTATTTTTACCTCTATCTCTATATCTATCTCTATCTCTATCTCTATCTTTACCTCTATTTCTATCTCTATCGCTACCTCTATCTCTATATCTATCTCTATCTTTACCTCTATCTCTATCTCTATCCCTATCTCTATTTCTATCTCGATCTCTCCCTCTATCTCTATATCTACCTATCTATAACTATCTCTATCTCTATATCTATCCCTGTCTCTATCTCTATCTCTATCACTACCTCTATCTCTATCTTTACCTCTACCTCTATCTCTATCTTTACCTCTACCTCTATCTCTATCTCTATCCTCTATCTCTATCTCTATCTCTATCTCTATCTCTATATCTATCTCTATATCTATCTCTATCTCACCTTCTATCTCTATCTCTATTTTTACATTGGTTTTTTAATTAATTGTTACCTAGAACTAAGGCTATAGACTAAGCGAGCTAGTCTATTACATTTTACTTACTTGATTAAAATTTGGCATATATATGTTTCATTAATAACATTAATACGACATAATATACAACAGCTATATATTTAAGAACAACGAGGTCGAATACGCTTAAAACTAATAAAAATAGTAAAAAACAAAACAAGTGCTTCAGCTTATTACAACATTTATTTCTACCGTTTAAACCAAGCTATGGCCATACAATATTCTCTATCCAGGGTACATACGCTGCCACTCTAGTATATATCCCGGGCTCGCCTATAAAGCCGCATGCTCTGCCGAAGGAGGTGACGCCCACCACTGTGTACATGCAGTTGATCTGTTTGTGCTTCAGCTGGAGAGGACCGCCGCTGTCGCCCTGGAGATATTCATAGAATCCAATTATATATAAGTATGATGTCTTCGAGGCTTAGTGGGACTGGACAACACCCATGACATGGGCAAAAGCGCGGCGTTGGGTTCCGCCACTCAACACCAACACGGATTGCCTCGAAAGGCTGAAAGCGGGGAACGGAGTGTCTTAACACTAGATTCCTTCAGCCTACGTTTCCTTCTGCCTATTCTGCTATGTGGAGGATATAGCGTGAAAAAAAATGTCATAAAAATGAAAAACACATTTTATCCGTTGTCATAAGAAATCCATCAATGCAAGTCAGTCAAAGAAGAGGACTCGAAGAGTTTTTATGATAAGTTCTTAGTTCTTGGGGTTTCTTTACAGAAGAGAAGTAAATACCAATGTGGAATATGAATTTGAGCCCCTAATTAGCTCGTAATATAAGCGTGTTAAAACAAACAAACTAACTCCAGTTCTAGGATCTTAGTATTGATTAGACAGACAAAAAAATACTTAAAGAAATCATATAAAAATTTGAACGCAGCGGGATTTGAACCCGCGCCTCATGGAAACCGTCCAAGCGCTCTGACCACTGAGCCATGCGTTCTTCCTCACGCTGCGTCGAAATTCTTATATGCTTTATACAAGTTATTACGTTGTTAGCATTTAAGTATTCACCTGACAAGTGTCTTTGGACATGTTCTTATCGCCATAGCAAATTTGGGTCTTCTCGTCGAACCCGTTGCGCATTAGACGCATCGCCGGGAACATGTCGCTACATTCTGACGTTGAGAACTTTTCCAGGATGACCTGGAAATTATTTATAAATTACATTATTTTGTAATAAAAAAAATTTTACTTATAACAACTTTTCCAGGATGACCTGGAAATTATAAATTTCATTATTTCTCTAATAACAAAAAAAAATAATAATAATAAAGCCTTTTATTTCTGTCAGATAGATTATGAAAGTAAAAATACTAGTTAGGAAGTTAGAAAGTGTAAGTTAGGTAGTAAATAGTATTTATCTAATACTTTACTTAAAGCAAATTTAAAAGTAAGTTGTTTTTTTTAGCTTCACGCTGTATCCCGCACATAGCAGGGTAGTAACTTTGTCCATATTTCGTTTGAACCCATCTATACTGCGTGATTGAAGAAATAAATATAAAATAATATTACACAATTCAGGAATTTTAGCCCTAAATGCGGGATAAAGCGTGAACTATTCATAGGCACGGAATTTCTAAGAGAATCCAGAATAATTCGTTTGCTTATTTTTCTATAAATAAGAAAAAAATCTTACTTAAAGAATATATAAAAAAAATTTGAACGCAGCAGGATATGAACCCGCGCCTCATGGCAACAGTGCAAGCGCTCTGACAATTCTTCCATTAAAAATCATTTTTTAAATCTTTAGAGTTGCTAGGGTTCAAATTATAATGGTTAAGTATTACCTTTTGTAAGTCATCAGCATTAGTTCCTCTGTTCTGAGTAGCTCCCCAACCAGTAGCAAGCGCTCTGTCGTAGATATTAGGACTGCCTAGATCCAGGCACGCTGGTACAGCGAACTGATCTAGATTCATACTGAAATAGGCAAAAAAAACATGTATTATTTTAAAGAATATTTTGATTTAAAATTTCAAGAGCGGGATTCGAACCTGCACTCCTTGGATACTGTCCACGAGCCAATTAAGCTGTATGTTCTAATGAAGCTACGTGTAACTTCTATTTGTTTGTGTGATTTGTTGTCCTTTCTTGTAATATATATATATATATATATATATATATATATATATATATATATATATATATATATATATATATATATATATATATATATATATATATATATATATATATATATATATATATATATATATATATATATATATATATATATATATATATATATCTATATATATATATATATAAAAATTTAGCATATGCGGATATGAACCCGCACCTCTCGTATACCGTTGAAGCGCTCTAGATAACTAAGCTATATAGCTATTATCACACCTTTCAAATTCTTTTATATAGCTATTAATACAAGTTACTGATGCTTAAAAATATTATAAATAAAAAAGTCAAGTTCCACCAATCATAAGGCATAGAATTGATAGGTGTAAAACGGAGAGTTTTAACACTATATTCTCTTCAACGTTGCTATGATCGAAGAGGTGAGAAATCGTTTACTTTTATCATATATTTACCTATTAATTATCATTTAATACTCACTGTCTATCTACTTCTAATAGTGCGATATCGTTATATCTGTGTGGTGGGTAATATTCCGGATGCTTCACTATATTTTTGATTTTATAAAATCGTTGGCTGTCTATTGGGTCAGTACGACGCTGGATGCCGATGCGGGCGTATGCCACTTTGCCTCTGTAATAAAAAAAAAAAAATTAAAATCTCATAGAAAAATGTAGTAAAGAAAACGTGTAAAAATTTGAAAGCAGCGGGATTTGAACCCCCTAAAAAATCTCCCAATAAAGAGATGCTAACAACGTAATAATTTGTATAAAGCATATAAGTATTTCGACGCAGCGTGAGGAAGAAATCATGGCTCAGTGGTTAGAGCGCTTGGACGGTCTCCATGAAGCGCGGGTTCAAATCCCGCTGCGTTTTATCTGATGAAATGCGGTGTTAAATTCCGCAAAATAATACGTAGTGTCTCCAAATCTTATTTTAATTCTATTCGCTCTAGTAAGAAGACAAGGCGCGGCGTTGAGTTCCGCCACTCAACACGCAATGCGGGGAACGGAGTGTCATAAGCCTAGGTTCCTTCTGGTTCCCTCGGTCTACCCTGATATGTGCGGAATACAGCGCTTAGCTAAAACAAATCTATATATGTAGGGAGACCGGGGCAAAAGTGTACAGCGTGTTTATATATATATATATATATATATATATATATATATATATATATATATATATATATATATATATATATATATATATATATATATATATATATATATATATATATATATATATATATATATATATATATATATATATATATATATATATATATATATATATATATCTCAATAAAGTATAATTATATTTATGTTGTAAATGGATAGAGTCCCCTAAATCTATACTAGTATAAAAAATTGAGATTGTTAAATTGAATACGTTAAACTACGGAACTAATGGTATTTTTTTTTGTACTGAATAATTCTCATCTATCGAAGAATTATAAACAGATATAAATGTTCAATTGGTCATAGACAATTTTTTTGCTATCTAAATTGTCCTCTGAAGCTATTCTATGAATAAATTGACACGCTGGGAACTGAACTCACGACCTCCATTTAGCAGTCAAGGCACTAAGCTTATTAGTATAAAATTAAGTCTCAAGTCTTCTCTGAACGTTATCTCTTCTATGTTACTCACTGTACATACAATTATTACTCATTAAAGCTGTAATTGATAAAACGATGACTAGACAGGATGAGCGTCCAAGTTCCACACGTCAGAGCACAGCGTCGTGGGTTCGATTGCCGTGAAGCGAGAGTGATTTATTTTTCGGCGTTGAGGCGGAGAGCGGAGAACAGAGTGCCTTATAAGCTTATAAGATTTTTTTATTATTTATAATAAAGAATTATTATAAATATCAGTTACTTACAGATCTCTGCTGGAAGTACAATGTCCAGCCGTCAATATAAACTGCTCACTCAATATGGACCCACCACAAAGCCATTGAATGGAATTTTCATCTTTGCCATAACCTAATAGGGCCTGAAACAAAAAAAAAAACATTTTAGCTCTATTTTATTTACAGCGAGTGGTCAGTCCTTGCATACCTCTTTCGCCTCTTCCACTGGCATTAACCTCTATATATACGCTTTAGGGTCCTCATGTCTTTCCGTACCAGACCTCCAGATCATCGACACTGTCCTCGAAAGTCAACCGAGACCTTACTGTTTCTACCATAAACTCTGGTATCACCCCACTATTTTCTTTTTTTACATACTCTAATGTATCACAGTGTCTGAACACTACGCTCTCTCTCGTCTCCACATACTCAGACCAGGAGGAAGTCCAAGATTTTAAAGGAAATTCTCACCATATGAGGAAATTCCGCATTGGAGGCAGCAACTCCGCCCACTATGAGATCGACAGCATTATGCCTACATTTGTTTGACCTCGCCTTCGTTCCTGTGAGAGCTACTCCTCTCTCACAAGGATAAACGTATTTCTGCTGATATTCGATGCATTCTGAAAAAAAAATTTAAATTTTAGAAATTATAGTAATAATGCATTGTAAGTGCAGTCAATGTGCCTGACTGTAAACGCGACGGTCGTGGGTTCGACTCCTACTAGGGGAATGAAGTGTTTTTATTTCTTCTCTCTGGTAATAAGACGCTGAGTTCCACTACTCAAGACAATATGTCTAGTAAATAAGTTGGAAACCGGAAAACAGAGTGTCTCAATTTTAGAGCACCTCTACCTCTGCGGGATACAGCGTGAAGCAAAAAATGCTATCACGGCGCAATGAGAAAATATTTGTAGACACGATACTTGTAGATTAATTGTATAGGCTATTCGCCAAAGCACAGTGTTTAATTACATCCAATAAGGTAGCCCTTGTAGAGTAATGTGGTTAACGGAGTGTCTTAACACTAAGTCCTCTCTGTTACCATAAAGTAAAAAAAATAGATATTAAATTAGCTTCACGCTGTACCTGCATATGGCAGCGTAGGCAGATCCGTGGGAATCTGGTGTTAAGACACTTCGTTCCCCACTTTCCGCCTTCCTACGCATTGTGTGTTGAGTGGCGGAACATTCTCCCCGAGTGGGAATCGAACCCACAAACCGTCGCTTTTACAAGACAGTCCTCTAGCTCTATGTAACCAATATTCTTATTTAAATATTTTTTTCAGTACAAGATACTCACTGTCCCAAGCCTTTTGTCCCGTTTTTGGGGCTGTCATATTAGCGGCCAAAGGTTCGCATTTGTTATCCTGGTTGGGAACTTTGTCATTCAACACGTAGTCATACACTGGTGGTATATACTCGGTTGTGGAGGAGGGCCTGTAATAAAAAAAATTACAATTGGTCTCGGTAAAGTACTGTGAGGGTAGCTGATTCGATTTTGTACCAAGGTGATAGAAATTAAAAAAAGTTAATACAGACTAAAAAACCTAGATATTCTCGTTAAAAGTGAAATACTGAGAGCTTTGACTCTATTCTCTCTCTGTCTAACCGCCTGAAAGCGAAATATAAGATGAAGTTAAACAAAAGTATCATTAAATTGTTCTAAGACAAAGTGCGGCGTTGAGTTACACCACTTAAAAACAATAACAGCTTGTCTTAACACTAGGTTCTAGTTGCGGAGAGTTAATATTTTTATAATAAAAAAATATATATATCATTATTCTTAATTTACTCAGAAAATATTTTATGATTCCTATTGCATTAATTAAAATTCATTTAAAGTGGGATTATTGTATGTTAATGTTTCTTATTCATTTTTTTTTTCAAAAAAAAAAAGAAAAGCAGAGAAGCACATAGAGAAAGACAGAGGGAACCGTAGGTTGAAGGAACCTAGTGTTAAGACACCCCGTTCTTTCAGTGGCAGAACTCAACACAGCACTTTACTCTCTTCTACCAGAGCGAAGAAAATGAAAATAATGAATTCTCCGCTCATGGGAATCGAACCCACAACACCGTCGCGCTTACGCGATGAGACTGTGCCTCTGTGCCACGACGGTCTTCATTAATTATTATTTACTATTTATTAATTTATTAAGATTTACAAAAGGTAGCCCTATGTGGATCGTGTTATATGGACACCTCGCCACTGCTAGCTCCTCCTATCCTGTTTAAGGAAGGCATTAGACGGCAACGGTACCTACCGTGTAGTACTTGTGGTAGCAACCGGAGGTCTATATGTAGTCGTCTTTACCCTGTCCATGCAACATACAATGGGATCTGTTGTTGCGAACGAACATAACTGTAAAAAAAAAGAAATATATATATGTCTTTGGTTCAATGCGCCTATCTCATAAACTCGTTAATGAATTAAAATTGCTTATATATATATATATATATATATATATATATATATATATATATATATATATATATATATATATATATATATATATATATATATATATATATATATATATATATATATATATATATATATATATATATATATATATATATATATATATATATATATATATATATATATATATAAATACATATATATGAGATTATATATTACATTAGTCAAGAAAGGCTAAAACAAGGTTAAAAACTAGCGATAAGAACACATAAATGATATTATTGTTTTTTTTTTTTAATTCAAATGAGCAGAGACAATCTAGTCATAAGAGACTGTGTTCTCCACTTTGGCCCAGTGGCGGAACAGAACGCCGCGCTTTGTCTAGTAATTATGGGAAAATTTAACCGCTTACTCGCTGTGACACGATAGCTTGTCTAGCAAAATAACTGTTTTTTCAAGTGCACATGTTTTAATTTTTTTTGTCTGACTGTCTTTTTATTTGTGCGGTCTAATCTCCAGAACAGCTGGACCGGTTGTTAGGGAGCTTTCACTGGACGATGTGCATCAACATATGATTGGCTGTGACTTCCTTTTATGGTAAAATGCCCGCGAGATCCGGATTTTTACGCGGGAAAAAAGAATTATTGATTTCATTTAAAATATAATAAAAAAGATTATATGCACAATACATGCATAATTTATCATTTTAAGACTTGCATGTTATATATATATATATATATATATATATATATATATATATATATATATATATATATATATATATATATATATATATATATATATATATATATATATATATATATGTATATATATATATATATATATATATATATATATATATATATATATATATATATATATATGTGTGTGTGTGTATATAATATAAACGTGACTATAAAAATGTATGCAGTAGGTATAACTATTTAATTATCACTTTGGTTTTTCCATTTGCAACTCAATATCCTTAAAGTTGTTTATAATATATAAATATACCTACAAAATGTCTTAACTCACACATATTTTAGATTGACGTTTCAATGTGGAGAAAAAGGAGAGTTACTGTCAAAACACTCTGTTTTATTCTACACTCGCAGTGACTTATGGCTTACAGCCTTAAACCTTAAAAAGTAGAGATTACAGTAACATATCAATGTGTTTTTCATAAAAGCTGGTGGACTGCATTGTTAAAAAAAGCTTTGTCAGCTTTTTAAAAAAAAAGTTAAGATCGTATAGTTTTTTTTTTCATATTATTGCACAGACAGACACTAGAATTTCAACATATTGCGTTATAGCATACCAGGGTGGGTAAATCAAATCGTATATTGTTATTTTTACCATCACTCTATAGGGAAGCTAGTGTCTAAACACTCCGTTCCCCAAATTTAGCCTTTCAGAATATTGAGTGTTAAGCCTAATTCGGATTATCAGAATAATATATAATATATATAATAATGAAAATAAAGCCTGTACACAGTGTGAATATAACCTAATATCTAATAATAATATTAATAACGGTCCGCACGATGCAAAGTTGACTCAACCGAAGGTCATTGTATATAGCAAAAAGTCATTTCCTCCACATCTGGTCAGAAAGGGACGAACATAAAACGCATGAAGACAGAGCGAGACAGACATATTTATCGCAAGCACGTACTAACAAGTATACTGTGCGAATCGTCTGTCTGTATAATAAACTATTTGCGCGTTGTTTTTAAATGAGTAACTCGAGGTTGAGTTCTGCTACTTAGCGTTGTCTACAATTGGCGGAGAACGTAGTGTCTTTTCACTAAATACTCTCCGCCCACCCTGCTATATGCGAGACAAAGCGCGAAGCTAAAATTATATGAAATTCTATGTATATGTAATTGTGTTTAGTATGAGAAATTGGAAGGCCGGATTTGAACTAGTGTCCTTTTGGATATATTCTAGCCAACTAAGCTATAAGTTGAAAACACTTCGTTATAAAATTTATTCCATGTACAGGCTAGAATTTATAATCACCAACTTACATTCACTATACACCAATCCTCAAGAAAAAATAAACAAAATAAATATTATAATACAAATAAAAAGTTTCTAGTATTTCTTGCAGAATCACAGCGCGTGAGAGGTTAAGAGGCCCAAGTGAAGTAAGAGGTCCTTTATAATTCAGATTAAAGTTTGCCTCCACCGTCCAAGTTCCTCTCTCTACCTAACTAAATATATACAAAGCAGTATAGTACGACTTATCTTTTGCGTTACCTTATTGCCAGTTATTTTGCTGCCAAGCACTGGCATGGCAGTATAAGTGTTCTATGGTTTAAATGGCATAATTATTTTTATTGTATCATTACACCTTTATGTAAATTACTATTATATAATTATAATTTTGTTAAAAATTAAATTCACTAATTAAATAAATGCCATGAAATGCTGCTGAAATCACGCCGTGTCACGCCAAGTTACTAAGTTCTCTTTGCTCACCCCGTTAAATGAAAAATACGTTAGTAGAATATAAACAGAATAAATATTTTATATTGCATAATAATACATTTATCCCACAAGCGCGTGCGCAGGTAGAATATAGTCTTTTAGAGGTGATTATACGAGAAACCGGTCATATATGTTGTTTAAAACTTTTTATTCTTGCAACACCTGTTTTAAAGTCACTGGGAAAACCAAATGTATTTGACTCAGTCTCAGCGTAATATGTGAGCGTCTCATTGCGTCATTATTTTCTATAACAATGGGGTCTAACTTAACTTTAAATTTTTATATATAGCGGTGAGTAGCCTGTTTGCCTGGTGGCTGTGTGTTTGATTATTTTATTTTTTTATTTTGTTTAATATTTTTACCCTTTGTGTTTATCGGTCTATGTATTATGTATGTAGTTCGGTGTGGTTTTACTCGGAGGAGATTATTGTATTTTTTTATTTTTTTTATTTTTACACATCTGCAGCAATTAGCAAAATGTTTTATTATTTCAATGTTGGAACGTAGCCATGATGAAACAGATGCCATGATATTCATATATACGTATAGCTTGTAAGAAATATATTCCAGACATTATTTTAATCCAAATTTCAGCTTTTCATGACCAGTAGTTTCAGCTGTCCTTGTCTATTAGTCACTTATTCTGTAGCGGAGGAGTTTCAGGTCCTAGATCTAGAAATAGGACAGAACGTGTTGCAACTTGTCGGTAACAGCTACAATACATGTCGCAACTAGTCAAATGGTTAAGAAAATTTGTATATACGATAACGGTTGTTTACTTAGAACTACGTATATGTACTACTATATGTACTATATGTATACTATATGTAGAACTATATGTACTACTATATACTATATGTATAGGTACATATTGAATCTATTAACTACCAATGAGTATATATTTCTGACCTATGGTAGTTTGACATTGTTTAATGACAATGCGCTGCGTAAATTGAGTATTGTAAAATTTTGTTCATTTATTGTTTTTTTTTATTGAGAATAAGAAAATGCACTTCAGTAAGAATATTATCTATATTTCAATTTTTTTACATTAAACAAATATTGAATAAAGGGCAAAATAGAATTTATTAATTTCAAATAAAAAAGATATTTTTTTTATATAAAACTAATAAATAACAGTATAACATAAGGACCAACATTTTTTCTTAATCTTTACTTTTAATTGCTAATTGTTAAAGCTATTAGAACTATTACGATGGCATTAATAATATCACTTAACGATTGTTAGCCACATATCTATTATATGACCCCTAAATGAACCGATGCTTGATTATCCTTCGTGTATAGATTACTGGAATATAGTAGATATTCCAGAAAAAATAGAAAACGAATTTCCAGAAAGTATATGACCAAATTCTGGAATGAGCTATCATTGGCATTATGGTATTAAATTGCCAATCAATACTGTGTTAATTTTATAAATTGTTTGATTAAATTGTAATTGAAGAAAAAACAACAATAATAATTACATTTAGTTCTAACGATTGAGGTCTAGACATAATATATGTACATGTGTTCCTTTTAAACGTACTTTTTAAACGTACTAATAAATTAAGAACGCAGCTGTTATCATAGTTTCCTTTGTAATATAACTTCACATACATGACGCATAAGTTGTTTGTTTATTTTTATCGCATATATATATATATATATATATATATATATATATATATATATATATATATATATATATATATATATATATATATATATATATATATATATATATATATATATATATATATTCCGACGAGTTTGTGTGCTTGAAAGCGCTTATCTCTTGAAGTATGGGATCGAATTGTAATTTTATTGCATTGGATAATCCATTTATATATATGATATAGTCTTTAAAGTCTATAAAAAAAGATATAGGCTATATTACATCATATTAATTACTTCTGTATAAATGTATCCATGGTAAATACTTTTTAAATTTTTTTAGGATTAGTTTTTTGTTTAGAGATTCGTTTATAGTTCAATTGGCAGACATATACTCACTTTTGGGGGACCTCTATGGTTCCTAATATCTTCTATAGCAGTCTTACAATTTCTAATATTTGTACATACTCCTTCCTTATTATCATTAATACATGATTCACCTGTAATGAAAAAATGTCTTTCTTTGAAATTATTGAATATAGCAACAAATTGATTTGTTACGAGAATGCCAGTTATTGTCATGCCAGTATCTCAGTTGACTGGCAAAGTGCCTAATTGAGGAGGAACAAATATATATATATATATATATATATATATATATATATATATATATATATATATATATATATATATATATATATATATATATATATATATATATATATATATATATATATGTTTTTTTTAGATTTAGTCAATTTTTCGATCTAACATTTTTTTTAGCTGTATACCGCTTTTAGCAGGGTAGACAAAGCAAGCCTTGTCATAGATACTATATCTTAATCTTATATAATAGGTACTTTATATTATAATTATAAACATGTTTGTTTTCAATGTCATTACACTTTATTGCAATCACGTGGTACGAGTGTGATATTTAAATACAAGTCTTTACCTTATACCTCATACTGTATAACTTTATATTAACACATACAATATATTACACTAATTAATGATACGTCTTGTAGCTTAGAAATAATTAAACTTTGGTTAGTCTTATCATAAGCTTTTTGTGTGTGTATGTGCGTGCGTGCGTGCGTGCGTGCGTGCGTGTGTGCGTGTGTTCGTGCATGCGTGTGCGCAATAGCACGCTCAGAGCCTATGTTAGTTGTAAAGTATAATGGGACGATTGTTTCGAATAAGATATGTATAGCTATACAATATTGAGTATAAATGTTTGTAATATATCTTATACCAAGCTATAATGACACTTAAAGACGCATGTTAAGGTTTAATTGAGATTAAAGTGGTATAAATAACCACATCGAGGCCATCACCACGTGGGGTGTAGCGTCTTCGTGTAAATGGCTTGTGTGTGTTAAAAAATCAATATACGAGTATTTTAGCAAGTAGCCACTTTGATGAGAAAAACCATACGCAATGTATTAAATTCGGGAAAGAGGAGGTCGGAGTGTTTCGTCACTAGGTACTACACTCTCTGTACATTCTCTGTAATGCGAGAACATAGTGTAGATACTGTATACGAGTCGCCGTTTCTTTTTAATATCTCACATTCAAGGATTCCTGAAAAATATCTCTTCTGGTAATTTCTATATAAGCACTTTATTATATATAATTTCTTAATTTTTTCTTGTTAATAAAAAAATTATATGAAAAACTTTTATTTTATTTTAAAACATCTCCCGCCTTTTTTGAGCTTTTTGTACGCAAATATTAAATCGTCACAATTCGAAAGTACGGTCCTAAAGTAAAAGGTGACTGACTCACCTAAATACATATATACATATATTTATATATAATTTAAACTACAAGTATATTAATAATATACTCAGTACTTTTTTAAAAATAATGTTTAAAATCTAACATATAAAAAAAAACAAGAAAAAAAATTGACACCATTGTAGCACAGTTGTTATATACATGACTGGAAGGTACTGGATCGAATGCCAGCCGAAGCAAAACTTATAACTATAATTCATGCAATTTTTCCCTATGTAGTAAAACTAAGGTGAAATAAGGTAAGGTAAGGTAAGACTAAATAGGCGGAAAGCAGAGAGCGGAGTGTTTAAACACTAACTTCTCATGCAAAAATAAAAAATTATTCATTTAAAAGAAATATTGACGTCGTTAGCTTTAATAGTATATAGTTTGTAAAAAATTCAAATGAATATGTTTGTACTTAATAAGGAAAATCATTATGGCTAAGTGGAAATAAGGCCTCTATAAGAAGTAAGCTCGAATCCCACCCCACCAAAAGTACTTTAAATATATAATAGAAAATAGAAAATAGAAAAAAAAATATAAAAACCAAAATACCTTCATACTGTCCATTCGCCAGCATAAAATCAATGCTTAAAACTAAACATAATTTATATATTTTTAACAACATATTATTATTTTTTTTTAATTCTCTTTTACACGTAACTGAACACTGCACTTGACACTTGTGGCACAATTACATTTTCCAATGGCGAATATGAAAATGAAGAAACTTTCTGAGTACAAGCGTCCGTACACCGCTGGTACCAAGTTAACACTGGCGATATACACAACAAGCTATTATATATAAAGTCGACAGATAATTTGTACGACGCGGTGACAGTGTCTGACTGTACAAGGGTTTGGGTTCAATCCCCGCACGTTGCAATGAGTCATTCCCATTTAACCCCTTTGATGTGATAACATTATCTTCTGCACTTATTGTATTATACTCGTATTTGTGTTTAGTTCATGTTTGTGTCACTATCACTAAGGTCTTTATCACTATCACTAACTGAGCCTATCAAAATTGTTCTTAGAAAACACTTAGCCCGCTACGTTCACTAGAACGTATAGCTTAGTGATTAAGCATTTGGACGGGTTTTGAGAGGTGCGGCTTCAAATAAGTTTAAATATATATGTATGTTTAGATATAGTTTTATATCCTCATTGTCGAATAGCAGCTTTGAAAAGTAATACGTTATTTAACTAACGCCTTTCCCTCTTGTCATATGATAATTCATAGGAATAATCTTTGTATAGCGGAAATTTATAAAAAATCTCCCTACAGAGATGCTAACAACGTAATAAGTTGTATAAAGCATATAAGAATTTTAACGCGGCGTGAGGAAGAGCGCATGGCTCAGCGGTGAGAGCGCTCGAACGTTTTCCATGATTCACGAGTTCAGTTCTTTCTCATTATCACATTTACAACCGGTTTCTACATCATCGTCATATGACAATCATTATTATAGGCCGTGACAGCGTCATGACGTACATGTACGTCACGAGCGATAGTGAGGTCACAAACTAAAATAACAATATACGTCATAAGCCTGTATATACTGGAACGTTCTGACATACATGACTTTTATATATATATATATATATATATATATATATATATATATATATATATATATATATATATATATATATATATATATATATATATATATATATATATATATATATATATATATATATATATATGTGATACTAAGAACACAACGGTTCATATTTTTTACCACGATACTCACAGGATCAGCTGCATTTACTGCCACTCTTGGGCAGCTTACCTTACCTTACCTTACCTATATCCTATTACTCAGGTAAAATACGGCATATAAAATTATAATTTTCATTTACATATATATTATTAATTATATACATACATTTTTCAGGTAAAGTCTCGAAAATTGTGCGGACAGCTGGCAACAGAGTGTCTTAACACTAAGCTCCCTCTGTTATTTTTGTTAGCTTGTGGATTGGCCGCCATTAAAATGATTGCGGGAAACATATAAAGATAATAAATATTATTCAGAAGTAAGTAAATTGTCTATAATATAGTGCTAAGACAGCGTGTCGAGTGGCGGAACTCAACGCCGAGCTTTATCTAACAAGCGAGCTGTCAAACGACGCTCTTCCTGTATGAGTGTATGTATTGCATAATGTTTCATACGAATTGATTTAAGATGAATTTCTTGAAACGTGACGCTTGTTCTGGGAACTTCTGATGAATTATTATAATTACCATTACCAGGAACTTGGTTTATGGGGAAATCCTTGGGAATTGTAGGAGAGAGAGAGAGAGAGGGACTGAGAGAGAATTTTTTGAAATTCTAACGGAAATGGAATAAAACGGGATTTAACACTGTATAGTACACGCTGTATCTCGCACATAGCAGGGTAGGCAGAGGGCACTGTAGGCAGCACCTAGTGTTAAGACACTCTGTTCCCCACTTTCCGCCTTTCGAGGCATTGCGTGTTGAGTGGCAGAACTCAACGCCGCGCTTTGCCATGTTGCCAGAGTGTAGAGAATTTAAATGCTTATTTCTCCCCTCGTGGGAATCGAACCCGCTAACCCCTGCATCACAGCACGCGCAAATATTTGTCAGATACAGCTCTTTAACAATAAAATAAAGTAGTGTTTCTTTTTTGAATATGGTTGTAATTTATAGTCATATTACAGAGCGAATAATTATTTACTTCAATTTTCTATACAAGGTACGAGGTAGTTCATTTCTTTGATTAATCGTAATTTTTTGGGTTCCATAGTGTTGTGTCCCTAAGATGCACTGGCTCGCCAACCAAGGATGTGCGTAAGCGCCGCGTCCGCTTTCGCCCGTGGCTTGCGTGGTAATGACGTCGCGCGCCCCGCACCCCTTAGCCCGAGACAGTGTTTGTCTGTCTAGTATTTATTATAGATACATAGCATACTACGAGTACAAACACTACATCCCTTCCTTATCAAAACTTTAATATAAACTTCGAAAGTTTACATATTGTAATTATATAATAATTTAATTAATAAAGCTATATCAATCACAATAATTAGATCATTTTCAACTTCGGCAATTTATTGTCTTCCATTTTCTCCAGGGTTAGCAATTTCTTCTTCTTGATCCTCCCCTATAGCTTTCCATTCCCCTTCTACTCTTTTTAAATGTAATATGTTCCTTCTTAGGGTTTGACCGGTTTCTTCATTCCTTATTCTTATGTCTCCATTCCTTGTACTCTCTACAACGTGTGGTGCAGAATTATAATTTAAAGTAAGCTTATTTGTTTTGTTGACTTCTTTTACATACACTTTGTCTCCTTCATTTAAATCTGAATCCTGGGCATTCCTTCTTTTATCGCTATAATCTTTTCCTTTTTGTTTTTCTTGACTGTCCTTGTCCCTTATCTCTGTGTCATCAATTCCGTTACCTATGTCTTGAAATGTTGGAATCTTATCTATGTTTAGTGTTTTGAAGAATAATTCTGTAGGGGTTTTCCCAGTCACAGAATGAGGTGTCGAATTATACATCATGAGATATTCATTTAAGTATTCTTGTAAGTCTTTATTTTCGAGTTTGCCAATCTTTAAACGCTTTAATATGTCCCGGTTTTGCCTTTCTACTTCGCCATTTTGTTGAGGCCAGTAGGGGATCGTGTTAAATAGTAGTATGTTACAATCTTTACAGAAGGTTTTAAACTCGTCACTCACAAACTGTCGTCCGTTGTCGGCGGTGATTGATGAAGGATAGCCTAATCGACCAAATATTTCTTTTAATAATTTAATTATAACAGCACTCGTTATGGTCTTTGTGGTTTTTAATTCTTTGTATCGACTATAATAATCCACTACCACTAAAATATATTCACCGCTTGGTAATGGACCAAGTAAATCAATGGCAATATCTACCCAAGGTGCTTCCGGCAGTTCACGACGCTTCATAGGAACAGGTGGGTTTGGCAACCCAACCAATGTACAACCCTTACAAGTCTTCATTAGGGTCTCTGCATCCTTATCTATCCTTGGCCACCATACTTTACACCTCAAACGACCCTTCATTGCCACGATCCCTGGGTGCCCCTCGTGCGCTGCATCTAACACATTTTTTCGAAGCTTAGACGGTATGACCAGCTTATTACCTCTTAAGAGTATGCTATCAAAGAAACACAACTCGTTTTCAAAAATTTTCATTATTATAAATGCCTCTTTTCACCTTGAGCATTTCCATATCTCCTTCTGAGTGTATCTTAATCTCATTCATAGAAATTGCGCGAGGTCTTGCATTCTCCAGGATTTGATGTACATGTTCGTCTCTTTTTGTCTTTGGATAGTTTGCATATGTGCACAAACGCGACAACGGGTCTGCTATATTAGACTTACCAGGCTTATATTTGATATTATATCGATAAGTCTAAAGTCTTAAAACCCATCGCTCTACTCTAGCGCATGGTTTTGATTTTGTGTCAAACAAAATCTCTAAAGGCTTGTGGTCCGTGATAAGGTCAAATTCTTTCCCAAACAAAAACACATTAAAGTGTTCTATAGCCCACACCAAAGCAAGTGCTTCTTTTTCCATTTGACTATATCTTCGTTCACAGTCTGTCAACGTGCGATTTCCGTATGCAATAATCCTAGGACCTTTAGCATCAATTTGTACCAAGACTGCACCTAATCCGACCGGGCTAGCGTCAGCTATGACTTGAGTTTTGTCATTAACATCGTAGTAACCAAGTGTCTGAATCTGTGCTAACGTATCTTTCAATGAGGTGAAAGCATGGTCTTGTTTAGTTGTCAAAAAATCTTCTATATTTGCATTTTTACCAAATTTCTGTCTCAATAGCTGCTTTAATGGTTCAGTCGTCGTGGCCATATTAGGAATCCATTTGTTAATGTAATTTACAAGGCCTAAAAAACTTTGTAATTCTTCTACGGTTTTTGGAATTCTAAAATGGGCCATACTCTCTATATATTTGTTTAAAGGCCTGGCGCCCTCCGAGGTCAGTTCATGTCCCAGAAAACTGACTTGTTTGACTTTATATAAACATTTGTCGTTATTAAGCAGAACATTATTTTCCTTTAATACTTGCAATACTTTTTGAAGACGCAAATCATGTTCTTGTTCTGTTCGTCCATATATCAGAATATCGTCGATGAAATTTAAAGCACCCTCACATTTCAGAAGAATTTTTTCGAGAGTCTTTTGAAATACTTCAGGAGCACAGGAAATACCGAACATAAGCCGCTTATACCGATAAAGACCCTTGGGACTAATAAAAGTTGTGATGTGCCTTGAGTCTGGATGGAGTTTCAATTGGTGAAAAGCGTTCTTAATATCCAACTTAGTAAAGTACTTGGCTTTTCTAATCTTTGGTAAAAGGTGTTCCATGGAAGGAAGTGGATGGTTCTCACGCATAATAGCCGTATTGGCACGTCTCATGTCTACACATAGACGTAAGTCTCCATTATCTTTTAATATTGGCACTATAGGAGATATTATTTTTTTAGATTAGATTAGATTAGACTCAGAGGGTGTCTAGCCAATTATCTGTCCGATATTTGGTTTTCGGCAT
Source organism: Dione juno (assembly GCA_037127375.1). Classification (NCBI taxonomy): domain Eukaryota; kingdom Metazoa; phylum Arthropoda; class Insecta; order Lepidoptera; family Nymphalidae; genus Dione; species Dione juno. Next base: position 741,622 of record JAXRJS010000100.1, read on the forward strand.
ACGGGTACGCGACCCCGGGGCCTCGAGCCACCACTTTCATAACCCTATCCAATCCATGTAAGTGGTGTCCCTCCCCTATACTCCAAGTCTCTCTGCCTTTTATTCCCTTTCCTTTCTTGGTTTCTCCCAGTAATGGGTTTGGAGGTCAGATGGCAATCGCTCCACCAAAAACCACTTCGCCACTAAAATGGAACGATTTAGAAAAAAGCTGGGTATGGCTAGGGCGTCGCCGTTAAACGACGCGCAGGCACATCGCCCTACACCTGCGATAAGTGGGCAAGGGCTACCGTGTCAAGTACGGGCACGGCTAACGACGTCAGTACCCAGACGGAAACTCCGATTTGCTTCAGTTAAAGACCGTGCAAAGTGGAGTAGGCTCAGTCGGAAGGCAGACCCTGGCAAAAGCCGGGACTAATGCCTAGAAGAAGAAGAAGACTATAGGAGATATCCATTTTGATGGTTCATGAACTTCTTCTATTATATCATTTTCTAATAATTCCTTGATCTTCATTTCAATCTTTCCTTCAATTGGTATAGGTATTCGTCGATACGGTTGAGAAACGGGCTTTTGCGAGTCATCGATTGGTATTTGTATCAAAACATCTTTAAATTTCGGAAACGGTTCATTTTTAAATTGATTTACGTCGACACCTAGCTTCAGGACACCGAGGTTTGTAGCGCTCTTTACCTAGTAAGTTTCTAGATCCATTTGCGATAATGTATAGATCAGCGGTCTCTTCTCGGTTTTTAACCTTAATATTTGTCACAAATGACCCTAAAATGTCCAGCGGAGTTTTACTGCCATAAGAATTTTTTCAGGATTTTTGTTTTGACTTAAGTATGTCACTCCTTTCTCTTTTAGCTTTGCCCACGTCTGATCTGTAATTAAATTGTACTTTGACCCAGAATCGATTAACATCTTTGTTTTTACACCTCCAATATCACATACTATATTTGCATCGTTACTAATATTAAAAACGTAATCGACTTCTTCCTCTGTAATATTATTAATGTAATATTACACTCGTACCAAATAATTCAAATTAATGGGGGTACACTTGTACCAAATAATTCAAATTTAATGGGGGTACATTTGTACCAAGTAATTCCAATTTAATGGGGGTACATTTGTACCAAGCAATTACTATTCAATTCGGGTTCTACTCCAATAAACAATTCAATATAATCAATCACAATAACTTCTTAAACCCCTTTTTTTTCTTTTTTTTTTATACTAGTAATAATTTATTTTTTAAATTTTAATTGTATAGCTTTAATAATATAATAGCTTTTATTTGTTGATTATTTATATATTTGGTTATTAGAATTACCAACAGAAATTCCACCATGATACTAGGATAAATAATTTACATAATACATTAAACAGGCTAATTGTATTCCTTTTTAAGGAAATCATGAACGATAGATGTGTACATAAGTTTTTGATAGATTAACATACATATTTGAATCTACCCTCATTTCTTATAATAAAATTTATCAAAACTCTGTTACATCATGTAACTAATGATATCTATAATATTATGATATCTATCTACTAATGATATCTATAATATTATATATATATATATATACTATGGTATGTATAGGTAAAATATTTAATTAATCGTATTAAATTGAGAATCAAACGTAAACAACAAAACTTGCTATTCACTGAATAAAATGCTATACTACTTTTGTCTACCTTATTTATTATTATTATATTTTTTTATAATATTTTGACTGACCTTTGTCCTCGTCGCCACTTGTGTCTCTAAGATGCACTGGCTCGCCAACCAAGGATGTGCGTAAGCGCCGCGTCCGCTTTCGCCCGTGGCTAGCGTGGTAATGACGTCGCGCGCCCCGCACCCCTTAGCCCGAGACAGTGTTTGTCTGTCTAGTATTTATTATAGATACATAGCATACTATGAGTACAAACACTACACATAGCACATAAAGAAATACGGAATAAAACAGTTTAACCGGATTAATCGCGTATATTAATATGGAAACACCATCCGAGTCTGTCCGGCCACTATAGACCACGGACTAATGCAAAGTGTTCGAAATATTTATTTTATTTAATATGTATGAAACATTGCGAAAACTAAAGAATTTATTAAGAAACACGAAACTCGTAAACACAAACATAACAACAAGCACAACAACAAACACAACAACAAACACAAACTCAAACACAAACACAACAACAAGCACAACAACAAACACAAACACAACAACAAGCACAGACACAAACATTAACATAGCTACGCCGTCCCAAGCCACTGAGTCGTCACCCACCACAGGATATTCTAAGAATGGGAACAAGAGGATGCTTGCCTTCTGGTGGTCCCACACAATTGTTGTAATACACAAAATTAATATTACTTTTCCTATTGGAATTTAATAACATCATCCCTAAATTTGATGGTGACGAGGAATTATTGTCGCTTTTTATCACTAAGTGTGAATTTTCAATACGAATGTATGTGGTAAATGGTAATCCAGTACACGTATATACATATATACGTGTTATATACACGTATATACATATATACGTGTTATATACACGTATATACGTATTTCACGTAATAAGGTCGTGCGGCTAGACTTAATAAGCGCAAGACAAGATCAAGACACATGGTATAGGCTTAAATTTATCCTAGAACAATATTTCGGCGATCCGCGTTGTGAAGAGTGTATTGATTTGAACTAGAATCTTTACAAAATTGAATTAATTAATACCAAATTTACGTGTAAGTAAAATTATAATATACAATCTATCTATCTACAATCATTTATAGCAATAAATGTTAATCTTTATAACTTGCCTGAAGATTTATTGAGGATAGTACGTCTAAAAGCGTGTACGTCTCTTGCAAATTCTGTGAGGTTTGTATTGGAGGAGGTAAATTTTATGCACCAAGTTTAAGAGTTCTCATGTTAATCCTGGTACTGGTATATCCTCTGATCCGTATTTAAAGAGAAGTTTTATTAAACTCTTTTTCAATGCAATGAAATCAAACCCTCATACTTTTCACCAGAAAACTTAGTTTCAACAACAACACTAATTAAAAAAAAATAATAATAATTTATTACCTGCTTTTTAGGTGACCTTCAGCAGAAGTGACAGAATTCAAGCCCACGACAACCTCAAAAATTTAAATTTGGTATTTCCCCAAGCAAACAAATTAAATTACCCATACGAAACCAAAATCTCAATTTGGATATTGTCTTCAGGTCAATCAAAATCAATTTGGCTATAGACCTCAATTTAATCTAAACCAACAATCCTCTGGTTACCGTCCCCAACGACCAATGCATAGCACGGATGTGAGCATGAGAACTGCTCCTCCTATAACCACAAGGCTTCCACCTGAACGATTATATAGTTCAGCAAGTAGACCCTGAACCTGAAACTGACTATTATGACCCTAATGACTTTCCAGAGCACTGACGACAATGCTGACCCACCAATACAACAAGAAGAGAGAGAGAGAGAAGAGAACAATTTGAACACTTTCATATAGGTACCCCTCACTGTACCCCGAGATAATACACGTGAATTGTGTTTTTCCTGAAATTAATGCTAACCTTATGATTGGCACCGGAAGCTCAAGATTCTTTATTAGTCCTAAGCTATGATGAATATTTATAAATCGCCGAATATAAATCGACGCGTCATCCAAACATGCAGGATACTTCCTGTTGACTTAGCGTCATGAAATTTGGCAATAGTAAGTATAAGTTATAGTGTAAATAAAGGAAAAACACCGAGAATTGGATAAAAAACGGTTACAAATTTATAGTTTATTCTGTAGTTCATTACATGCAAAATAAATGTATACGACCGCAAATTTAAGTTTGTCGACTTTTAAAAGTTGTACTTCTTTGACCTAGACTTGTAACAAGACGGTATGAATAAAGAAAAAAAATGGTAATTTATAAGATTTACACAAAGAAAAACGGTTACAAGCTTACATCTGTAGTTCAGTTCATACAAAGCGATTGGAAACGACCGCAATTATAAATTTGTAAATTTTATAACATGTGTTTTCCTCAGCGGAGGAGGAATCATGAATTATGGACATGAATTATGGATTATGAACTAACATGAATTTGGTACGGAACCCTCTTACCCCCTTCACTCCTCTTCCCTCTCTATCTTCTTTAAATTTTTACTATGTCTACTCGCACTTGACCGATATTTTATTCTAAACTCGACGAGGACACGAACGTCTGAGTAAAACGTCTGACGTCACAGTAAAATGAAATAAAATTTCCACATGTATTTACAAATTTTTCCTGTATAAGATAGGAAGTTTTACAAAATTTTGATTGATCATATGAAAATTGGTATTATGAGTAAGAGGTATGATGCTTAACATTTATAGTATATATAGGGTGCTTTCCCGATCCCCGATTGTCTGTCTGTCTGTTTGTTCCGGGTAATCTCTGAAAAGGCTGGACAGATTTTGACAGGACTTTCACTGACAGGTAGCTGATCTAATAAAGAGTAACTTAGGTTATTTTACTAAAAATATATATATTTATATATACATATATATATATATATATATATATATATATATATATATATATATATATATATATATATATATATATATATATATATATATATATATATATAAAAATATATATATTTATATATACATATATATTTCACTTCTTATGTTGCTTCGGTACAATTCAAGGTTTTTCTGCTTAACACTCATCTCTCCGGGTTTACTTGATTTTCTTAAATATTTATTTTTAATGCTGTATGATTTATTCTCCATCGAGACCGATCTCACCATACATGGTATGCTCATATACAGCTGGTTTCATCGCTAAAGTCTTCGTCGTCGTCCTCACATTAGATTTAGTATCGTGAATACATGAGTATTGATTAAAACTAAGCTTCAATGGACTATATAAGGTTTATAGGTTAGGTGTAGGTTCTAGGTCAACCTACTAGGCTGGCTAGATAGCCGATCTGGTGTCTATTATAGTGTTACTAGATTTTTCAAATTTTTCTTAACTGATGTTACTGTAATTATCAGTATTTATCTATTGTGTAAAATTTATTTTATTTTTTTATTGCTTGCTAACGTTGATTATAGTGGCGGTGCGCGTGCTCAGCGTTGCATCGGCTCGCTGGCGGGCCGAATAAACCCTATTGCCGCACTAAGCAGATATTTTTTCACACTACGTGGTTAGCCAGAAAGGGCCTGCTGTGTTTTTGATAAAAACTCCGCTCTGCGTCAACGCGAATTTGTTTACATTATTTTTGTTTGCCCGCAACAGCTTAAAAGTACAGTGGGACTAAATGGGCCTGTTACTCAGTGAAGGTGTTACATATAAAAAGGTGTTTCATTTTTGAGGTTCCGTATATCAAAACCAAAAAACGAAGCCCTTATAATGTCACTTTGTTGTCTTTAAAGTATTTTAACTCTAACTAAACTTCCATACGTCTAGCTGATATAAGTATGAATTTAGTACGGAACTCTACTAGCTCGAGTCTAGCTCGCACTTGATCGTTTGCTAATTATTTTTAATTCTTAACACTATGTTTAATTCTCATCAATTCTAAAAAATCAATTCTAAATCTAGGTTTATATATTAAAATTATTCCATAAAACCGCAAGGAATGCCCGCCGCGGTGGACTTGAGGAAATAACAACATTAATTACTAATGTACTGGCGCAGTGGAACAGCGTCGTACTTTAAAGGTGCTTGGGTTCAGATTCCACTATGGTAAATTATAATTTAAAAAAAAATTGTAATGTAGATGCCCTCGCTATCGTACTAGCTCGCTTGACGGCGGCAAGCCGAGGTCCGAGGCCGGCAGGGTACAGCCTTGTCGCCCATGACCTCTCTCAAGCAGCCACGTAGTACTTGCTGCTTCTTAGGGACAGAGTACCCTCTCCCCTCCTCACCCGGTGTCGCTGTCCAGGCTAATAGGGCTAAGAATAAATAAGATTAAAAAAATTATAATCGAAATGATGTATATGCGCTGCCAAATTGCATCACTATGGCGTCAGGATTTTTTTATAACGGATTTTTAATGAGGTAAAATTGTTTGCTTGCTCGTTTCCTTACCTTTTTACATATTGGAAATTTCGACATTTTATATTCATTCAACATATTACCCAGAAAGAACGAGGTATTAAATGCTACTGTACCTAAATACCTACCTACCTCTTTGGCTAGTAGACGACTACTGACATTCACCTCTTCATACATGGGATCCAGGGGATCCACCTCCAGGGGATCCTGAAGATTGTAACCTGACTTTCCTTCAGTATCTTAGACAGAGTGTTCTCGAAGGTCTCCCCCTACCTCTATCACCACTGACTCTTGCTTCATATATCTTTTTAACATTCTTTCATCGCACACGCATCGCATTCATTTTTATATATATATATATATATATATATATATATATATATATATATATATATATATATATATATATATATATATATATATATATATATATATATATATATATATATATATATATATATATATATATAAAATTATCATTCATTATTATTTCTGTATTTTAGTACATAGGTTGCTCTTCACTTAAGTACCCTGTGATACACGACATTTTTTGTTTTATTATCAGGCGCAAAAACCAACAACGCAGATGGTCTTCCGACCCGTGAACATGCCACGTATAATTGACCATGGGAAAAACATGAATGTTCTAGATTTAAACCACAAACTTTTAAGGATTGGCCTTGTGATTTGTTGATGGTCATGGCAAATGCAAGACGTATCGGAAATTGAAGTCTTTTAAATTCAAACGTCATTCATATCGGTTGGGATCATCGGGATTTTCCTATCATTATAGTAGCGTAAATTACATTGTTCATCAATTGCGAGCGATTGTCGTATCCCAATGGGTATCGTTTTCTAATAAGTTCAATTCTTCACATGCAGCACGATATGTTGGGAATATTACACCATTAACAGTTCGTAGTGTCTCACATGAAGTTGGACCACGCACATGTACCAGCAACAACCGCAAATAGAAACATTCATCATTCTTTGGATGAACTGTAATACATACGACCAAGAGTATCAGTAGAACGCACATCTGGATACCCAGGAACCGCATCACCTTGCTTCCGTCTTTGAAAATTCTTGGATGAAGCATTCCAAGTATAATAACGTGGCATCTCCGAGTAAGCAAAGTTCGTGCAAACTGATCGCTTTGGCAGATTGCAAAAAAACTGGTCAATGTAGTTGCTGGAGGTGTTACAGCACGTTGCGTAGCATTCGAAGCCGTGAAATATAGTCGTTGACCATTCTCCAGATGCACCGCCAAATGTATAACAGTAGGATGACGTTCGTGAATTGGAAATGCGAATATACGCCAAATCGCTTCATTACAGTTCACATAACGACCAACTTGATAGCGTGAAATTTCATCGTTGGTATTTGAGGATTGCAATCCAAAAACCGCCATATCACCTAGCCTTTCGTGACATATTTGCAAATATATTTTATGGACTTAACTGAATTGCAGTATTCAACGTTGCAATGTGTCTTGAACGTTTTAGAAATAAGTGGCGAATATGGAACAATCCAACTGTTGTCGACAACGAAATCCATTCTTTTCCCTTTTGTTGTGACAGTTCGACCGTTGTCATCTGGTGATCGACGCCGATACAGTGGATACCCATCGTTGCCAGTGACAGTCTCCGCTGTTAATTTCCGTGGATATCGTTTAGAGCACTTTCCATCGACCATGCAAGGTGATTGGGGATTGATGGCACCACACGGTCCATGAACCATATTAGTAGTAACAACATCATGTAGGTCTGGATCGACTTCATGATCAGGAATCTCGGCACATATGATATCATCTATTTGGTCAGGCTGAATTCTTTCCACTAACCAAATAAGAATGTGTGCGTGCGGCAGGCCTCGCTTTTGCCATTCGATTGAATACATCCAGTATCGCGTATCTCCAAAGACGCGTTGTTTAACAATAAAGTTCATCAGTCACCGAATTTTTTGCCTGAATATACGTGCTGTGATGTCGTATCTATCATTTGATGTTTGTCCGGGAAGCAGCAATTGAGTAATTTCTATTCATTTTGGATTACAGGTAAAAGTAATAAAGAGATCTGGCCGGCCGTAATGATGAACATATGTCCTTGCATCTTGTGCATATTCATGTATATGACGTGGGCTACCAATGTACGTCGCCGGCAGAATAGTTAATCGACCAATATTAGCTGCATTTCGTTCAGTACTAACTGCATCACGTAAATGGATGTACTCCACAGAACGCAGTTTGGCTTGGTTCAACCTAATAAATGTTAAACGTTCCGTTTCTATTTTTACATACATGTCAACGCAATACTGCTGAAATAATCGACGAAACCGCAGCAAATAGTTGTCGGCATTTTGACGAATCATCAAACGATATGCATAATAGTTCATTGAGCTAACTTTCTTTGTAGTTTCTTCACCTGAAATTTAAAATTTGATAATTAACCATTTCAAAGACAAATAATACAGACATTAACCATAATTAAGATACTGATACTTTACCATTCAATGGATTTATCATTTTAATATTAAAATAATATATATCTTCTTCTTGCCAAAACATCAGTGGGTATTGCAAAGTTCAGTATTAGCAATTATAATACATACCAATAGATAAAGTAAGTTATTCTTTAACTACATTCTATGTAAGTACAAAAATAAATACCTTAAATGTCGGATTAAATCCTCCTTCTTTGATAATGTCTGCCCCAAATGACGTCATTTGGAAACAACTATTGTATTTTCGAGTACTTGCAAGAAAGTGGCGTGATTCTTGTGTTTCGCCACAAAGCAATGAATACAATGGCTCATGTGGCGGAGTCAACACTTACCATTAAGCAATAAGGCAATTTCACTTTTCCATTAAGGCAGCATAATCCAGGCGTTTCTCCGGAAAACTTCAATGCACCACAATATTCGCAAACAACGTCCACTTGCCCAATGCAAACGCTAGGATGCAAGCTGTAATCATTGCTGCAATCATATCGAAACGCTGCTCGATTCAAATCACCTAAATATATTGTTCTGCGTCGCAAATTATCTATTTGTTGCCTTCTGTTGTTGGCTCGACGATTCTGCATTTCCAACCGAGCTGTTTCACGGGCTGCTTCACTTTGTTCTCGTGATTGAGAAGCACGAAGTCGAGTCATACTATCGCGGCGCTGTTCACGTGCAATTTCTTGTTCTTCTTCAGTCCTTTCATTTGCAGTATTTTGTATTCTTCTTGCATTACGGCTTTGTCGGGATAGATTCGATCGTCTTGGTCGCGGCATTATTAATTAAACTTCACTTCACTTTTAATTAAACTTCACTTCACTTCAATCCACTTCTTAATTATTTATTTAATAGTTTTAATATTCATTTCTTACAAATATCAAATTGTCATCCATACGTCATTACATAGCTGTCATTTTACGTATAATTACATAGCTGTCATTTGCGTTTTGTTATTCCAAGTCTGATTCTTTTTTGTTATACCACGTTTTATAGTGACTGCCGTTTCATGTCAAGTCACACGGGAACGCTGTCGAACGGGATAAAAAGTCCTAAGGATAAAAATCCTATGTCCGTCTCCTGGGTCTAAGCTACCTCCCTACCAATTTTCAGCCAAATCTATTCTGCCGTTCTTGACTTATAAGTGGTGTAACTAACACGACTTTCTTTTATATATATAGATGACGAAGATATATACCCTTTTTTAACCAACTTCAAAAGAAAGAGGATCTATCATAGACGTATAGGCTATTTAGTTTTCCAAAGCACGTGTACTAATCATAAGTGTATGTATAATATGTTTGTATGTTTGTCCTTGGAAAATACTCGGAAACTTAAAATCATTAACGAGATTATCCTTCAAATCAGATAAATTCCAAATTATAAATCAGTTTATATTTCATTAAAAATAGTTGAGTAATTTTTAAAATATAGGTATCCACAAATCTCTGGAGGGGGTTATGTAATAGGTAACAAGGTAAATAAATAACATCGCTAGCAATTTTTTTACCTGTTTTACCTTTTCGTTTTTTTTTCTTTTTTTCTTGAGAAACTATTGAAACTAGAGCTTTTATTGAAGGGATATAAAATACACGTTGCCATAGCAACGTATATGTAATTTGTATTTATTGTTAAACATATGTATTGACATATGCTGTTTGTAGCATATATTATACTAGCGATAGCGATGTAAATTGAATTGCATTGTACAAGGTCGTATTTAGTCTAATATATATTATTTTTCTAAAATGAAAGTTACAGCCTAAGTTAAAGCCTAAGTTACTCCTTATTACATCAGCTACCTGTCAGTGAAAGTCTTATCAAAATCGGTTCCGCCGTTCCAGAGATTAGCTGGAACAAACAAACAGACAGACAAAAATGTTAATTTTTTTTAATATGTACCGTATATGTATTCATATGCATGTAGTAAAAAGCGGTTATTTTATATTACAAACAGACACTCCAATTTTATTTATTAGTATAGATTAGCAAGCATCTCTCTATGTCCTGCATATGGCAGGGTAGGCAGAGGAAACCTAGTGCTAGACCCTCCATCATTGTTTTTTGCCTGAATTTAAGAAATTATGTGTTGACCGCTTACAGAGTTTGTTGAGGCTTGTTGAGGCATTGGGTGTTGAGTGGCGGGACTCAACGCCGCGTTTAGTCTTGTTACCAGAGCGGGGAAAATAATTAATTCTCTTTGAATGGGTGCGAACCCAGAACCGTCGCTTTTACTTTTAGAAGTCACGAAGACCCCAAAGCTTTCTTTAAATATATCAAAAATAATATTAGGAAAGAAAAAAACACGACAATAATAATAAACTTTTTTATTTGGTTATATATAGCAAAAACACATTCATGCAAACAAAAATATACAAAAAAGGAATGGCACTTATGAAAATAAGTATGTGTTGCGGAACTTAACGCCGCGCTTTGTCTTAAGTGGACAAAGTGGGGTAATGGACAAAATGAATTGCCCCACGTGGGGACCGAACCCGCGACTGTCGTGCTTACAACCAGATCCTCCTCTTGGCCTCCATTTAAATATATAATATTAGAAAAAAAAAACCTAACATTTCATATAAAAATTTAAATAATTATATTTTTTTAAAAAAATATAGATACTGATATTTTTTTCCATATATATAAAAGTAATATAAAGCTGAAGTTGTGTTTGTTTGTTTGTTCGAACGCACTAATCTCAGGAACTATAGTTTCAAATTGAAAAATTATTTATGTTTTGAATAGTTCATTTATTAGGGAAGGCTATAGGCTATAGGTTATACAACATCTCGCTATATATATATATATATATATATATATATATATATATATATATATATATATATATATATATATATATATATATATATATATATATATATATATATATATATATATATATATATATAAATTTATATTTCATTAAAAATACTTTTATAAAATAAAAATCTCTAGTAGAACTACCCAGTAGGGACAAGTAAACTACTCTATATTATAATATAAAATGGAACAGCCTTTATCTTATAAATTCCTACTGGTGGACTAAAATGCAGTAAGATAAAATGTACCCTACTGATACAATACAACATTTAATACATAAACTATAAATAAAATAGAATGTGTGTCAGTCAGTCATAAAAGCTTTTCCACTATCCAGATAACAGTCTAAAGCGAACAGCTGTTCTATGAATATTTAACATTTTTAAAAAAATTTAAGATATCTAAGTGAAAAATCACTACGTTTTGTATACAGACATTTTTTTTAAATTTTGTACAAATGTCATTTAAAGTAAAAATAAAAGCCAATAGTAAACTATTAAGTACATCGAATAGAAGATAATAAAATTAAAAAAAAAATACCCAAATTGGCGCCAACTTTTAAAGACGATTTTAAACAATAAATGCGTATTTATTTTGAATTTAATTTATCCTAAAATATATAAAACATGATCTATTGTTCAGTTCGAGCTCAAGTTTAATTTATTACAACCATTTTTTTTTAAATTTTCACATTCATCGGAAAGTCTTAATAAAATCCAAAGGTAGCAGACCATCTAAATCCGGCGACCGGTTCAAGATTGGACTCAATTTGTTTTCCAGACTATGGACTCGATCCAGTCCAGGTAGTACTCGACCCGGGTGTAGAGTCCGGGGGAGCCGGTGACGCCGCAATACTTCCCGCTACTTGTTATACCGGTTATTAAGTACATGCAGGATATATGGGGGTGTTTTATCTGGGTGGGACCACCGCTGTCACCCTGGAACGGGAGATAGTGTTTTTAATTTTGAGCCGGACCGGAGGACCGGAGGCATGACCGGAGGCGTTACGCAGAGGCATGGTCTCTGCCTGTAAACGCGACGGCTTGTGGATTCGATTCCCACTCGGGGAGAATGGATTATTTTCATTTTCTTAGCTCTGGTAACAAGGCAAAGCGCGACTCCGCCATTCAACACACAATGCCCCAAAAGGCAGAAAGCGAGGAACAGAGTGTCTTAACACTAACTAGGTTCATACGGTTTCGACGGTTCCCTTCCGCCTACCCAGCCATGTGCAGGGAGACAGCGTGAAGCTAATTTAATTTATTTTTTTTAATTTTGAGCCCCTATTTCGTAGCTTCATATTGTATACTGCACAAAGCAGCTTAGAAAGAAGGAACCTAGTGTTAAGACACTCCGTTCTTCTCCATCTCCTTTCGAGTAATTCTGTCATTTTGTTACCAAAGGAAAGAGCTTTAAGGTAATTTACTCTCTCTAAGTGAAAATCTAGCCGACAACCGTCGACATTGATCTAATATAATATTATTAAACCGTTAAAAAAAACATATAGAAAAATAGTCTTTGACATGTCAATTATATCTATTCATGTGTCAGAATAAACACATCCAGTGCAAGGATTTGAGAATAATTTAAATCAAACCAACTCCTCCAGGCCCTACCCAGCGTCCCATTGCACCACGTGGGGTTACAAAAAAAATGACCTCCTTACCCTGCACGTATCCCGGTTTTCGTGTTTATCCCCGTAGCAGATTTGCGTGCGTTTGTCGTATCCTTGTTTTAAATACCGTTCACTCAGCGGCGGTAAACTCCGCGAGCACTCCTCATTTGAAAACTTCTCTAAGGTTGTCTGAAAAAATACAAATAACATATTGTTAGTCGTGTCTGTCAGTTGATATAAATATTATATCAAACTACCGCCAACGGTTTCTGAGTTGCCTCGCATGCTTTCTACCACCTGGGATCCACTTATAAAAACCTTAAAGTCTCAAACCCTCCACACCAGAGGACAGGATACAGTCAGCTCAATCTGCAGGAATCCAGGGCAGTACGCGAGGCAACTCAGAAACTGTTGGCGGTATTTTGATATAATAATTATATCAACTAACAGACAAATGCCACCTCAGTCTACCCGTGACCACGGACTACCGCAAAGTATTCGAAACGTCGGGTTTCCAAAAAATTCCAAAAAACAAAAAAAATAAAATGATAATATACGCGATTAATCCGTTTAATGTTTTATTTAATATGAGAAGACTTGAGTGCATTTTTGAAACTTCAAAATTCTTTTGCTTTTGCATTAAACAATTATCTTATTAATTTTTTTTTTCAATATTGATAGTCGACCAGCGAAGATCTGACGAGGAGTCATATGAAGCCTATGGAGAAATATGTCGAGTTTAAGCGTAGTGATGCAAAATTTAGAAAATTGATTTGGAAAAAGAAAAAACTTGGTTGGGTCAACTTTTGTGAGTCCTTATCTCCTCGTTCCCCGTCCTCTCTAGTATGGACAAATGTTAAGAGATTTCGCCATTCTCTTAATAATATCCGCAGTCCTAATACCAATGACCCATCTGTATGGCTTAATAGTTTTGCTGACAAATTAGCTCCTCCGTTTGTCCCACACCATGATTTATTTGTTCCTTCACTGATTGATTCTTCTGAGGAAATGGATCTTAAATGGATATTTGTTTTACATCCGAAGAACTTAAAAACGTCTTTACGGATTTAAGGGACACTAGTCCAGGAGAAGATTGCATCTATTACTCTTTTATCGCTGGACTGAATGAAAGTTCTAAGCTTCACTTTCTAAATTTGATTAATTGTATATTTCAATCAGGTAGCGTTCCCAAATCATGGAAATCACAAGTTGTTATCCCTATTCTTAAACCGGGAAAATGTCCTTCTGATCCAGATTCCTACAGGCCCATTGCTTTATCATCGACCTTATCAAAAATTGTGGACCGGCTTTTAAAAAATCGTCTGGAATGGATAGTGGAAAGCAGTGGAGGCTTAGTACTTATGATAGTCTCAGCGTTTTTACTACTGACATTCGACGAGCTTATGCCAAAGGAGAGTATTTGGTCGGTGTTTTCCTAGATATTGCCTCTGCATATCATAATGTCCTTCTTCCGATACTGAGGCAGAAAATGCGACAGCTGAGTCTTCCGCCGAGGATGTCTCATTACATATATAATCTGCTGACCGGTAGGGCTGTATCTGTCAAATATCTTCTTCTTACGATCCCTCCCAGACAGGTCTGGAAGGGTCTTCCTCAGGGCTCTGCTCTCAGTCCTTTGTTGTATAACATCTACACACATATCCTCGAATTGTCTGTTAATAATTTTTGTAATATTCTTCAATACGCTGATGACATCGTCCTTAATTATAGCTCAAATTCTGCTTTATACTATCTAAACCAGTGGCTTTCTGAACATGGCCTGGCATTGTCAGTCAGCTACATGTCAGGCAGCAATATTTACGAAAAAGAGAGCAATTCCTAATTTACAAATACTTTGTAATAATGAAGTCATTCAGTTGGCAGAAAATATAAATTTTTTATATACGCGATAATGATAATAAACTGTTTTATTTAATATGAGAAGACTTTGAGTGCATTTTTGAAACTTCAAAATTCTTTTGCTTTTGCATTAAACAATTATCTTATTAATATTTTTTTTCAATAATGAAATTAAATATTCCAATTTACTTTTAAGTGTTCACCACCGCGGTGCCTCTCACAGCGTTTTACTGAAAATGCGACGGTTTGTGGGTTCGATTCCCATCAGGGGAGAATGAATAGTTTACATTTTCTTCGCTCTAGAAACAAGGCAAAGTTGAGCCACTCAACACGTAACGCCTCGAATGGCGGAAAGTGGGGAAAGTAGTTTCTTAACACTAGGTTTCTTCTACCAAGGGTTTCCTCTGCCGACCCTGCTATATGCGGGATTACTGCGTGAAGCTGCTATTATAATAATTATTATTATTATGTTAAAATAATGAAAACATTTAAATAGTTCCAATCAGTTAATTTATCTAGGGCCACTTTCACCGGTTACTGATAAAGTTGCAGCTAGTAAGCTGGTAATTAGTTCTATCTACCAGATAAAAGTTGATAGTTTATACACGCCTCTATCTGCTAGATATGTATATCTGAGACCTGGGAAGCCAACATTTGTTATTTATCCGCCAGCCAAGGAACATATTTCCTATCTGTGACTTTATCAGCAAATGGTGCAGCAGATTAGGTTTTCAATATTAAAAAAGTGTTAATTGAGGAGTACAAAAGCAAAGTCACAAAATATTTAGAAAGAGTAAACTGCAAATTTCTACAGTCAAATGCTGGCCCTTTTATACTAAATCGATTTTTAAATGACATAAATCAAAATTAATACAATTGACATTAATTATATATAAATTGGTATGTTTAGTTTAAAAAAGGTATTTTTGGGCTGAAGCGCCTTTATTTTTATACCCCTCAATTGATACTCATGAACGATAAATATGATATATATAACTTAGGAAAAAGTTAAGAGAACCCTAGACTCTTGGATACGTGAAAGTTTCCGTGCAGTTCCTCAACTATAACCCGAGCCTCTTAGACACAGTCCACGAGGCTCGGTCGGAGGCCACAATCTCACCACACGCTGTCATCGCGTTACGTCAAATTCTTATTATTATTATTTGGTTGTAACAACTTATTTTTTTGTTAGCAACTCTGGCTAATTGGATAGAGCGCTGAAACGTTATTACAGAGGCGCAGGTTCGAATTGAAAGGGTGATATATTTCATATATTTAATTATTAATTTCCACGCTTTAGTTTAAAGATAAAGCACGGCGTTGAGTTACGCCACTCAACATGCAATGGCGGAATTCTAAAGGCGGAAAGTGGGGAAGAATGCGTGGGGGTTCTCACAATTCTAATTTTGCGTCACAAGCACCACATCCATGCGTTTCTTGTAATACTTAAAAAAAAATCAACACCTTTATGGCGCACGCGCACAGCATCTGTGTATCTATCCTGGCTATATGCGGGATAGAGCGTGAAGCCAAAAAAAAATTACCTTCTGTAAAGTATCTAAAAAGTGGTTCTCGTTTTTCCTAGTAGTGCCCCAACCAGTGGCGATGACTTCAAAATCGTATATGGGGCTGCCGTCGTGGAGACAGGCCGGTACGGCATACTGGTGGAGTTTCATACTGTAAGTCATACATACATACATACATACATATATATATGATTATCTTTGGACCTCTTTCAACAAACACTGTATGAACGAAGGAATTGTATGGAAGATGTCATATATACACCTTGTATAGCAACGGAGAGCAGAGAGTTTACATACATTTTTATATAAAGCATTGGAAATACTTTAAATGAATAAAATAAATACAACACACACGCACACACACATATGTGTGACAATATACTGGTACACTACTGTGTGGAGTGACGTACACGTTGCTATGGCAACGTAAACATTGTTGGCGGAATATATTTGATCTATTTTTAAGCGTGGCGTTAACTTTCGCCCATTAACACGCTTGGTCTAAACTCTTATCACGTTTTGAGTTTCGTACTATCTCTCTGTCTATCCTGTTCAGCGGGAAAGAGCGTGTAGCGACATCAATATAAATATTATCATAGCTAAATGCTAACCACAGTTGTAAATATATTGCAACCGAGCTGGTGGCCTATTTGAATAAAAAATATTTTTAATTTTGAACGGATTCGAATCTGCGAGCACTGGCTTAGTCCATCGACATTTCAAAAGCAAATATAAACACACGTCTTCTTAGACAAGCTACACACACACACACATATATATATATATAGATATATATATATATATATATATATATATATATATATATATATATATATATATATATATATATATATATATATATATATATATATATATATATATATATATATATATATATATATATATATATATATATATATATATATATATATATATATATATATATATATATATATATATATATATATATATATATATATATATATATATATATATATATATATATATATATATATATATATATATATATATATATATAATTTTCTGGTAGCAAGACAAAGCTGGGAAAGATGTGCTTAACACTTTATTCCCTCTGCCTATCCCGCTACATGCGGGATACAGCGTGAAGGTACAAAAATAAACACTTACGGTCTATCAGTTTCCAGTAAAGCTATATCGTGATACTCCGAAGGTGATTTGTAATGTTTGTGCTTGTAAATGTTCTTCACATTGTACGTGTTAAAGGGAGTTATTTCTTCCGATTTGTTCAAAATGCCGATTCTGACGTACGCCACGTTTCCGCTGAAAAAAAAAATTACCCAGTTGGCACAGTGGTACAGAGTTTTACTATAGCCTAGTTGGTTGTGGGGCTTGGGGATTTCCACTAGAGGAAAAAAATGAAAAAGATATGAAAGAAAATGGGCTAAGTGCGAGTCGTACTCGAGCACCGATGGTTCCGTATCAATTACGCTCAATCACTCCAAGAATATTATATGGATGTTAGTGTGTGGAGTTAAGTACTGTTGATGCTCATCCGGGAGGCTAACTACAGTTGTAAATATATTGTGAAATTACATTAAAAAGAGCAACCGTTGAGTTTCTCGCCAGCTCTTCTCAGCAGAACTGTCCTCCGAGCTGGTGGTAGCTTCTAGTAGGACTGACAATACTGACACTTATTCTTGTTTCTTTTTGTTTTTCTTTTGTGTTTAGTTTCCTCTGATTGCGTTGATTTAAAACTATAATTTTTTTTACGCCTAATGTACTATAGACTTGTATATTTGATATTAAGTTCAGCTTGATATGAAACCTCCATGTGATCTTGAGAAGAATAGTCTTGACAAACGGACGGACGGACAGACAGACAACAAACAGATCTTATAAGGTTCCGCTTTTTATATTTAAGGTACTGCCTACTGCTTCTAAAACCTTTCTATATTACTTTTTCCATAAAAAATACAAAGAAGATGATGATATGATAATTTATCTTAATGGCGAAAAGGAAGAACATTTCTTCTCTTTCTTGTCTTACCCAGAAGGAGTGTAGGTGCAATGGGCAGCAGTTAAGATGAATCTGTCGCTGATTATGGAGCCGCCGCATTTCCACCTGTCTAGACTGGTGTTGAAGCCGAGGAGGGCCTGGACATTAAAAAAAAAACTTATTTTGCTTCACGCTTCACGCTGTATCCCGCCTGAGAATTGCGTGTTGAATGGTGGCACTCAACGACGCGGTCAGAATATACTCAATTTTTATTTTTCCTCTCTGGTATGTGAAATCTAATTCAGTCAGAAAGTAGAGGATTGAATGTCTAGACACTAAATTCTTTTTGACCATCCCGATATGCAGAGATAAATAAATACATAAACTTATCATTTTTCCATACCATATGAGGAAATTCTCCATAATATGCGTTTTCTCCGTTTATGATCAAACTCTTTGGCTTCCACTTGCAGCGATTCAGGCGTACCATCCCTCCGTTAGGTGTTATACTCTCTCGGCACGGATACACCAATTTCTCTTGATACTCTAAGCATTCTGAAATCAAAAGCGGCTATAGCTTAGTGAGGAGTGAGGAGGCTATGAGGCTATATATATATATATATATATATATATATATATATATATATATATATATATATATATATATATATATATATATATATATATATATTTTATATTTGATGTTTAATTGTAATCATGACGGTAGGTAACTTATAGATTTGGCTTCAATACAAAGGTGTTATTACAAAATTGCGAACAATCTGGTATAATGAGATAGATCACTTTGCACGAGAAAGTCCTTATGGAGGCACCATGTGGCTCAGAGTCTTGAGGTTTTCCCTACCCTTTTTTTCTACTATCTCTACCCTTTTTTCCTAGAACCATGGAAAAACACTTAATCATCAGACCTTCGAATTAGGTGTCTGATATATCACACTATCCTTGATATTATTCTATGGTCATTGCGTACTCTATCTTTGAGGGTGACGCCTTCTTTTCCAAATTCACTATCGTAATCTTGTATTTACTGCCGTTTTGAACTCTTCGCCTTTGGTTTTTGTTCATTTTTGAATCATATATAGCATATATAGCACTAATGTGAGTGTACGCCACTTTATCTATTTTAAAATATTTTATTTAAAGAAATTCATATAAAAATTTGAACGCAGCGGTATTCGAACCCGCGCCTCATGGAAGCCGTCCAAGCGCTCTGACCACTAAGCCATGCGTTCTTCATCCAGCTACGTCGAAATTCCTACATGCTTTTTACAACTTATTACGTTGTTAACATTCTAAGCTATTTAAGCTGAGTATCCATTTTAGCTATTTAAAGGTTTTATATCTAATAGACTGAAAAAGCTACATCTCCAAATATTCATATTAAGAATCGAATCCAAAACATTTTTGCCATAAAAATTTTATACCAAACGATTTATTTTTATTTAATGAGCCGACTGAGCCAATACGGCAATTTTTACATTTAAATTATTACTCTTCCCCGGTTTTAACAGCGTAGCTTTTAATCAAGGCTAATACCAGCGTTGAGTTACGGAGATATGCGGAGGAAAATACCTACTTCTTACTGAGATTCTTTGTTTTTTAGGTCCAGTGATAGTGTGCGGTGGCTGCGGACACTCCCTAGTGTCTTCAAATGAATCTTTGAACACTATAGAATTTTCTTCATGCCTTTTATCATCTCTGTAATGAAATAAAATATAATATAGAATTTTCTTTTTGATAATATAATAATATGATATCATCGAGCTGGTCTGATGGAGCCAGGACCTTAACAGCGAAACTCTTCAGAGGTTACCATGACGCCACTCGAAAGCTTGTATTGTTCGTTTTTTAACCGTTTCGTAAAAACCTTCAAATAGATAAATGACGGCGTTCGGTTACGCCAATCAAAGTAAATTTATAAATAAATGAGGATTTGAAGCGGTGACTATGAAAAACTGTTCAAAAACCCCAGCCAAGTCAATATATATATATATATATATATATA
Source organism: Dione juno (assembly GCA_037127375.1). Classification (NCBI taxonomy): domain Eukaryota; kingdom Metazoa; phylum Arthropoda; class Insecta; order Lepidoptera; family Nymphalidae; genus Dione; species Dione juno. Next base: position 762,012 of record JAXRJS010000100.1, read on the forward strand.
TATATATATATATATATATATATATATATATATATATATATATATATATATATATATATATATATATATATATAGATATATATATATATATATATATATATATATATATATATATATATATATATATATATATATATATATATATATATATATATATATGCTGTGTATTAAGTGCTATTGACTTCCCAATTGTATTTTTTAGTTATACTCTCCTTCTATGTGTTATTATTGTATGACAGTGTGTGCACATGTATATATGTGTGTGTATATATGTGTGTGTGTATGCGTGTGTGCAGGGTGAAGCCAGAAAAACCATTTTGGTAACAAAAAATAGGCATCACATATCCGCATGAATCTAATTCTATATAAGAAAAGAATGAACCCCCAAGAGAACTTTAATCAACTACCTTGCGTCAACTCCTCATCATCATCTCACGTGTGTGACAGTAGATTACCAATTGCTCGCTGACAACTTACTCTTGTACAGGTAAGGTAAATCTTGACTTCAGATCTGGAACGTTTTCCTTATCTTCACAGCAAATTATCCATGGATTGTCTTTCTTGGAGCATATCTGTAAAAAATTTAAAAATAATAAAAAAATAGCTTATAGCTTCACGCTGTATCCCGCATATAAACAGCGGGAAACTGATGTTAAGACTCTCCCCTCATGTTACCCACTTCCAGCCCACTATTATGTGTAGAGTGATGGACCTCAACGCCGCAGTTTGTGCTGTCACCAGACCCAAGTTCCAAGCGGCATGACGGTCGCACAAGGAAAGCTTATGACGTTAAGAAATTATTATGACGTTGACAAAATACCTCTTGCGTCATAGCTAATAAATATCCAATAGGTATTGGAAGCCTTTATTTTCCTGTACATACTATTTCCTTCTTAACTAATTTATGGGTGGATGAAAATATAATATGGGATCTTTCCATCGATCGGGATTCGAACCTACACCCGTCGCGTTATCAGCAAGACGCTGTTTTTGCTTTTTATATTTTATATGTTTTTTTTTAAGTATTTTACTATCCTTAGTGTGGATAAACACTTTAAAAAAATTAAAATTTGTAAAGATCTCCCTACAAAGATGCTAACAACGTAATAAACATATAAGGATTTCGACGCAGCGTGATGAAGAACGCATTGCTTAGTGGTCAGAGCGCTTGGACGGTTTCCATTAGGCTGCAGGTTCAAATCCTGATTCGTTAAGAAAAATGTATATAAACATAAAATGTTGTCTGTAAGTAGTAGGACGCTGTTCCAATGTATTTGGATACCTAATACCTATATATACGTGGTATTTAATATACGTGGGCCATAAAAGGTACAATTCCATTTTTCCTGTCCTTCCTCTCTTAGTTTTGGCAGAGCTGGACTAAGTGTTGATCTAAAGAGGCAATTATAAACAGATAGTAAATTCTATAAAATGTTTAATTAAAACGTTTAATTGTCTCTAAGATGAAAAAAAATAGCAATTTTCATAAGTTTTTGTAATCTTTTTAGGGTTCCTTACCTAAAAGGTAAAACCGGGACCCTATTACTAAGCCTCTGCTATCGGTACGTCTGTCTGTCACCAGGCTGTATCTCGTAAACTGTAATAGCTAGAAAGCTGAATAAACCCCATACAACCCCATATATTAAACGTGTTTTTACTTTTGCTGTGTTGACGTGTTTTTTTGACGAAACGTGTTTTTTTTTGTTATGTATGTTTATATCTGTATATATAAATATATATAGTATATGAGTGTGTGTTTGTATAATATATATAGGATCATATTATAGGTATGTATTTAATATGTTATTAGATTTTTTATTATATATAACATATATTTTTTTATATATTATTTTCAATTTATTTTATTGAAGCTTGAAGCAATAAGTCCGCATTTACATATATTTAATATTTTCATTTCTTTTTGTTTTTTTGTTAAATAAATTTATTGGATGGCAAAATAGTTCACTTACTTTAGCTGACAAATGAGAAATCAATGCAAAAGTGAGTATGGAAGTTTGTTCCACTTTCACGTAAAAACAACCGAACGGATTTTGATGAAACTCTACAGTATATAGTATATAGCTACAGTATATAGCTTATACATCTGAATAACATATGGATTACAATTTATAACAAACCAATGCATTTCCATTTACTAAAGCTTAAATTAAATTAGCATCACGCTGTATCCCGCACATGGCAGGGTAGGCGGAGGGTACCGTAGTAACCTAGTGTTAAGACACTCCATTCCCCGCTTTCTGCCTTTCGAGGTTGCATATTGAGTGGCGGAATTCAATGTCGCGCTTTGCCTTCTTCATAGAGCGAAGAAAATGAAAATCATTCTCTCCGAGTGGGAATCGAACCAACAAACCGTCGCGTTTACAGGCAGGGGTATCTGCGCCACGACGGTCCTCAATTGACTAATGTGCTAATAATAATGTAGTCCAAAAGGGTGAAGCTGTGAGCAGGTCGCTAGTAGATAATATTTTTTGATCTAGTGTGAACCCGGTGGTGGGACCAAGTTTTATCGAGTTCAAACAACCTCAGTCTCCCCTATTTTATGCATAATAAATAACAAACCTTTTTCTGCTTACCACTAGTTTTTTCTTGAGTAGAATATCTTTCAGGGCGAAGGGGCAGTCCAAGATATATTTACAGGTACCTGGTCGGTTTTCGTGATCGAAACATTCATCTGTTGGTCCTGTAAAATATTTCTTTCGCTTTACACTGTAACCCGCATATAGCAGGTTAGGAAGAGGGAACCTAGTGTTGAGACACTCCGTTCTCGGCTAAACCCCAAATTTTTATACCGTACGTTCTCTTATTACCAGAGCAGTGAAAGAAAAATTACTGAAATGACTCCATGAAATAATATTATTACATATTTATTCTACAAGAAGCCTTTTTAGAGGATTCAGGCCATAATTTTCGTTTTCATGTTCAGATAGGCATTAGAAAGTGCAGTTTCGAGGTTTCACTCAGGATGGAGACGAAAAGTGGAGAACGGAGAGTCTGGCCACTAAATTCTCTATGCCTACCTGCTGTAGGCACAATAAATAAAGTACGCTTACTTTTAATATAGCAAATAAATGCAATAAGTGTTATAACAGCAAACGAAACCAACTGAAGGAAACATTTGAACTTGGAATTTTCTAGCCATGTCGTGTACTTCACGTCAGATGGTATAAGATCCTGAAAAGTAAAGTTTTAAGGTTAAATATAAAAACTGTTGAATTGAGTGTTTTAGCACCAGTTTTCTTTCTCCTATAAAAAACATATATATATTTTTTTTTAAATCATCAAGCAGACTGCTCCACTTTGAGGACACCTGAGGTCTTCCAATAAAAATGAATTATGATATAGTACAATCATATTTTTTTTTTTAATTCGGCGAAAATAGAGTGTTAAACATAGTGTCTTAGCACCAAATTCAGCCTACTGCTCGTATATGGAATAAATCGTGAGGCTAAAAAATTTAAGCTACCTCAGATGATTGTAAATATTTCACCTCTTCATCACATTCTTTCTTACTGCTTGTCCTTAGTCTGTTCATTTCGCTTGCAATATTCCTGCGGATATTACCTGGGCATGAGTCGACCTCATCATTTATATTTATTTCACACGAGTTATTTTTATTGGGTTTCATCTGAAAACTATAAAAAATTTACATACATACACATATACGTATATATATATATATATATATATATATATATATATATATATATATATATATATATATATATATATATATATATATATATGTATATATATATATATATATATATATATATATATATATATATATATATATATATATATATATATGTACACAAAATAAAAGCTAAATCGTAACAAATTTATACAATACCGGTCGCCCACAAAACTTTGCGCTTGTGACGTAATACAACAGATTTTGATGACGTAGTAGGTTCACATGTTTTTCATTTGTTTTTTCTATAACACATTCCACAGCCACAACATCGCTCTCTAACCGCACAGAACATAATGAGGCTATAACATAATCGCTGGTATTTTTGTTTTGAATAGACAATTTATTGAGAGGAAGGCTATGAGCTATAGGTTATAGACTATAGGCTATATAATATCACGCTACGCCTTACGTCACGTAACATTACATAATATAATAATATTTTACTATAATAATACTTTTGTACAATACATATATATATATATATATATATATATATATATAATATATATATATATATATATATATATATATATATATATATATATATATATATATGTACTGGTCTTAAAGGTAATCCCAGACCGGGGCATCCCCGCGTATTTCCACCACAACCTGACATCGTCACGACCAGTTTTTAATTTTATGTGTTTGACATATATAGAACCTCATATTAGCTATGAGCAATAATCCTATGAATTATAATGGGTTCATTTTATTTTATGATTAAGTTATTAGAATATTTGAATTATTAGCGCGCAATGTGCAGTGGCACAGCATCTGACAAGTGTGGGCTCGATGCCAATTCGGGGGAATTTATTATTTTCGACGTAATATGACAAAGCGCTGCGTTAAGTTCCGCCGCTCATGTGTTGATTTGTATAAAATTAAAATGGAGAAATCTTATGCCCCAAAAAGTAACAAAGGCTTTTTATTGTGAAAATTAAGTATAAAAGGAGGTAAAATGAACCCAGATTTTTTTTATATAGACAAATTATTTAAATCCGTTCATAAATAAATTTATTTTATTTTAGTTTCACGCTGTATCCCGCACGTAGCAGGGTAGGCGGAGGGAACCGTAGGTTGAATACATAGTGTTAAGACACTCCGTTCCCCGCTTTCCGCCATTCGAGGCGTTACATGTTGAGTGGCAACTCAACGCCGCGCTTTGCCATGATGCCAGAGCGAAGAAAATGAAAATAATTCATTCTCCCCTCATGGGAATCGAACCCGGAAACCGTCGCGTTCACAGGCAGACCCTGTGCCACTACGCCACAAAGATCCTCAAAATTTAACGGTCCTTCATAAATTATTTTTACCTTTAATTAATTATTGGTAATTTTACCACAAAATGCTTGTTTTTTAACTTAAAAAGAGATAGATTATGGGAAATAAGGCTTGAAATTACGATACGAGTCACGAAAGTAGTCAAGTCAGAGCGAAATTTCATTTATTAAATTAATATTTGTTTAGCTCCAGAGGGTGAAGCCGCGAACGATCGCTAGTCATATATAAAAATAAAAAAAAAACATTAAAATGATTAGTTCAGAACGCAGCTTATCCATAGAAGTAATACATAAGCTATCACAGATTTGTATTTAGAGCTTTTAAAGTATTTTGTACCCCTCCTATTGGTCATATGATGATACAATATGGCCCATGTAGCCTATCAGTACGAATCAATTCGGTTTTTTTCAGAATTTACCCAAAGAAAACATATAAAATTTGAACGCAGCGGGATTTGAACCCGCGCCTCATTGAAACCGTCCAAGCGCTCTGACTGCTAAGCCATGCGTTCTTCATTTTCCTTAAGTATTTCTCCATCCTTAGTGTGGATGTTCTATATACCTATAGTAATGTACTAAATTATAATATTATTACACTAATAATAAAAAAGTAAACTTCAACTCTATAATATAAGTCTATATATAGCGTTTCTCTCATATTTTATTGGGTAAGTATAGAGAGATTATGTAGTGTCTTAACATTATGTGTTTCACATTATACCTTTTTTAAAATAGTGCTACAACTCCAAGGGTCCAAAATTTCTCCTTTCGCGTATCCACACCTCGATTTTGAATGAAGTCAAGCCTACTCCATAGCTTTTTTTCATGAAGTATTAAATATAGTATATTAATCTTTAGGCATATATATATATATATATATATATATATATATATATATATATATATATATATATATATATATATATATATATATTTTTTTATTATTTATTTATTTATTTATTTATTCATAAGCCATGCGATTACAAAAACTATTATTCATTTAAATACATGAGCTAGACAGTCACAAAAATATTACTGCCGGTGCTTAAATTAGGTTTACCCTGTGCTATAAGCACCGGCTACCTTCCAGTGTCACAGTAAAGTGATTGGACAACCATTATAGTTATTTATATGTGAAGCTAATAATATAATTAAAAAACAAGACATATATAGATTAAGTAAATTTAAAATTTAACAATGTTATTTAGTTTAGACCTAATTTGGCAATTTAACATTAAGTATATATATATATATATATATATAATATATTATATATAGATATATATATATAGCAAGAAATATTAAAAAAGCTAAAAAAAAACTAGTTATTTGCGCTTCTTGGTGTAATGTGGAGACAACCAATGCCCAAGGAAAGCCGACTAACCACTTGAAGAGAATCTCATTCCTGCTTACCTCGCAATCGAACCCAAAACAAAGCTTTCTGACACGATTTACCGCAAAGAAGTCCGGTATACCCGCTGAGGCAAACGTATTCAACGCGCTGCAGAATCTCAGCAACCTTATCAGAGTGCGGTACACATTACTATACTGCACTCTGATGGCGCTGGAGGCTCTTCGAGTATAATTAAATCAAATCTGACGTGTGTATACATTTTGACAATAAGTTTGAAATAATATTTTTTTAATCTGCGCGCAATCGTGTTCAATCGTAGTGCAAGAGCACGGCGCTCAAAACGGTGACCTTGATGCCTGAACGCAGCAACCCTTTGAATTGGCCCTCGATCAGTCCGAAAAGTCATACATTTTGTTTTTGGTACATTGCAATTAAGTCCATGGTCTTAAAGCATAGTTTTCCACAAATATCCATATCCTCCAAGAAGCATATCATCACCCCCCCCTCCTCCTCCCTTCACTTAAGTGCTCCGAAATGCCTCTATCAGATCATTTATATAAACATTAAAAAGGTCCGGTGAAGTGAGCCCACCCTGAGGAACACCACACTTCAATTCATACTCATTAGAGAGTGTATCACCCCATGTCTATCATTTTATGAGGAACATTATGCTTGCTCAATTTTGTCCAAAGAAAGTTATAATGAGCTAAATCGAAAGCTCTCGACTAAGATCTAAAAAGCATGTGTATACATAGGTCTCTCTACTTGTATAGTACTCGTACTTTACAGTACTGTAATAATGTAATAGTTTTATATATATATATATATATATATATATATATATTTCTAATAGTACTTGCCTAAGAAGTATTTGCTGTACGACCGACACGCCACGGACTGACTCATACATTAATAGTAAGACTGCTATGTATATAGAATTTCAGATGTTAGAGTACTTTAATATTAATTAATATATGAAGTTATATTTTAATAAGGTTTTTTTTAAAGACTAAATAACTCTTTGTGAACCGGAGAAGTCCTTAACTCAGGTCTGGCTCCTATCAAAATAGGTAACAACCTTTTGTTTTAGATTATTCAATTTTCATAGTATTTCAAGTCGATCATAGAAGCATTTCAAACTACTAAGTTTTTTTAAATTAACGAAATTCACGATACAAACAGTTTTTGTCAAGTGTGGGTAGTTTCATTTTTTATCACCGAGCTACTGGCTCCATTATCAAAACTAGTGACTACTTTTTTTTTAGATTAATTACATATATTCCATAGTTATGTTCAGTCGATATAGAAGCATTTTCAAAATAGCATTATTTTGTTTAAATTAGCTGAATTTCACGATTACCCAACAGGTTTTTATGTCATAGTTGGTGGGTTCACACGTTTTTCATTTGTTTTTTATGCACCCGCAACGCCCTAACCGGCCGTAATAATATAGTAATTTAAAAAGAAATATATAATATATATATATATATATATATATATATATATATATATATATATATATATATATATATATATATATATATATCCCCATCTCAGAGGGTGTCTAGCCAATTATCTGTCCGATATTTGGTTTCCGGCATACGGGTACGCGACCCCGGGACCTCGAGCCACCACTTTCATAACCCGATCCAATCCATGTAAGTGGTGTCCCTCCCCTATATTCCAAGTCTTTCTGCCTCTTATTCCCTTTCCTTTCTTGGTTTCTCCCAGTAATGGGTTTGGAGGTCAGATGGCAATCGCTCCACAAAAAACCACTTCGCCACTCATATGGACCGATTGGTCTTAGTCGGAAGGCAGACCCTGGCAAAAAAGCCGGGACTAATGCCAGGAAGAAGAAGAAGATATATATATATATATAATATATATATATATATATATATATATATATATATATATATATATATATATATATATATATATATATATATATATATATATATATAGTAAAATACATAGAATTGATAGACAGATAAGGAGTTTCTATAGTTATCTCATTGTACGATAACGATTTACGACGACATCAACATCCAGTTCAAGTTCGCTTTTTTACCATTTAAGCCGTTAATAAATTGAATTTTTCTTTCTTATTTAAATATTTAATAGATAATTAATTTATATATATACTATATTATTATGAAAGTAAATACAAAGTATATATACATTTAATATTAAATAAATAGCTTTAGTCTTCTTCGCTTCGCCTCGCCTTATTAGTTAAATGGAAATAGCCAACGTATGTATGACCTGTCACATTGTAAGTGTGTGGTAGCTTTAACCGCAACATAGAAACAAATGACGTTACGTAAACCGTAGCATAGAAACAAATGACGTTATGTAATATAGACTATAGGCTATAGCCTCCCTTCATAAATAGACTAACTAACGCAATAAGGGCTTTTAATTTCGGACCAATCAACTCTCCGGAACTATTCGCTGTAAAAAATGTATTCAAATTTCAGAAGATCAAACTTAGCAAAAGGAAGATTTACATATATTTATAATAAATGCAAATGATATCTATATATTAATAAGTGAAGCAAAAGCTTTGAACCCATTTCTACGAAAATTGCGCGGTCGGAGGAGTATGAAATTTGGCACACTTATAGTTTATGTGTATGTGTGTGTGTGTGTGTGTGTAGGAGAAGTGCAGAAGGCTAATATATTTTAATAATAATACTTATAAAGTACATTAAATCAATAAATAAAACATTACACACACTCTACCATATGTTCAACAATATAACTTGTAAAGGCGATATACACGTTGCTATGGCAACGCGTGTTTCACGCGTCAACGGGTCCTCTAGTAAAATGTGATATTGTACATATATATTTTGTACGCTTGCCAGCTAACATACCAGCGGACGAAACCGCGAGCTAAAAGCTAGTTTTTTAATAAAAATTCTTCCTATTAAGGACATCAAATCCGATCCATTTGAATGAATTGTTAATATACGAGATCTATTATATAGATATTAAAGTAATAAAAAATGGGAGATTTTCTTAATAACCTGATGAGTCACGTCCAGTGGCTTACATCAATACCGAAAAGTAATTTTAAAAATAAGCCTGCTCTACAATTCCTTAAGTAATTTACATAATAAAATTGAATTGGTTCTGTCGTGTCGCAGCGAAGAGAAAGAAGACGCGCGGCGTTGAGTTCCGCAATTTAACACATAATCATTGGCGTAATTAGGGAAATTATCCGGGGGAGGGGGGGTATGGTTGGCAGTGGGGGTGGAAAAGTGGTGGGTGATTTCCCCCAGGCGGAAAGTAGGGGAGAGGAGTGCCCTTACACTTTGCACTTTGCTATATACGGAATACAACGTGTAGATAAAAAAAAATAATAAATATTACATTATATTTTTATTAATTTCTATATTTGTTTTGATTTTTAGTATGTGATTTAATATATAGCAATATCTCTAAATTATCTTTGGGTAGCGGATATTTGTAAAAAATCTCCCTACAGAGAACCTCCCCTCCCTAAGAACAAAATTAAGTTGTGACAAGCGAATAAGCTTCGACGCAGCTCTATAAGCTGTATGCTACATTGGCGACGATATCTTAAACGGTCATTAAATACGTTTCTAATGTTTTAAATATACTAATATTTTTGATATAGTCAAGTTATGCCTTTTTTCTAAGCGACTATATAGCATAGTCGGTTTTATGCTGGTGGAAAGTAGAGAGCGAAGTCACCACACTCTTCGTCAGTGAGAGTGAGTCTAGTCTAATCTTTACTATAAATTAGTGACACTATAAAACGCTAGATATGCTTTAAAAATATTCTATTAAACTATCTTATTAAGTACAATTAAAAGGAACGTCTGTCGGTCGATAATTGTATATGGTTGTGGGTTCGATCCCCACTCGTGGGTATGAATTATTTTAATTTCCCTACATAGGTAAGATAAATGCTGTGTGTAAATGTTCCATCATAATGCTTAGTGTCTCGAATTCGGGCAAAACGCGTAAAATAGAGTGTTCAAACACTTCTTCCTATCCTTTTTATGAGTATAATTAAGGCTATAGTTTTTTTCCCAATAGGAATGAGGAAATATTACGATATGATGTTTACGATTAAATTATAGTAAAAACTGGTTTTGGTGTTATTTTATGTGTTGGAAATACACGGGGATTCCCGTGACTGGGATTGCCTTTAACAATCCCATCCTATCACTCTACTTGAAGGTCTATATAATACAATAGTTATTAATTAGCTTCACGCTGTATCCCGCATATAGCAGAGGATAACACTCTATCCTCCACTTTCCAAGACATTGTTCAGTGGAGGATCTCAGCACCGCGTTTTGTCTACTTACCAGACAGAGCGAGCAAATGAAAATCATTGATTGCTCTGACCGGGAATCGAACCCATAACTGTCGTTAACAGCGTTGTCGTCGTTAACAGCCAGATGATATGCCGCTGAGCCAATTACATATAAAATGAAAAATTATTCCAATATATTATATATAAGAACATCAAGTTCTTCAAACAACTTTGTACAGAAGGTTTGATATTAAAAGCTTTAGACTTTAAGTTCACAGTAGCATGTTGTATCTTTCCCGCAAACGTATTTAAAAAAAAAAGTATATAATTAATAACATGTGACGCCACGACGTGTGGTGTCTCTCTCTATACACAGTTTATTAATAAACAAGAAGATTAATTTTATTTACGATGTATCCGGCATATATAGAGCATATGTAGAGTATACCAATACATTCTGTTTCCCTCCTCCAGCCATTCGAGATATTGCGGATTGATTGGCGGAACCCAACGCCGCGCTTTTGCCTTGTTATCAGAGCGAATAAACATATGTATATATATATATTTGTATTTTTATTGAGAATTGTAATTGTAATCATATCCTATATAAAGTAGTACCAAATAGCGGAGTGAAAAATCGTTCAAAAGTGTGGAGGTCTTGGCACTAGGTTTATTATGCTCTTTTGAAATATATATATATATATATATATATATATATATATATATATATATATATATATATATATATATATATATATATATATATATATATATATATATATCTATATATATATATATATATATATATATATATATATATATATATATTAATCAATTATATATATATATATATATATATATATATATATATATATATATATATATATATATATATATATATATATATATATATATATATATATATCTATATATATATTAATCAAAAGAGCATAATAAACCTAGTGCCAAGACCTCCACACTGTGTGTGCGTGTGTGTGTATATATGTGTGTGTGTATATGTGTGTGTGTGTGTGTGTGTGTGTGACGGAATTTAACGCCGCATTTTAAGCTAATTAATGTAAATAAAGGTAAACGATAATAATTATTTACTTTAAGTGAAAATGGAACAATTTGGAAGATATTGAAATGATTTCTATTAAAAATTCCATAGAGCTAACATAAAAAGCTTCAGCTGTAAGCCTATTCTGACGTATTAGTGAGCAAACAAATTTATATACTTGAAATACTATATACAACGTTTTGAATGGCATTGTCGATAACTATACAATAGACTAATATTATAAAAATGAAAATATTTGTTCGCTTCCACGCACTAATCTCAGAGACTATTAACATTAAAATTATTTTAAGTACTTAGTCTATTAAGAAGAACTTACCTTAAGTACTTAAGAAGAAGACTATAGGCTGTATACATTAAGCCAATCATGTGGATATAACTCACAGTGGTTAAGTACCTAGTCTATTTATAGAAGAGGACTATAGGCTATAGGCTGTAGGCTGTATATATTAAGTCAATGATGTCGATATAACCTACTGTACCAGGAGAGTCAGTCACCTTGGGCATTTAAAATGTGCCACGTGTCATACACAACACTCAGCCACATCCATTTGATACAGAAAAGGCAAAAAAAAAAATAGTCAGTCATAGTAAGGAACAGTGACATGACACTTAAAAGTTAATCGCCATAAAAGTTCCAATTAAGCACCGGCTTGAGAGCAATTGAGATTGAGAAAGAAAAATAGTCACTCACCCTATTTATGTATGTGATGTTTGATCACACTGTTGTGATGTGATTATATCTAAATCACTGGCGTATAATTTCATTAATGACAACAAAATAGTTTTTTTTTTTTTTTTTTATCACCACTCGCGCTGCGTTCCCGCCGATCACTGATACCGAATTTCGTTCGCAATCATATAGGTACATAGATAATAAATACCGACAGATACAAAAGTGCACAGAAAACGAAAAATTAATACAAATTAAATTTAACGATGGCACAGAGAATATTATATATATTTAATTAACCGGTAAAAAAAATATCTCTAATTTTCTCATATAATTAAAAGTTAATATTACACCAAAATTGATTTTTACTTTTTAAATTTTCTTTTTCTTTGTTTTTTTTTTAAATATTTAACTTAGGCCACATTAAACACAGTCACATGGTATAAGGACAGCCGTACGAATGATGAATACAAGCGTTGTAATTATAAACTGTTGTGTTTCGCACATGTAGAGTTTATCTAATATTTTCCTCAACACATAATAATTTGATCGAAACAAGATTTTCGAAATATTTAAAAATACAATGCTGTATAGTGATGTAACAGTGATACGATTTAGTGATATATCACTTAGTTGTTTACTCGTAAGTGATAATTTTAAACATTTCAATTGAAATATTCCTTTTAGTCCGGTGGCTTAATTTCTGTAGTGACAAAATGGAAGTGGTTAGCTAATTTACTAAGTTAGTTATATATATATATATATATATATATATATATATATATATATATATATATATATATATATATATATATATATATATATATATATATATATAACATGAACAACACGCATTGCCTCAAATTCTGTCCTCAAAATCTGTGCTTCCTGCCATATAGAGAGGGATTAACCGTAGAGCAAAATAATATGTATATATATATATAATATATATATATATATATATATATATATATATATATATATATATATATATATATATATATATATATACATATTATATTATATATAATAATTTATATTTGTGTATATACGTACATATATAAACAAAGAGTGAAGTTAAAAACCGCCATTCAAATTAAGGAAAAAGGAGAGTTTTAACACTAAAAACCCATCTACTTTACATGCAGCTGTGTAAATAACACAGTTTCACAAAAATACTGAAGCATCGCTGTATCTGTTGATAACACAATTGTTGACATAGCTTTATCGCATTTGATAATAGCTTATCCTCTAAAGTAAGTATTTGTATATATATATATATATATATATATATATATATATATATAATATATATATATATATATATATATATATATATATATATATATATATATATATATATATATATATATAACGCTTAGAACGCTTAGAAAGCTTAGAACGTGATTTTGACCGACTTGGAAATGATGGATTAATTTGATTTATTGCATACTTATAAAGGATCGATGCCAATACAATATTATGAGAAATTTAAAAAATAATAACTAATATATAAAAAATAATTGTTGATAATTAAAAGTAAGTAAGTAGTTTTTAAAGTGTTAATCCACACTATGGATAGAAAAAGTTCTTAAAGAAAACATATGAAAATTTGAACGCAGCAGGATTCGAAGCCGCGCCTCATGGAAACCGTCCAATGTACTTTCTAGTTCTTTTTTTAAAATCTGAATTAAATAAAATATAAATTAATAAATATATGTATTGTAATATAAAAAGCGTGCGGAGCTTTTTAAGTAATCTGTCATGATTTTCCTACAAAAGCAAGTAAAACTAGCAAATGAAACTAAAAATTAGTTTTATTTTAACTATTATTTTAGCTAATGGAACCTTTTAATATGTAATTGTATCTAGAAGCTAAAAAAAATTGCCCCTATGACGCAGTTGCCACTCGTGGGCATCGAACCCAAGACTATAACGGGCATATAATTAATTTCAAATTATGCTAAATTGCCTTACTTTAGTATAATAATAAGAATTGTTTTTATAAGAAGTTTTTTTAAGAGTCATCTGATGGTATGTGACCACCGACGTCCACATCCCGTGTGGCAACTCTGGGTTACAGGTGCATTGTCAGCCTTTAAGGTGGAGTTAGAATCCCATGGAAGGTACCAATGTCGTATCGACCTGGAAACACTGTCACCGGTAGGCTATTCCACAGTTGTGGGGCACGTGGTACGAACCGTGCACAGTAGGGGAGAACCTTCCCCTTGGTATAACGAGGAAACGTCTCTACGGAACGCCAGAGTGTCTAGCCTTTCACACATAATGGGGTCCCCAACTATACCAGAAACACAAATCAATCTCATATTAGTAATCAATTTAATAGAAAATATTCCCATTTACCCACATACAGTTGTGATATTGGTACGGAACCATTGCCACGCGAATCAAGTTCACACTTGGTCATTTCATTTTGAATCTTGAAATATATACGTATCATTTTCCATAGAAATGTTATTGTTATTAATGTCGTAAGGATTTTCCTATAAACAAAATTATTCATATTATTTACTACATCTATTGTTTTACACTTTAAAGCTTAATTTCATGATTCATGGGATTCCGATTTTTATTCTAACACACATTAAATAAAGCTTTACGATTTAAATCAATAAATCCTATTCGGATTTCTATTTAACTTTTTACAAAAAAGTTTTTAAAAAGCTTTAAAAAAAGCTCCTTGGGTACATTTCATCATTTTTTCATTTTAAGTGACAGGTGTGCGTTCTGTATTCCTTATGGGAGGATAGCATTGGGTTCAAATCTATACAATAATAAACTTCGCCAGTAAATTTGAGATTTATAAAGTATATGTTTGTGCCTATTTAAAAATAAAAAAAAAAACATGGCCAAGAGCTGACAGAATGTGGATTAATTACAGCATTGAATCAATCTAAAATCTTATAATTGACACAAAAACAAACCATATATGTCCTCCTACATATATGTTTATTATATTTACATATAAAATATACATATATTGTACTAAATTTTTTTATTTGCCCGCGACTTTGTTCACGTGTACTTACAATTTATTATCCCGCCATTTTACCCCTATAGGGGAGATTTTTGTGCATTTCACCTAAACAGTGACTCTGTATACCAATTTTTATACTGTTAAATGCAGAAATGAGAAATTTTTCACAGAATTTACCCCTCATTTTACCCCTCTCTAGGGGAGAATTAGTACATTTCGTCTACACAGATAATTTTTAATTGTAATCCAAAACTAATATAACTATTTTCATACTTCTAAGTCTAAAAATGAGAAAATTCCATATAAACTTTACACCACTATTTTGCCCCCTTTTTTTTTTCGCTGGGAAATGCTTTTACGCAGACCATCCCTGAGTAAGACACTTGTGTCCTACCGAGGAATGGTACTGTGGGACTCATCGAACCCGACACTACCCACTAAAACCCAGCGGAAACCCACTCCACCTATATGAGATGCTGCAGGATCGCTTGCGCATGCCACTACAACACCTCGGTGGAAGGCCCACCTAACGTGGGCCACTATCGCCTTCGGGGAGCCCCATGGTGTCTTCCAGGGCGCCCGCAGCCTCGATGACTTGCGGGAAGATCTTCATGACCTTCCTGCAGTAGCTCCTCTAGGGTCAGGGAAGTTGGAGATGCGCGTACCGCCTTCTCCTACCTCCTGGTCTACGACGGCGGAGGATCTGCGTCCACGCTAAGCTCGCGCGCACGGTCCGCGGCCTCCTTCTGTGCGATAACACATTCACAGAAGGAGACTGCTACAGACCAGTTCCTCTCACTCTCCAGCATGGCTTCCATCATACTAGACAGTGAGAGATCCCTACCCAATACAGCCATCAAGGCGTTGCGTTGCGGAGCCCAAGCGACCACTATTTTGCCCCTAATTCAACCCGAATTTCTAAAAATCCTATTTTATTGCTTACTTACATCATGCAAGGAAGGAACCAAATTTCAAGTCAAGTTATATATGTATGTATATATATTTATATATATATATATATATATATATATATATATTATATATATATATATATATATATATATATATATATATATATATATATATATATATATATATATATATATATATATATATATATATATATATATATATATATAAATAAATATATATAAATATATATATATATATATATATATATATATATATATATATATATATATATATATATATATATATATATATATATATATAGATATATATATATATATATATATATATATATCTTTGTTTTTTATGCTCTACAAACCCAGTAAGAGATCACTATTAGTGATAAGGTCGCCTCTGCATACCTTTACATATGTCCCATAACATGTATTTACATATCTGCATGCTTGCTTAACTTTCTCCTTACATTTTGTTTCTCTCTTTAGTTTTATAGTTACATTTATGTATAGAATAAAGAATATAAAGAATCTTAAGAAAACGCATTAAAAATGTAACGTTGCGGTATTTGAACCCGTGCCTCTTGGCACTAAAGGCTTTAACCACTAAGCCTATATGTCCTCATGGAGCTTTCATTCTTACTTTATTCCCGAATAACAACACTTCAAAAAAATATCCCAAGGAGCCATGTATGTACATTTTAAATGAATACAAAGCTCGTTAAAAATATCAAGGAAAATCCCACCATATATGTAGTAAATGGATTAAAATTTCAATTTGTAGTTATTTGTGTAGCCGTATCAAAAGGAAAAAAAAACCGGAATCCTTATGGGATCACTTTGTTGTACTTGTGTTTGTCTGTCTGTAAATACCATTTCTTCCAAACCACGTGGAGGAATCAAGCTGAAATTGATATCAAATATCCAAGTCAATAACTTCTTAAAGCGCTAAAGAAATCGAGCTTCTAAGTCAACGCAATCAGAAGATATGAACGTTTTTGCCCAATGTTTTTGCATTTTTGCCTGCAAATTTAAGTTTGTAAATATTATAAGTAGTATTTTTATACGGAACCCTCGGTACGCGAGTACTGCGCGCCATTAACCGATATATTTTTTATAAAGCTTAAAGCTTTTAAGTGAGCTTTTTAATAACTCAATTTCCAATCTATATATCTGTAACATATAATAAAAATGTAACCGATCGATGGAAAATATATGAAAAAAACTATTAATGGAGGCATTTATCAATGAAATAGAATACAAAATATTGATTTTTAAAAACTGTTTGTCTGTGCTTTTGTGCACGTGCTTTCTTAGAAAAAAGCTTAATCGATTTAAGCTCACTAAGCACGTTTTCACTATTGTAACTTGGGTTTTTTTTTATTAATAAAGCACACCACGGACATGAGTCTTTTGGTAGCTTTTGGTACTCTTTTTTCTATCTGTGCTTGTTGTGATTTTATATTTTATTTATTTATTTATGATTATTGCGTGATTCATTTCAAACGGTGTATATGAATAAAAAAAATGTAACCATTTAAATTTACTACGTTCGACAAAATTGTTTCTTTACAATGAAATACAACTAATAAGAGTCCACAAACTTAGGTTTGCGTCGTATGCACTCATTTTGTATGAAATAAACTAAAGAATATGTTTGTAATGATTTTTTTTCTGGAATATATTAACAAATTTTTCATTTATTTTTGGATTTTTCCCTTTGGTACTATAAGTTCTAAGTTATTGCCAAATTCCATAACTCTAGGAAGACGGGAAGTACCTAAGTTTGATTTTTTTTCTACTTAAAAAGTTTATTGATTTGGACATTTGATATTAATTCCAACTTGATTCCTCCACGTGGTCTTGACAGACGGACAGACAAGCATCAAAGTGATTTTATAAGGGTTCCGTTTTTTTCTTTTTGAGGTACAAAATTCAAAAAAAAAAAAAAAGGAAAAATAAATGAAACAATTTTTTTTAACATATCTTTTTTATTCTACAATCACTTGTATGTCATTTTGAAACTTATCCTTATCTGAAATATTTAAGAAAAAAGAATATATTATTAAGCTATTGCAGATTTAAATACACTTACTGGTAAAAATTTCACTGTGCAGATTATTTACTCAACTTTACGCGAAACTCATACTACTTGACTACTTTTAGCTGTTATGATCATTATCATTATATCTCTCCGTCATAATATTATCTCTATTTTTTGTAAAGAAAGCAGAGAGAACATACAGATAAACATTAGTGTGAGATCACGTATTTATATTTTCAATATTAATATATCCTGGAAAATTGTGAGATTTGACAATAATTTAATTCTCTTAATTTCCATCAACCCTTTTAACATCTAGCCCAGTGTTAAGACACTCCGATGACCACTTTTTGAACATTGCCATGGAAAATTGTCAATGCCAATGGCATTGATCTTGGTCGCCACATATGAAATATGTCTAAAATGAGTAAAGATTAGAAAACGGACTGTCTCGCCACTAGGTTCTCTCCGCCTTGCCCAATATGGGACGCAACTTACCAGGCATACAATTTGTGTCACACGGACATATAGATGACACGTCCGGGCTTGTTATACGGATGTTAGCGTATGAATGTTTCATCACTATTTTCTCTTTATCGCATCCGCATTTACGGCACGACGATTTGGGCAACACCTCTTTTTTACTGTACACTCCTGAAGTTGAAATATTGACATTTTTAATAGCGGCAGAGGGAAGCTCTAAGGGGAAGGGCTACCCTCTATTCTCCATATTTGTTTCCAACGTCCAGCCTTGTCTCACCTTGAGTAAAATTCTTAGTGTACTGTGTAACAAATTACGTGAAGCTTAAAGTAATAAGTAAGAAGTGACATGAGCTACGAAATATTTATTAAGTTTCACGCTATATATATATATATATATATATATATATATATATATATATATATATATATATATATATATATATATATATATATATATATATATATATATATATATATATATATATATATATATATATATATATATATATATATATATTTATATATATATATATATATATATTTATATAAATTTATATATATATAGCAGGGTATGCAGAAGGAATATAGTGTTGAGACATTCCATTCTCTACTTTCCGCCCAATTTTGAAGACATTACGTGTTTCAATCCAAATTCAACGCCACGTTTCGTCTACCAGAGCTTCTACTTAAATATAATCATCTCCCTGAATGGATATGGAACCCAAGACCACTGAGATTACAGTCATGTGCCACTTCGCCATAAAATCCAAGCACGTGACAACGTCTGGATTAGTTTCTGGAAGGTTTAATTACTTATTAACCTTTAGATTTTTTATTCATAGACACAGGTAAGTGTGGCATCTTTCTTCCAAAAGACTTCCCCCCAACTGATTTGAAGATTTTCTTCACTGACGCCGCAAAACTTTTCCTGTCCTCGTTAGCATATAAAAGGGAACAAATACACTCATTGGCAGGACCCGCGCCCTCCTTCAATTTCTCCAAGGATTTCTCGTCCAATTTCTTTAGTTTTGCGTAATCTGTCATTTCTTTCTGGAAAAATTATAATGTCTCTAGAAATTAGCAAGTATTTGATTTAATTTAAGAAAACCACAATGTATTTGAATATTTGTATTTCATATATTTCAAATACTAGTTAGTGTACTGATCGCATCATCTCCCCACATTTATGAATATTTTGTAATATCACATTTTGGTATTAAAATATATATATTTACTATATATATATTTACTATGCTATTCTCTGGTGATATTATATTGTGTATAATATATATATATATATATATATATATATATATATATATATATATATATATATATATATATATATATATATATATATATATTATATATATATATATATATATATATATATAATATATAATATATATATATAATATTATATATATAATCAAATTTTTTTATTTGCCCGCGACTTTGTTCACGTGTACTTACAATTTATTATCCCGCCATTTTACCCCTATAGGGGAGATTTTTGTGCATTTCACCTAAGCAGTGACTCTGTATACCAATTTTTATACTGTTTAATGCAGAAATGAGAATTTTTTCACAGAATTTACCCCTCATTTTACCCCTCTCTAGGGGAGAATTAGTACATTTCGTCTACACAGATAATTTTTAATTGTAATCCAAAACTAATATAACTATTTTCATACTTCTAAGTCTAAAAATGAGAAAATTCCATATAAACTTTACACCACTATTTTGCCCCCTTTTTTTTTCGCTGGGAAATGCTTTTACGCAGACCATCCCTGAGTAAGACACTTGTGTCCTACCGAGGAATGGTACTGTGGGACTCATCGAACCCGACACTACCCACTAAAACCCAGCGGAAACCCACATATATATATATATATATATATATATATATATATATATATATATATATATATATATATATATATATATATATATATATATATATATATATATATATATATATATATATATATATATATATATATATATATATATATCTTTGTTTTTTATGCTCTACAAACCCAGTAAGAGATCACTATTAGTGATAAGGTCGCCTCTGCATACCTTTACATATGTCCCATAACATGTATTTACATATCTGCATGCTTGCTTAACTTTCTCCTTACATTTTTGTTTCTCTCTTTAGTTTTTATAGTTACATTTATGTATAGAATAAAGAATATAAAGAATCTTAAGAAAACGCATTAAAAATGTAACGTTGCGGTATTTGAACCCGTGCCTCTTGGCACTAAAGGCTTTAACCACTAAGCCTATATGTCCTCATGGAGCTTTCATTCTCACTTTATTCCCGAATAACAACACTTCAAAAAAATATCTCAAGGAGCTATGTATGTACATTTTAAATGAATTGGTATTCATTAAAGCTCGTTAAAAATATCAAGGAAAATCCCACCATATATGTAGTAAATGGATTAAAATTTCAATTTGTAGTTATTTGTGTAGCCGTATCAAAAGGAAAAAAAAACCGGAATCCTTATGGGATCACTTTGTTGTACTTGTGTTTGTCTGTCTGTAAATACTATTTCTTCCAAACCACGTGGAGGAATCAAGCTGAAATTGATATCAAATATCCAAGTCAATAACTTCTTAAAGCGCTAAAGAAATCGAGCTTCTAAGTCAACGCAATCAGAAGATATGAACGTTTTTGCCCAATGTTTTTGCATTTTTGCCTGCAAATTTAAGTTTGTAAATATTATAAGTAGTATTTTTATACGGAACCCTCGGTACGCGAGTACTGCCCGCCATTAACCGATTTTTTTTTTATAAAGCTTAAAGCTTTTAAGTGAGCTTTTTAATAACTCAATTTACAATCTATATATCTGTAACATATAATAAAAATGTAACCGATCGATGGAAAATATATGAAAAAAACTATTAATGGAGGCATTTATCAATGAAATAGAATACAAAATATTGATTTTTAAAAACTGTTTGTCTGTGCTTTTGTGCACGTTAATCTTAGAAAAAAGCTTAATCGATTTAAGCTCACTAAGCACGTTTTCACTATTGTAACTTGGGTTTTTTTTTTATTAATAAAGCACACCACGGACATGAGTCTTTTGGTAGCTTTTGGTACTCTTTTTTCTATCTGTGCTTGTTGTGATTTTATATTTTATTTATTTATTTATGATTATTGCGTGATTCATTTCAAACGGTGTATATGAATAAAAAAAATGTAACCATTTAAATTTACTACGTTCGACAAAATTGTTTCTTTACAATGAAATACAACTAATAAGAGTCCACAAACTTAGGTTTGCGGTCGTATGCACTCATTTTGTATGAAATAAACTAAAGAATATGTTTGTAATGATTTTTTTCTGGAATATATTAACAAATTTTTCATTTATTTTTGGATTTTTCCCTTTGGTTGTACTATAAGTTCTAAGTTATTGCCAAATTCCATAACTCTAGGAAGACGGGAAGTACCTAAGTTTGATTTTTTTTCTACTTAAAAAGTTTATTGATTTGGACATTTGATATTAATTCCAACTTGATTCCTCCACGTGGTCTTGACAGACGGACAGACAAGCATCAAAGTGATTTTATAAGGGTTCCGTTTTTTTCTTTTTGAGGTACAAAATTCAAAAAAAAAAAAAAAAGGAAAAATAAATGAAACAATTTTTTTTAACATATCTTTTTTATTCTACAATCACTTGTATGTCATTTTGAAACTTATCCTTATCTGAAATATTTAAGAAAAAAGAATATATTATTAAGCTATTGCAGATTTAAATACACTTACTGGTAAAAATTTCACTGTGCAGATTATTTACTCAACTTTACGCGAAACTCATACTACTTGACTACTTTTAGCTGTTATGATCATTATCATTATATCTCTCCGTCATAATAATATCTCCATTTTTTGTAGAGAAACCAGAGAGAACATACAGATAAACATTAGTGTGAGATCACGTATTTATGTTTTCAATATTAATATATCCTGGAAAATTGTGAGATTAGACAATGATTTAATTCTCTTAATTTCCATCAACCCTTTTAACATCTAGCCCAGTGTTAAGACACTCCGATGACCACTTTTTGAACATTGCCATGGAAAATTGTCAATGCCAATGGCATTGATCTTGGTCGCCACATATGAAATATGTCTAAAATGAGTAAAGATTAGAAAACGGCCTGTCCCGCCACTAGGTTCTCTCCGCCTTGCCCAATATGGGACGCAACTTACCAGGCATACAATTTGTGTCACACGGACATATAGATGACACATCCGGGCTTGTTATACGGATGTTAGCGTATGAATGTTTCATCACTATTTTCTCTTTATCGCATCCGCATTTACGGCACGACGATTTGG
Organism: Dione juno; assembly: GCA_037127375.1. Lineage (NCBI taxonomy): Eukaryota > Metazoa > Arthropoda > Insecta > Lepidoptera > Nymphalidae > Dione > Dione juno. The sequence goes on from JAXRJS010000100.1 coordinate 785,217, forward strand.
GCAACACCTCTTTTTTACTGTACACTCCTGAAGTTGAAATATTGACATTTTTAATAGCGGCAGAGGGAAGCTCTAAGGGGAAGGGTTACCCTCTGTTCTCCATATTTTTTCCCAACGTCCAGCCTTGTCTCACCTTGAGTAAAATTCTTAGTGTACTGTGTAACAAATTACGTGAAGCTTAAAGTAATAAGTAAGAAGTGACGTGAGCTACGAAATATTTATTAAGTTTCACGCTATATATATATATATATATATTATAATATATATATATATATATATATATATATATATATATATATATATATATATATATATATATATATATATATATATATATATATATATATATATATATATATATATATATATATATATATATTTATATAAATTTATATAAATATAGCAGGGTATGCAGAAGGAATATATAGTGTAGACATTCCATTCTCTACTTTCCGCCCAATTTTGAAGACATTACGTGTTTCAATCCAGAATTCAACGCCACGTTTCGTCTACCAGAGCTTCTACTTAAATATAATCATCTCCCTGAATGGATATGGAACCCACGACCACCGAGATTACAGTCATGTGCCACTTCGCCATAAAATCCAAGCACGTGACAACGTCTGGATTAGTTTCTGGAAGGTTTAATTACTTATTAACCTTTAGATTTTTATTCATAGACACAGGTAAGTGTGGCATCTTTCTTCCAAAAGACTTCCCCCCAACTGATTTGAAGATTTTCTTCACTGACGCCGCAAAACTTTTCCTGTCCTCGTTAGCATATAAAAGGGAACAAATACACTCATTGGCAGGACCCGCGCCCTCCTTCAATTTCTCCAAGGATTTCTCGTCCAATTTCTTTAGTTTTGCGTAATCTGTCATTTCTTTCTGGAAAAATTATAATGTCTCTAGAAATTAGCAAGTATTTGATTTAATTTAAGAAAACCACAATGTATTTGAATATTTGTATTTCATATATTTCAAATACTAGTTAGTGTACTGATCGCATCATCTCCCCACATTTATGAATATTTTGTAATATCACATTTTGGTATTAAAATATATATATTTACTATGCTATGCTCTGGTGATATTATATGTGTATAATATATATATATATATATATATATATATATATATATATATATATATATATATATATATATATATATATATATATATATACGTATATGAAGCTACTTTGTTCCTACACCATAACCCATGCACAGTTTTTCTTCTTCATTTTAGTCAATTTATTCCCCGATATATGTATTTAAAATAGGCAGGTCTGTCTTATATACACAGAAATTTTAGAACTTTATGCGATATAAAATTTTATTATATTTATTATATAAAAAAAGCTGTCTCTATACTAATATTTTAACTAATAACTAAAGATTTTGTTTGGCTTAACGTGTAAATCTCAGGAACTACAGATTCGGATTGATAAATTATTTTCGTTTTCTACGAGTATAGTCCATTTATCGAGACAGGCTATAGACTATATTAAGTCACGTTTATCGTTGTAATATAGCCCACTGTACCTGCAGTCAGCGTCACCTCGGGCAGTTCGGATGTCATGTGTCAGATACAACTCTTGGTTATTTCCATTTGACCACGTGGAATGACCAAAAAAAATCTAAACTGTAATAAGATAATTAATTAATATACATAATATAATATATAAAAAAATGGCGATGTAAAAAAAACTAATAGCATATTATAAATATATGTTTTTTTTTTATTTTTTGTCTGTCTGCTTGTCTGTGTTTGTACACCCACTATTTCGGATCTACTGAGCGGATTTGAATGAAACTTTTTTTTGTTATGTAGCTGTTAGATCTGGGCAGGGTCTAGGCTATAATATATTTTGAAGACTATCATGCCTGATACAGAGCCATAGTAGGCAACCTGAACTACAAGAAATAGTGAAATGCTGTCAGAACAAAAATAATTGAAGCAAGTATTTTGCATTCAGATCATAAAAATCGAGGATCTGACCTGATGCAAAACCACAACAGATCAGCTAATCTATAAAAAAAATAAAATGGCTCTTTAGTAAAGCACACGCACACAAACGTGTGAGTACCACCAGTACACTCACACACCCACACAGGCAATCACACACAGATTATTAATTAATATAATTCTTTTTGCTTCCTAAAAATTATCTTTTATATTATATCCAATTTGAATTCTATTAAAATATCTTCTGGAATAATAAAAATAATAAGACACTACTTAGTGTAGTTATTATACGTATTAAGTTATTTTTTAATATATTTGTCAATAAATTAATATTAATATCATTATTTATACAAATATACCGTGTTTTTTTTACTATATGATTTTTGTATACCTGTAAAATTATTCCATTCCTTGTGAGATCCTTGACATTGTCGATTTCGAACCGATTCTGTATTAAATAATGACTGGTGTATTTTAATTTATTTTAAGTTTTCAGTTTGTCCATTATATATTTTTTTTATTAATTTTACAAATATCTAGATAAATAGTGTCATAATATACTTAAGTGTCATGTGTCATATATAATAATAAAGGAAAAATGTCAAGATGATTAATGTTGCTATTATGTACAAAATATCAGTCAAGCGCGAGTCGGACTGTATCAATTTCATGGTTATATATCAACAAAAAAGTAGATTTTATAATAGTTGATAAATTCCCGTTCCCGCTTCACCGTGCATATATATATATATATATATATATATATATATATATATATATATATATTATGTTATATATATATATATATATATATATATATACTATGTGCGTGTATGTCTATAGTATGGTGTATTTGTATATCATATATATAATATTACTATATATTTCATCATCATTATATATTTTATATTCCCGTTTTATTTTGATATTTAGTTTCAAATTCTGTTTTTTTTCCGTTTTGCACTGCATCTTCCGCTATTTGTTTAAAAGTTACTACTTCCACTGGAAGAGATTTATTGTTTAAAATAAGCCACCGTGCCGGACATAAGTGTATTTATGAGCATTTTTTCTTTACTATGTGTCATTAAAAAATAATAAATTTTGATTTGCAAGCGTATACACTAATCTTATTGAAGTTAACTTACAATTATCAATTTTGTATTTTTTTTCTCTATCTGGAATTTTTGCCATTGTATGTTTGCCACTTTGTGCCAAAATTTTCATAGGTTCTCCATATATTTCTCCACATTTCCTAATTTCCCTCCATATATTCCTCCACATTTCATAATTTCTCCAACATATACGGTCCGATTATACTAAATACCACGGCTAATTTCATACAAAATGCGGCAAAAACAATGCATAAACGTGAAATAGAAGTTTTATTTTACCTTAAGCGAAGGTTTCACGTCATATTGACAAAAATAGTCTTGACAATACAAGAGACTATAAGAGTTCCCCGTTTTAGAGTTCCGTAACTCTAAGGAAAGAAACAAAACCCTTATAGGATCACTGTTGTCCGTCTGTCTGTCTGTCTGTCTGTCAAGACCATTTTCTTCAAATCACGTGGAAGAATCAAGCTGAAATTCATGACCTCTTGAGTCACAAAAAAAAATAAAACTTCTAAGTCAACGCAATTAAAACGTATGCTTAATTTTTTTTGCATTTTGTATGAAAATCGTGACGTAATCAAAACCTACAGATTACTTCCCGTATTACTAGAGTTATGAAATTTGGCAATAAGTTAGAGAAATAGTACAACCATAGGAAAAAATCCAAAAAAATTAAATTTATAAATATATGCCAGAAAAAATCCCATTACAAAGTTATATTATAATTCATTACATACAAAATGAGTGCACACGACCGTAAACTTAAGTTTGTCGACTCTTATTACTTGTATTTCATTGACCTAGACTTAGAACTTACTGTATATATACAGGATAAAATCTCGAATTTGATCATATATAAGTTTAATGCAGAAATAAACCATTAAAAAGTAATATTTGTAGTTAATTTCATACAAAATGAGCGGATACGACTGCAAATTTAAGTTTGTCATTTTTCAATTATACAGGCAAGTATGCGTTGTTGTCACTGGGAGACTTAAAAATATCGCTTTGTTGGGAGTTATCAAACAGCAACGTCATTAAGGTTCATAATATATATATATATATATATATATATATATATATATATATATATATATATATATTATATATATATATATATATATATATATATATATATATATATATATATATATATATATATATATATATATATATATATATATATATAGACATTAGGCGCAGTAGCACAGCCTCTATCAGTAAACAATTATTATGAGTTCGATTTCGAGTCGAGATTAATAAATTGTTACCATTTGTCCGCGCTCTGGCAACAAGTTCTGCCTCCAGAAGCGTTACATCGATATATTGATCTATCGAAAGCTAGGCTATATGATGTAAATATATCCTAGCCTTCCTTCATATGGACTAATGGACTGTACAATAATAATAATAATAGCTTCACGCTGTATCCCGCACATGGCAGGGTTGGCAGAGGGAACCGGAACCTAGTGTTAAGACACACCGTTGCCCGCTTTTCGCACTTTGCTTTTACTTTGTTATCAGAGCGAAGAAAATGAATCGAACTCACAGACCGTCACGTTTACAAGCAGACGCTGCTTCAGCTTCACAATATGAATATATGTCTCAAAGTGTAGTATCTCAAAAACACGAAATTTTATTATAATTTTTTTCTAAATACTTGTTGAGACAGCAGGTAGTATATAGCCGTGTATCGCTACACCAGGGCGTAGAAGTAAAAAAAAAATAACATTCCTCCAAGCTTAACGCTTAATTCCATATACTCGGATTTTTGCCCAAATTCGCGATTTTGCGTGTTGCTTACATATAGACATTACACTTATATATAGAGCGAGGAAATGTAAATATTCCATTGTTCTTATTGGGAATCAAATCTCAAACTACCGCGCTCCCAAGCAGACCCTCTTCCACAAACTGACCCTCTACTCAGGTCTTAGGTCCAATTTCCTTTTTCCAAAAAGACAAAGAGCGGCGTTGAGAGAGAAAATTAAGTGACGTAACACTACGCCTTTTTTTATTAAAAAAAAATCATATCCACAAAGTTATTATAGCTGAGATAACTCAGTCTTAAGGTCAGTGTAGTTAAGTGAGTCGTTGATAACAGTTGTGTTTTTACCAATACATCATAAATATAAATTATAAAATATATATATTTATAATATATACATGTATATTAATATATAATATATTAGTTTTTTTTTTAAATACCGATTCACGGTGAGTTTATTTTTTTTTAAGTTTATTATTATTTTTTTTTAATTATGAAACGCATTCTTTGTTCGGTCTTTGACTGTAAACGCGATTATCGTGGGTTCGATGCCCTATAGTAGTAATTAGTCTTAAAGAGGCTAAATAAACAATAATACTCGCTCATATATTATACTACTTTATATCACATATATATGTTTTGTTTAAAATTACTATCAAAGATATGCTAAAACTTGTTTCTGAAGGTCTTAATAAGGAAATTCCTCGCTATATATGTATATGGATGCTCGTCGCTCTGTCGCTGTGGTCGTGTATTATGCTAAAGTGGTAGTGGTACGTTTCCTATTAATATATTGACCACGATTGACCACGGGCGTATAGTAAAAAACGACAAAATATTGTTTTCTTTTCAAAAAAAAAAAAATTGTACTTAAATTAATTTCGAAACATTCTAGTGTGGACACCAGACGATTCTGGAATGGGCATAGAGACCTCCCCCCCCCCCCCCTCTTTCCTACGGCCAACGAATTCGCCTATGTGATATAGACATATGATGTATATTATAATAATATTCAATGTTATAATAAAAACACAAAGAAAAACAGACATGTGACAGACATACAAAAAAAAATATAACTATAATAACAGTTTAAAGATTGTGTCTGTACATTGAATATTTGTACGAAAAAATCATGTATACAGGGAGTATATGAATATGTGATTTTTAATTTTTTGTCTGTCTGTATACACGCACATCTTTGGAACTACAGGACGAAATTTTATTCCAACGAAGCTGCGGGCGTCCATTGGTCTATTTCAAATATGCCGTTACAGCAATTTACATATACTATAATATAATTTAACAGTAATGATAAAAGTCTAGAATGATAAGAGAGTACGGGTTTTTTTCATATCTTGGGGCAAAACCTACTCATTCGCAATTAACTTGTAAGAATTACAATTATCATAACAAAAAAAAATATAAACATACAGTGATGATATAAAAGTAATCCAATGACAGATGAAATGTAAATGCGACGATCTTGGGTTTGATTCCACCTTGGGGGAATTGCCTTGTTCCATTAAGAAAACACGTCGCACACACTCAATACGTCGTTGTCCACGTTGCGTGCTAGCACTAGGTACCCTCTGCCCATCCCGCTATATGCGGGATACAGCGTGAAGCTAATCGAAAGAAATTGTTTTGTTCCAGATCGTTGGCGTCACATAGTTCATCATGTTAAGGTAATTACAATACAACTACTTGGTCAGTCAGCAATATGCTGCGCCTTCGATTGCTTGGACGTAGAGAAGTGACAAACAATTAATTACGTGAATAAAATTATTTTTTACAATTTCAGAATAGCTGTAGTAAGTTTATTATTACTACAAGCTTTCCAACACTCGGTCGCACAAGACGAGGAAAATGATATTTTGGGGAGTTCATTCGATAAAGATCCATGTGAGAAATTAGGGCTTTTTTAAGCTTTACCCTTCTACGTCAAGTGTTGAGACACTCCGTAATCCGCTCTCTACAGCTTTTGTGATGGAGATAATTAAGATGGCCTAGAGGCCTAGAGCTAAGAAAATTAAAAAAAAATCGGTGTACCCTGAATGAAGAATATTACACTAATGCCTAATTAATTGACTTGGAAACTTATAATAAAACAATAATTACAATAAAATAGACACAGCGTCGTGCTAAACGCGAAAGTTATGGGTTCGAAAGACAAAGCCGGGAGTAAAGAACGGAGTGTCTTAACACTTGCTTCCCTCTGCCCACCCTGTTATATGCGGGACACAGCGTGAAGCTAAATTTTAAAACAAATCTTTTAAATTATATAATTTTTTATTTTCAGTCTCCACATGCAACAATATAGAGGGTAATGTGACATTAGGAAGCGGTTGTCATGAATGCTATATATGCAACGATAGTAGATTACAAAAGATAATACAAAGGAAAGTTTATACGGTTCGGTAAGTAAGGTAAGGTAAGGTAAGGTAGGTAAGGTAAGGTAAATTGGATGAGGAGGTTTGTGGGTTCGATTCCCATGAGGGAGAATGAATTATTTACATTCTCTTCGCTCGGGCAACAAGTCGAAGCGCGGCGTTTAGTTCCGAAATTGGGCGGAAAGTGGGGAACGGAGTGTCTTAACACTGGACCCCTTCTTATTCTACTGGATGCTTGATAGAATCGTGTCACATAAAAATAATGAAATCACAAAAAAAATTGTATTCAAATTAAATTTTACAGATTGTTCGACAATGAATGTAAACCAAGAGAATTTTGTTGTTACTCACAAGAAGATTCCAAAGTCAGGTATGCCATATATATTTTTTTTATCTAAATCCTCGATTCCGAAAGGACCTCTGGCAAAAGAGGCGAGGGTTGCATTGCAAAGAAGCTCTTAGCCTTGAGTCTTGAGAGACTTGAGTTGCAAGTCCCAGGTCCTGGCCGAAGCACACATTGGCACGGCGAATCTTTGACGTGCTAGCTATTATACAATTTTCATTATAAATATTAACGCGAGTCTAATATTTATAATTTTTATTACTCAACTTGATTATATATACATTTGGGTGTACTTTTGTTGAAACTGATTTTCTCATCCACGTGTTTCAGGTATTCACCATCAAATTGTGGTAAGAATAATCCTGCTGGTGTTCCAAGAAGAACTAGAAACAACTTAAAATCGGTCCTGCAAGGAGAATATCCATGGAGAACTTGGATATTCAGGTATATGCCAATGCCAATATAATTTTCAGCGCCAGATTGCTTTTTCTATTCGACTTGCAGCGGTCAGCATGACTAAATAGGTTTCTATAGCATGAATTTGATGTCCTTGCCAGGATCACCAGCTTGTCCTTGCCAGGGAGACCATACTTTGAAGCGTTTTTTTTATGATTATTTCTAATAAAGCTTTTTTATGATTATTATAATTAAAGCTTTTTTATGATTATTTCTAATAAAGCTTTTTTATGATTATTTCAAATAAAGCTTATAAACAACTTATCATAAGTTACCATGTCTACAATTCAATCTTTCCATGAGTGAGATTCAGAATATTAGAATTTTTATGTTTATTCCGTTTGTTTATTTATTCAGGCTTGTCTCTAAAACGCGTTCATCAGTTTTGATGAGACCCTATCCATGGTCTTCCCTATGGCATTTCTAGAAGTATGGAAACTTAGAAAAAATTCGAGCTTAGCTAATTTTTTATTTTTTTTTAAAATTTTGATTTACATTACAGCAAATCAGATCTTCAAAATCCTATTTGCGCGGGAGTATATATTGACACAAACACCAGGGCTATATTGACATCAGCAAATTGTGTAGACGACTATACAGAAGACACACTTAGAGTTGGTTTCACCAGGCACAGTGGCTCCTTGCGTGTTACAGGTCTTATAGTTCATAATGATTACGATAGAGGTAATTAATTTTCAAATTGTTAATAATATATATATATATATATATATATATATATATATATATATATATATATATATATAATATATATATATATATATATATATATATGACGTTCTCTTGACACACTGGGGTCTGGTCCCCCAATACCGAAACTTCTTCTACTTTCTTCAGAATCTCGCCATTGTGATATCGCGATCCTGATGCTCACGTTGACCGAGACTCTACCATTTTGGGCCCACACAGCTTGTCTGCCGGCGACGCCCACACAGTTCAATACAGCCTGTATAGCCGTGTCAAACGATGACAACTATGTTAGTTAAATCTTAATACATATATACTCGTATGTTGGTAATCTACTTGAGTATAGAAAAATACTTAAAGAAAACATATAAAAATTTGAACGCAACGGGATTCGAACCCGCGCCTCATGGAAACCGTCCAAGCGCTCTGACCACTGAGCCATGCGCTCTTCCTCACGCTGCGTCGAAATTCTTATATGCTGTATACAACTTATTACGTTGTTAGCATCTCTGTAGGGAGATTTTTACAAATTTTCGCTATACAAAGATTATTTCAAAGAACAATCATAAGTAATCATACTAACATATATGTATACTTTATTTTATATATATGTATACTTTATATGTTTTTATTTAAGCTTTTTTTCTATCCTTAGTGTGGATAAACACTTTAAAAATCAATAAAACGTTAAGTATAGTATGTTATATATTTATCTATCGCACCGTCTCGCCGCAGCGGCACAGCATTTGATTGTAAAGAGACGATCATGAGTTCGATTCTCAATCGAAGAACATGAATTATTATTTCTGATAACAAGAAAAAAAGAAATATATATATATATATATATATATAGATATATATATATATATATATATATATATATATATTTTTTTTTATATATATATATTCCAGATAAACAGCCTAATACCGACGCAAAGTCGATGCTTTGATGCCCATCATTTACATACGTCAATTCTGTGCACGTTGGCACCGCGAGGCGACTACGAGCCAGAGTTCAGTAGCGGTTTATTTTGTGAAAATGAAATAGTAAGGATATTTAAACGTTTTTTTATTCAATAAAACAATGGGTCAAGTAAGAGATGCACTCGCGCACGGAGGGTTCCGTACCAATAACAATTGTATGATATTGTTACTTATATGAAAACCTACTGATCAAGTTTACTGAAGTCTAGACTTGTTGGGTTGGAAAACTTGAATTCATGTAAATCTAAAAGTATAATTTCAACATAACTTCTAGTTCCCTAGAAATCTGTGGACAAACGTACAAACAGACGCCAACAGACAAACACCGTTAGAAACTTAATAACATCATCAAATATTATCCAAGGTCAAATCGGTTAACAATTATCATCAGATCGTGGTAAAGTTGGACAATGTCTGGCTGTAGACGTATAGTGTGGGTTCGATTCCCAATCGATGTACGATGAGACAAATGTACAAAATACATGTATGTATATAATTACGCAAAAATTAATGAAATGCCTTAAAACTTTTCAAAAATCTAGCTGTTTTTTTGTTTTTCATTCATTTTTTTTATTTTTTTTTCATTTCGATGAGTTCCGTCACTCAAAATTGAGTATACACATACAGTGTGATGTTAATAAAAATTATATTTATTTTAATATTTCTATTCCAGTCCTTAAACAAAATCCGTTACACTCTGTTTGGCATCCACCTGTATAACGACCACGGCGTATCTGTATACACAAACATATCGAATTATGTAGACTGGATTGAAAATAGCATTAAGCCGTACACGTAGAACTATGTCTATATAATACTAGCTAGTACACGCAGCTTCGTCTGCTTGTTTCAAAAAAAAATCAATAAAAATTTGTACGTCATGCTCTCAGAAGTCCTTTAGCTGGACCGTTTTTCACATTGTTATTTCGCTTCTGTTGGTAGTAAGCTGATATTATATAGCCTATAGCTTGCCAATAAATAGACTATTAAAAAAAACGTTTTTTTTAAATTTGAACCACTACTTCCTTCCTACGCGTTCAACCTAACAAGCTTTTCCATTTAATAATATTTGTTTATATTTACATAAAGAATTTGAATTTCATGTATGCATATTATATATATATATTATATATATATAGATATATATATATAGATATATATATATATATAATATAGATATATATAGTAGATATATATATATATATATATATATATATATATATATATATTATATATATAATATATATATATATATATATATATATATATATATATATATATATATATTTTAATTATTCTCTGTATGTCCATGCGTTTGTACACGCTTATCTCAGGAACGGCTTTACCGATTGAAATGCAGTTTCCACCACTGTATTAAATAAATTATTAAATTGTATTAAATTTATTATTAAATTAAGCTCCACTTTACTTAAGTATTCACTTAATATTTAGTTCAGTTCAATCGGTTCATATATAAAAAAGTTGTACTCTATTAACATCGAGAAAAGGACAGTTGAGCATTAATGCGCACACACGTGGGTCCTCTTTAAACCAACACTTGGGCGAAGTCCCAGGAACTGCTCGGAGCTCCTCTCCGTACAACGTGATGGACCCAGTACCCGCAGGAGGAGGTTCCAGAAGTTTTTTTTTTTCTGTACTCATTTTCGACCGTACGAAGTTACTTTATTTTATGTTTTATATACTCTATATGTAATTTAATTCATATTAAATATCCTTTTTACATGAATATTTTTTTTATCATTATTATTATTATTATTATTATTAAAAAGTGAAGATAAAGAATAAAAAAAAAATAACAAAATATCGTAATTCATCTTTGTTACACCTATTAATCCTAAACACCTATCATATACTTAAAATCAATGCAGTCTGACTAAAAAAAATCCTTAAAAGTCTCCGCAAAAAGTCTAAACCTAGTCTTTGAAATGATATTTTGACATAGTTTTCAGAAATCAGAAGCAGTAAATATAAAAAAAAAACAGTGGCTTTGTTACATACAACACACGGACTGACAAACATGACGAATCTATAAGATTTTTTTGCCATTTATGCTACGGAACTCTAAAGAGAGTTTTAATACATCTATATCCAACTTAATTGGAAATAACCTTGAATTCATAATATTTTATTTAAAAAAAATACAAAAATCATTGACTTTTAAGCATATTGACGCGATAACTATATTAAAATAGAGAGAGAGAATAACAAGTTCGATTCCTACTCGGGTAAAAACTTATGTAGCCGACCATTAATAATAAAGTATCAAATCTCCACTGTATAGACCCCATCAGGGGCAGTGTCTAGCCTACCTATCCCCTAAAGAGTGTCTGTGATTGTATCTCCTCAAGGGGAGAGCGTAGTGCCTTAACGCTCAGTTCTCTCCAATACTTCTACCCAATATGAGAATTAAAAACTCAATACAGATATCAAGGTTGGTCGTCGATTATTTATATATATATATATATATATATATATATATATATATATATATATATATATATATATATATATATATATATATAATATATATATATATATATATATATATATATATATATATATATATATGTATCTTTATGTTTATAGTTTGTATTACGTTCGGGAAAGCATTCACACATTTAACGTGGCGATAATGATTTCTTCCACTTAAACTAAAAGTGGGGCCGCAGTGGCTCAGCGGCACAGCGTCTACCTGTAAACGCGACGGTAGCGGGTTCGATTCCCATGAGGAGAGAATAAACTAAAGAGTAAAAATCTCACTATATTCAACATTTCTTCGTTCTCGTACGGTAGTCATATAGTAGCTAGTAGCTAGTAGCTAGTTAAGATCGTAATATTTATTCTATAATAAGGCGTTTAAATGAAATTTCCGACAAGCTGTGGTTTTTTTTATATAATTGAAAATATCCAAGATGTTTGAAACACTAACCGCAAATTTTCTTAAAGAACTATGTATGTATAAAGTCAATGCACACGACGATAGTAACAGGTTCAAAATCGTAAATTCATCATCGTTTTCATTAGAAGGATATACAGCTATATATTTGTTTTTTTTTTGTAGTGATTTATCCGCTTAGTTGGTGATACAAGTATATCTCTATGTAATGTACGAAATCCAGGCGACGGACAGGAGTGTTTCGACACTAGTCTCTCTGCCCACCCTGTGAAACATACAATGCGTAAAAAATAAAATAAAAAAAAAACAAAAACGCCACACACATATTATTTCAATCCAATACCTATATGTACAATAATATTCACGCCAAGGAAAAATTTTTAGTTAAAGTTTTATAGTAAGTAGCTTATATATAAATTAGTTTTGTTTGTTTTTTTTTTTATTTTTCTGTAAGAACCCCTCTGCAGGTGAAGGCCTCCTCCAAGGACGGCCAGACCTCTCTAGATTTGGCTACCTGAATCCTTGTGGATCCGGCCAAGTTGTCACACACCTCATGTGCTGCTGCTAAAATATTTTCATTTTAATTATTTTTTCTATGTGTTTCTAATAGTGTACTATGTGTTTCTTATAGTGTACTGTATTCTTCTAGCTGAGCACTGTAACTTTAACTTCATACTGGAGGTATTTTAAAAAAAAAAGCAGTCCGCCATCTTGTTCTACAACATAATTTAAAAAAATAATTTAAAAAAACCGTTTTTGTTTTAAAGGATAATGATGAAATGCTCGCTCCAGTCTCCAGTCTATCTCGAGCGTATCATTGTCAACTATGAATAATTGTATAATTGTAAATGACTATATACAAAACAAGTCCCGTTGAGTTTCTTGCGCCGGTTCTTCTCAGGTCTGAGGCATTAACTTTAGTTAACCGGAAATAGAAAAATTGATCATTCCTCTAACAGAAATCGAACCCACAACTGTCGCGCTTACTGTCAGACATTCACCTTATTATTATCAGCTACTAAGACTGGAATAGTGCGTAGTTAAATCTAGATATTAAGACTGAACTTATCTTAGATCAAAGACAAAGTTTTACGTTTAATAGTTCTGTTTTTCTTTCTTTTAAATACATTTTAAGAGGTCTTATCTAATACTATTGATGTCTAATGACTTTGATTTTTGCTTGGAAGTCCAAAAGTTTTTTTTTTTTTATATCGTTCTGCACATTTCAGTCGCCATTCTTTTTTTATTTGCGTAACCCAGCACCGTATTTTATATGACCACTTGAAAGACATGGGCTATATCGTTCAAAAACCGATTTAAGAAAGAAAGATGGGTTCCGTATCTAAAAGGTAACAGCGGGACCCAATTACCAAGTCTCCAGTGTCTGTCTGTCTGTCACCAGGCTGTATCTCATAAAATGTTATACCAGAAAGCTTATGTATTTCCATTGCCGCTATATTATCAGATACTAAAAAAAGTATTATAGAAATACCTATCCATGAAATAGCTACGGAATCATCGGTGCGCGATTACTACTCGCACTTGACCGATATTTGTATGTTTATGAATGGGTTTAGATTATTCTTATTGTATCTGGTAATTTATGTTTCAGAGGTGTTTCAATTGAATTTTTTTTGATGATGACGTCAGTGCTTTTTGAGAAATTAAAAAAAAAAACAATATTTTTTTTTATAATTAATATTTAGTTTTTATCTACCTATATGTAATATTGATGTTGATCGAATATTGTCGCAGATTTTAAGTAAATGAAGGAAATTTAAATCTCACTATATATAATTCGGCTGAATTGAACCGTCGCGGCGCAGAGGTATAGCCTCTGACTGTAAGCCCGACGGTTTGTGGGTTCGATTCCCACTCGGGGAGAATGAATTATTTTCATTTTCTTCGTTCTGGTAGCAAGGCAAAGCGCGGCGTTGAGTTCCGCCACTTAACACGCAATGCCTCGAAAGGCGGAAAACGGGGGACGGAGTGTCGTAACACTAGGTTCCTACGGTTCCCTCTGCCTATCCTGCAATGTGCGGGACACAGCGTGAAGCTAATTTATATATAATTTTTGTTATTAATACTTTGCAGACCGTCGTAGCACTGCAACACACTTTTAGCCGGTTTTAGCCCTAGCCTGTGGCCTTGGCTCGCCTTAAAGAAAAAAAAAGCAATTATCGCTTTTACCCACGTTCTCTACCTTCAGCCCAATTTCCGAGACTTTGCGTGTTGAATGCCGGTATTTAACGCCGCACTTTGTCTTCTTACCAGAGCGACTAAATTAAAAGTACTTATTGTTTTTTTCGACTAGGAGAAAGTATCCACAATTAAATATATATATATATATATATATATATATATATATATATATATATATATATATATATATATATATATATATATATATATATATATATATATGTATATATATATATATATATATATATATATATATATATATATCTAAATTGAATTAGAACAAAAACTAAACCTCTAACAAACAGTTGAAGCCAAAGTCAAAGAAAATGTCACTCAAACATGATTTCTAAAATAATAATTAACTCATTTATTATTTTAACACGAATACATTTCTAGCGAAGTATTATAACTTAAATCCGCGCCATACACAGAGTCACCAATTAGCGTTTAACTAAATTTAAATTAATTAGTAGTAGATTTTTGTTAAGGATTAAACAACGAGTGTGGATAAATAGTACTGTCATTTACATTAAAAAAAAATATTCTCACTATGACGCATTGGGACAGCGTCATCTATATGCGTGGGCTCGATTTTCTCTCCGAAAATGGAAGCGAAAAAGAATTAGGGAAGCATGGGGTAATGAGGACAGAAGAAGACACGGACACTCCTTCCACATACCTAGCCACCCCCCCCCCTGTGTGTCTATACAGGTATTCTGATTTTACTATAAATTTTAAGTGAAATGTGTAATAGTCCAACACCGTATTAGCGCTATTGGATGGTAATTAAAGCCTTAGAGCCAAGTAGCCTTCAATTCCTCTTTAGGTAGAATATTAATATGGCAAGAATGCAAATATCATAATCGACTTTTAACTGCAATTTAACGAATGGTATTAACATGATAATAAATAACTCGTAATTGTGCTTTTTTTTTGTCTTACAAGATGCCAATGAGATTAAATTAAGCTTAAAAGCTTTTATTAAATGATTGTTCTTTTATGTTAAATGTGGGCAGCGAACACTTTTTTGTTGGAAAATCTTGTTAACCGACGCAAATCTTCACTTGGTGTATATAAAGACGCATGTTCAAATAAAACAACGTTCCAGTTCTTTCTTACAAGGCGGTTATTAAATGTGTAATTATTATAATTTTCTTTAAACAGCTCCCTTTACCCGAGTCTCCCCTATCTTTATGCGGATCTTATTTACCTGGTGGAACAGTGTTTTTTCTTGTGTAATTGTGTGTGAGTGATTTTCTTGACATTTGTTTATCTCTGTACATGTAATGAAAGATATCGAAATAAGTCCAAAAATACATCAAGTGGTAATCGAACTCACACCCGTCATGCTTAAACACACTTCCAAATTGCGTGTCGTTCCGTTGACATATATCCCGATACAAATTCAATTTGGGGTAAATTATGAAGAATATTGTAATAAAATTTCGATAAAGATGAAATAAGGCAAGAAAATATATTAATACATATTGTATATACAATAAATTACAGTTCGAGGCCGTCCTGGTAATATGAGAGCGTCTTACATTACACGCGACGGTTCTGGGTTCGATTCCCATTCAAGGGAATTAATTATTTCATTAACTCACTCTCGAAGGAGAGCAGGAACAGTCTTGGTACTTGGTACTTGGTACAGCCAAAAAAAAAATATCATCTATAAATGTGTCTGTCTTCTTAATATTCGTAGATCCTATAGAAAGTATTGCCTATATTTAATAGGGGTCGCCGGTTCAATTCCGTGAACGCCAAAGCACGCATTTGATCCATCAGACAGAACATTTGATCGACATCAAGTAACGTATACTTTTAGGAAAGTTGTTTGAAAAGTGGTTTTGTAAGTTCTCCAGATCAATTTCGTTTTGTATTATATTTCTTTTGGCTGATTTTTTTTGGGGGGAAAGCACTAGCTATTGGCCCACTGGGCTGCTTTCATTTTTTTTTCTCTTAGTGTCCGGACACTCTGTTGTCAGATTTCCGTTGAATGAAACTTTGAAATCAAAATGAAAGTTGTAAAAAATACAAATCATAAAAATTATCCCGCGTAGGAATTGAACCTACATCTATCTACTTACAATCAGACGCTGCCACTGTCCCACTGCGATGATGATAACTTTAACCTCTTTGATTTATTATATTTATATATTTTTTTTGAATATTTTGGTGATATTGTCAGATAATATAGATAGAGGACGAAACTGTTCAGTTCAGGTGACAATAATGTAGAGTGGGGCACTCCTGAACGTATTGAACCCATTGTACCCAAACTATTGGGTCCACGAGAGAATCTTCTGAATATAGTTATGAAAATATTACGTTATCCAACTGAACCCCAAGTACCTCAAAAGAAAAAAAATGAAACCATTATAGAAATCGTCTCTATGTCTGCAGGTATCTATACACTATCTCTGTACTTATTTTTTAGATGACATTTTCAAAACATTATATATAGGCATTCTCTCTCTCTATCTCTCTGTTTCTCTGAAACATTATCTATCATACGAAAAATTAAAAAAATAATAACTGAGTAATTGCGTAAATAACATACAGTCAAATTGAGAACCTCGCTATTTTGATGTTGGTTAGACTTAGTTAGACTTATGTATAATATTAGTTTTAACTTCTACTAGTACTTGAAAGTGATAAGTTTATTTATTTTCTTTAGTATACAAAATTAATAAAATTGACAAATATATAACGCTTTGGGTTGAGGATCTCTACCTTCCGTCATCAGCTAAATAATCCGTCTAGTCTTCTATACTTCTCTAATATCTTCTCTACTACATTAGCTATTATTACTATGAGTAAGAAATTATAGAAAGATTCCTCGGAATGCCTATGGGAACGGGATTTATCATTTATAGTCCATTATATTATCTTTTATAGTCCACACAAGCAAAGTGGCGGGCTACAAATAGTCTATTTTATACATTATTTTGTATGTATTTAGGAAAATTTTCGGATAGTATTTATTTTTGATGGAATTGCAGTAATAAGAGTGTTTGGTCCAAGTGCGTGTGCTGGAGCACAGCGGGATCTCGGAACAGGAATGACATGGAGATGTGTTAGTTAGTTCATATGTTGTAATTTTTTTTATACTCAAGCTGTCATATACATTTGATTCTATTCTATAGAATTCAAAATCCAAATCTAAATAGTATAAAAATGTCTTATATATATATATATATATATATATATATATATATATATATATATATATATATATATATATATATATATATATATATATATATATATATATATATATATATATATTGTTTTAATGATCTGTTAACATAATATAGGTATATAATGAAATAAAATCACCTCACAATATCCCATTTCTTTTATATATTATTTAACAAAAAACTGTGACTGACTCTACTTTTTAAGAAAATAAATAAAATCACAAAAAGTACTGTAGAATAGCATCGAAAAAGACGCGCGTAAAAATAAACCGTAGTGATGTTTATTATAAAAAAAATAATTTTCACAGAAAACGGAGAAAGTAGTGTCCTAACATTAGATTTTTCACTTATCCTGTTAAATATGTGAGATGCTATAATGCAAAAATATTAATAATAAATGTTTCACTAACGAACGCTACTCTACGCATGTCATTTACTTGACCCCGCCCGCCCAAGATCCTTATAAATAGAGAGATTTTCACCATCGACTGCATTCAGAGTTCTGCTCCTGCCTGAGGTAAGTCATTTTTTTAATAAATTGAACGAAAATTTAATAAAAGCTTGAATTGGTAGAGTCTTCATATGCCATGTAAAAAAATATCACTATAGCTGCTACTGACAAAAAGCGGTATCGGTTAAAACACGAAATATCTTCAAAACAAACGTACAGTTGATTCCTTCTCTGGGCTATTCATAATAATACCGTGTTACGCTTTCCTGCTATATGCGGGATACAGCGTGAAACTACACAAGTGACTATGACAGGCAAAATTAAAGTAAAGTTTACTCAGATCTGGTTAAACCAAATGTGTGGTTAGGTTGCGTTAATAGAACAAGTGGAAGAAACTCGTAATGTCTTTATAATTAAATAGAAAAGGTCATTGAATGTCTCGAAAGGCGGAAAGCGGGGGACGGAGAGTCTTGTGTCACTATGCTCCCTCTCTCTGCCCTGCTATATATATATATATATATATATATATATATATATATATATATATATATATATATATATATATATATATATATATATATATATATATATATATATATATATAAATTTCAATGGAAATATTCATATAAGTATTATAATTTTGTTTAAAATTAGCCACAAACATTTAGGTACCTACTATTTAGCTCTTATCATGTATGCAATGTCTTTGTAATGTCAACGAAGGGACAGGTGTCAAGTCATACAAGTTACTATAATAATATTGTAAAGCGAGATTTTGTTGGGTATATAATAACTACTGGCTTAAATTCACAGTCATTTTTATATCACGCTGTATCCCGCACGTAGCTGGATAGGCAGAGGGAACCGTAGGCAGAAGGAGGCCAGTGTTAGGACACTCCGTTCCCCACTTTCCGCCTTTCCAGGCTTTGCGTATTGAGTGGCAGAACTCAACAAACAAAGCCTGGAAAGATGCCAGAGCGTAGAAAATTAACTCATTTCATTCTCCCCTAGTGGGAATCGAACCCGCAACCCGTCGCAATTTTTTTTATATTAAAAAATCATTTATTAAATATCTCAATCATTTATTAAATAGGCTATAGACTATATTACTTCACGTTATTCGTTTCTATTTACTATACAAACACAATATATATATATTATATATATATAATATATATTATATAATATATATATATATATATATATATATATATATATATCTATATATATATATATATATATATATATATATATAGATTATATATATATATATATATATATATATATATTACACTAAGTCTACAATTAAAGGAGAAAAATAGATACCGGAGTGTCTTAACACTATTCCGATTACCCAGCTATCTATTTAATCGACTTTAAATTTTAATTAAACCAGTTAAACTTAGCTTTAAGCAAGCTCCTTTAGGCATTTTATTAACATTTTTAGTATCGTGTCGTGTAGAAGGGTCTTAGACGATATGGAACAATAAATTACTGTTCTCGCTTTAGTAACTAAACGCGCAATTTCTCAAAAATTAGACAGAAAGTGGAATACGTAGTGACTCAACCTAAGGCACTGTTTCTTTTTTTTTTTTCTTAAATTCCTTGGCTTAAAGGAATTTAAGAAAAAAAAATGACTGGTAAGGACAGCGCTTTGTTTACTTTAATATGACAAAACGCGGCGTTGAGTTCCGCCACACAACACGCAATGTCCTCGAATTAACCTTAGAAATATTGAAATTGACGTTCTATCGCTTTTAACATCGTCAGAATGGAGGCTTTTCGGTAATTTAACATTTTAATTCTATACATTAGTATACGTTTTAAAATATCGAAATTATCCTTCTTACCGTCGTTTTTCCAACATATCATTCCCCCAAATATATATATATATATATATATATATATATATATATATATATATATATATATATATATAGAAAAAAAAAATAATCTACACCATTATAATATTATAAACACTATATATAGTGCTAGTCTCCTTCGAATTGAAAAATTGTTTTTGTATGAAATAGTCCATATATCTAGAAGGCTATAGGCTATATCATATCACGTTAATAGTTTCGATATAGCCCTCAGTACTGACACACACTACTTTAAGACTATGGGGAAAGCCACAGATAAAAGATAGTAAATAATAAGCTTGTAATAATAATGAGGAAGTAAGTAATAAGCTAAAATTGCGATCATAAAAAATGTAATAACAGAATTGCGCAATTCTGGTAGCTTTATGACATGAATACTTCGGGTGTGGCGTTAACGATATACAAGATGCTACTTAGTATTGAGAGAGGACAGTAGAGGTGGTTTATGGGAAGACCTCTTTAGGAGGGTTCACTCAAGCCTAAATAAGTCCTCCAAGCGCAAAAATCAAAGTCATTAGACATCAATAGTATTAGATAAGACCTCTTAAAATGTATTTAAAAGAAAGAAAAACAGAACTATTAAAATTTGTTTTGATCTAAGATAAGTTCAGTCTTAAAATCTAGATTTAACTACGCACTATTCCAGTCTAAGTAGCTGATAATAAGAATGTCTGATCGATTTCTGCTAAATGTAAGACAGGTGGAAATAAAACTTGTGAAAACTCTACCAACCAAAATACGCGTATGTATATGAAACTCGGTTAATTTTTTTTTTATAAGTGCTTCCACTTCCCCTCCACATTTTCCAACGGATGCTCTACATTTAGCTTCAAATCTGTACATGCATATATTCAACACACACCGTCTCTAACATAATTTGTTGATTGGTCACCCCCCCCCCCCCCCCCCTTAGATTGCACACAATTCTAACTTAAATAACAACTTAAGACAAGTTAGAAGGTTGTTTTTTTTATATTTCACGCTGTATCCCGCATATAGCAGGATAGGCAGAGGGAACCTAGTGTTCAAATACTATGTTCTCCGCTTTCCATCCTTTATCCTCACCCTTGACATTGCGAGTTGGCTGGCGGATCTCAACGCCACGAGAGGGATACCATAGAAAATAATTCATCAAAAGTAAAATTATTTCCCCAGCGGGAACAGAACCCACAGCTACCTATCATACAATCAATTGCTATTGCAGAACGTTTAACATTTCAAACGCTACTAAATGTTACAATTGAATTGAAGTTAGTACCGAAGGATGTTGTAACGTGGAATTTCATTAAAAGTATCTTCAAGAGTCAACAAACTAAGCCAAACTGTCGAAGGAAACTTATACAGCTAAATTCAATTGTTTTTTTTTTCTATTCTCAGACATACATAGCATATATGCTATAGGGTAAAGTAGCTAGAAATGACGTAGTGTTGAAACATTCCGTACTCCACGTTTTGCCTATTTTAGGGATACTATTAAGTGGAGAAACTTAACAGCATGGGGGAGAAATCGTCGTAGTAGGACTCGACCCCACAATAATTGTGATTACATTTTCACCATTCAGTTCTGATGGCCAAGATAGTAGACCATCAGTAGACTAGAGAAAGTAGACCATCTTTCTCTAATTCCGTTTAGAGTTTTGGAAAACCCTCTCTTAGCGTTCCTCTACACCACCTAAGCCCTCCCTACACTCAATATTCCAATATTAAGGTCTCTATGCTGCATAATATTAATCAAAACTTGATATTTTTGCAATTTTTTTATTATGAACGAGGTTTTTTCCAATTATATACAAAAATTGAGAATTGTCTGCCTGTAAACGCGACGGTTGGTGGGTTCGATTCCCACTCGGGGAGAATGAATTATTTTCATTTTCCTCACTCTGGCAACAAGGCAAAACGCGGCGTTGAGTTCCGCCACTCAACACGCAATATCTCAAAAAGGCGGAAAGTGGGGACCGGAGTGTCTTAACACCAGGTTCCTACGGTTCCCTCTGTTTACCCTGCCATGTGCGGGATACAGCGTGAAGCTAATTTAATTTTTTTACTTATATACAAGAACGTATATGCGATTAATCCGGTTAAAGAGTACCATTTAAAATATTACTATTTCTTCACTATTCAATAAGTGACGTCCAGCGGAGCTCAGCGGGGGGCGACGTTTGATGCATTTTGTGATTTGATGTAATTTTTTATGTTTATTATCCAGCGAATGAACTCTTGCCATATTATTGAAATCTTGGCTAATATTGTTTAAATTTAGATACTTTAAGTTATTTATAAATATATATAATAAGTCATGACTGAGAAATAGAAGGACATACCTTCTTTTTTGTAGTCGATCAAAACGATAAAATGCAAATTTTGTATATAAATGTGTTGGCTAATATATACGAGTATATAATATCTATAACAGTAGTTAGGACCTATTAAATTTACAATATTCGAATTCTTGCTTTGTTTGTACTGCGAGTATAAATCGAAATTTCGTGCCAAATTTCAAATAACGGGTCTTGGTCTAGTACAAGATACGGAACCCTAAAAATATAAATGTTGATTGTGACAAACATACATTAACTTCACGCTTCACCCTACCAGGTGGATCTACCAGGGCATATAGATCCTCGTGCTATTCACATGACCTTCCTCCAGTTCGACACTTCGATCTTGAAGGTCATCCAAGGTCTCCGCCTATCTCTCTTACCACTGACCCTTACACATGTACAAAAGAATATAAAGATGAAAGTAAGACAAATAAAATATATTTATATTATATTATATCTTTTTCAGGTTTTCGCCGTCACGGAAAATAATTGCTCTCAGAATGGTGGTCCGAGTCACTCTTTTGGTCATCGTCACCATTTTGTTCTTGCAATGCTGCTATGGAGCTTCTGTGAGTATACTTTATAGTTTCACGCTGTATCCCGCATATAGAAGAAGTAGCCAGAGTGAACCCAGAGGCAAGACACTCCATTCCCTTATCAGAGGCAAAAAGAAATGATTTTAACTGATATTTAGATTTTATAAAAATTGTAGCAGTATAAAATGTATGACTAACCACAAAGTTCGATCGGCTCCCAGTCCTCAGTCCACATTCTCGTTTCTCTTACTTATCTAGTAAGAGAAACCGCGTCGTTGAGTACTGGCACTCAACAAATAGCATCCTTACCCCGAGTGGAAAGTGGAGAACGGTGGGTTTTGACACTAGTGCTAGTCTCTGTGCCTACTCTGCTTTACTGGATAAACTGTGAAGCTGTAATTATCATAAATGGAAATATGAAAATTGAGTCTAAAACCATTATATCTTCATCTAATACCTCGTTAATGCTTTTCATATGCACTAGGCAGTAACGGATACCTATATGTTATAGTATACCTGTATATTAAGTTCCGATACCATTTGGACGTACGAGTATCTAATAGACTATTTATTGATAGGCTACAGTAAATAGTCTATTCTATACGTACAGAACAATTGTATACATATATACAATATATTAATATAACATATTTATCATTTATATATTTATATTGATTTCCTTTCAGATTCCGAGATCGTATGATCCTCGGTTGAGTGAAGATGTGATTCTAGCTCCAAAAAAGAGACCTTTCTGCAATGCTTTTACTGGTAAAGTAAATATTTATTAAATTAACAAGTAATTGTTGGCCAGGCCGCCTAGTAGGGTTGGCCTAGTGCCGCCCTTGCCACTGATGACTGCTCTCGAGCAGCCACGTAGTGCTTGCTACTTCTTAAGGCCAGAGTGGGTACTCTCTTCGTTCTTAGATTTAACAGCATTAACCACAAAACCAAATCTCTCAATTAGGGTATAACCCCACAGCCCCACAACCATCGCGCTGTTTCTTTACTTATTATTCTATTTAATGCTAGTTAATCGCCAACTAACGTAAGAGTGGGTCTAATGTTTAAATATATTTCAGGATGCGGTCGCAAGCGTTCTCAGGGAACCCCCGGCATGCCATCTCAAGAGTTATTCAGACAAAGACAGGTAAATATGCATGCTTTAGCAATGGGATCATAAATATGGGAACAAATCTATATATATATATATATATATATTATATATATATATATATATATATATATATATATATATATATATATATATATATATATATATATATATATATATATATATATATATATATATATATATATATATATATATATATCTGATCAAGCCATCTCTTAATAATATCGACAGCGTTATGCCTGTTTCTATTGATAGATGATATAGATCTCTGTTCCTCGGAAAATCTCCCGAGGCGGCATCGAATCCACAATTAGCACGTTATATAAAGACTCTATAAAGATCTCACTATGACCAACTTCAATATTATTGAATTAATTTTAATTTTTAAGTTCATAGATGAAGATGCTGCGCCTCTGGTAGACATGGAACCTGCAATCGATGATTTCTCTCGACAAGTCCTAGCTGATGCAAAATTATGGGGACTCTTGAGGGACGAGATCTCAAGACGTAGGCCAATGGACTACCAATAAACGGACTGGCTGTATAATTATATACCCTTTGCTTGTACTGCACATAAAGATATTTTTTTTTATGTAATTCATATATAAAAAGAGATTTCTACCTTATTTTTTAAATATGAAAACAATAATTTTTATGTGACAGATTGTCATAATTGACACTTAGTAGCGTTTCTTTAAAAAAGTTGTTTGATATTTGTACGTTGTATTTGCGCGCCAAATTATCACAGATAAAATAATGCGCGATTAATGGAAAAATATACGCTAATTTAATTATTGTAGTTAATTTTAAATTATAGTCTAGGAGGTGACTTTTTGTATATATTTTCTCTATCATTATCTATAGAATAAGTTTACTTGTATAATTTCAAAAATTTGGTATGTTTTTAATTTACCTCGGTTCTGTTTAAGCAATGATCTTTCATTTCACAGCCTATGAGCTACATTTGTTACTTAATATTAGAAATAATTGATCAATATTTAAATAAAGAAGCTAATCAAATATTTCTTCAATTCATTTTTTGTTTTATTTTACCAATAACCTTATATAACCAAATACAAGGCGAAACTCGAGTCCTGCAGAGGACGCCCTTGCCGCCGACGTTTCCTCTCAAGCAGACACGACAGTGCTTGCTCCTTCTCAGGGACAGAGTACCCTCTTCCCTTCCCAACTGGTGTCGCTGTCAAGGCCAATAGGGCTAACAGCATTAAACTCACAACAAAAGAAAAAAAAATATATACTTTTTTATGAAAATATGTAAAAACCATTTTTTTGCACCGTAGAGCAGTTTGGAAGTGACATATATTTACTTTTAATTAATTAATAAATACTACATACACTACCATATTATATATATGACAGTATACATTTTTGTTTAAAGCCATGTCTGTACGTCACGAAGCAAAAGGCCCTTGTAGTAATAAAACCAGCACAATATATCAAATCATCAATTATTTTATTTAAATTTAACAATGATCATAATATTTATTTATGGTTAGACATGTCCAGTACTTGTTTTTGAACTGTTTGGGAACACGAGAATTTAGGGCCCAGTTGGAAAACAAGTCGGAACAAGTTGTAAGGTATTACAAACAAGTTATATATAGGCCATAGGTATTACATCAGGAGTTCCCAAACGGAAGTGGCCACCTAAGGGTGGCATTAATATATATATACATATATATATATATATATATATATATATATATATATATATATATATATATATATATATATATATATATATATATATATATATATATATATATGAAGATATATTGTTATTTGTTCGCGTTATATTGCTTCCATTCATCCTTCCATACAATTTCCATTATAAAATCCATGTATGCCGAAACATTGGTGTAAACACCCGTACCCATGCCACATTCTTGTCCACTGGAGACAATACCTTCTATGGAATACGAACGTTGTATGTTCTGGAGTGTTGCCATCAAGGGACCCCCACTGTCACCCTGACACAAACAAAAATACAAATCAATATTTTTAAATCATTCCAATTTCATACAGGATAGTATCGCAAGCAGCCACTGTCGAGTTTGTCCTGTCCTGGTGATTGTTCTGGGAGTTTGACCTCACCAGGAGAATTGAAAAGGCGATATATCAAAAGCTGGACTATATTAATATACCTTTGCTAAGGATTTTCGGACTGGGATTGTTTAAGACAAAATAATATTAAAATCTTAAATGGAACTCTGATGGAAACTATAATGTATACTAAAATGGAAACTAAAATGTATGCTAAAAAAAAGCAAGAAGCTACAGCAGACGTCTAATTTTATAAAAATTGCCATATTAATTATCGATTATTACAAACCACCTTCTCTCCCGATTAACTTAACGTGCGATATCTCGATATATAATTAATTAAAAAAGAAATTACATTGCAAGCGTCGCTTTTGGGGTTCATGAGTGTGCCCCGACCGCATATCATGTCTCCAGATATGAATTTATCCTTATATGTATGTTTGCATTTATGGGGATTTTCTGTCACTTGTGTCTAAAAATAGATTAAAATTTATTATTACCCTGCTCTGCTAGAAAGATATATATATATATATATATATATATATATATATATATATATATATATATATATATATATATATATATATATATATATATATATATATATATATATGTCGATTATGTATTTTTATTAACCACTACAGCCAAATTTACTTATATTGGAACTAAAAAGAAGATTAAGCTAAAGGTAAATATAAAAAAGATATTTAGTTATTTCATATTTTGACTGATAAATGCGTAATATTTTTTTTTCAACGACAACGTGTAGCAGTTTTTTTTTCGATTTGTTTCAATTGATATTTTTGATTTTTTTAAATCAATACAATTTTTTTTTCACTGAATATTGCGTTAGAAGTTGCCTAGCTTTTTAATACAATGTAAAGAAGATTAATTTATACAAGAGCCACATCGGCACAGTCTTTGTTTGTACACCCGACGGTTGGGGGTTCGATTCCCACACAGGGAAGGAATTATTTTCACAGACTGTCTCACAATCACAATGAACACTAGGTTCCCTCTGCCCTACCTTGCTACATGTGGGATATAGCTAAAACAATCATATACTATTATATATTCAATTTACATATAAGAGCACGGTGGAATTTGGCAAGTTGTCCGTTTTACCCCATCCAGCGACGGTGAGAGATGGTCCAATCTCTCTCTGAGGTACTGGCAAGCACGCTGGTCGTATAAACTCATTGAATTGTACCCTGAAACAAACATGTTGGCACAAATGTGGTGATTTTTGGTAAACGTTACATGTAAAAAAAAAAATCTCAATTTGTGGCCGTTGTGGCGCAGTGGCACAGCATCTGGCTATGAGCGCCATTCGATTCCTATGAGGGGAGAATGAATTATTTAATTTCCTCGCTCTGGTACTTGACACGGTGTTGAGTTCCTCCACTCAACATGTGATCAAAATTGGGCGGAGAGTGGGAGACGGAGATTTGTGACACTTTAATCTCTCTGTGTACGTAGGGTATAAGCAGGTTACACAGCGTAATCATTTTCTTTTTACATATAAAAGTGACTTTGTTAAAAAAAATTACATATATAAAATAATTATAGTAATATAGATTTATATAATCATAGTAATATAGATTAGACATATGATTTTACTTGGATTCCGGTCCTAATATAACGATACGTGTCACTTGAGTCGGAAAAAGATCTCCACTCTAAGAGCTATCTTGGCGTATGCTGCCTAAACCATTGGAGTTACACAGAGATAATTTACCGTAGGATTGTTTGTCTTCAATAGTCCAAAATAAAAGTCCGCGACAGCATATATCCACCTTTTACATAGAAGTCAGTATGACCAAAATTGTGAACCTTATATGTATTAAAATTAGAACCTATTTTACAATGCACATTGTAGTTAGTACATTTATCAAGCTCTTATCAAAACCAATACATTTGTCGCTTTAATTATTTGATGTAGATAAACCTTGTCTTTTTTAAATAAATAAATTATATTAATTTCGCAATTAGTTTCATTAAGGCAAAGTGTGGCCTCAGGGTGCCACAGTCATGCTATATGTGGAACAAATGGTCAAGATACTCGTATTAATAATATCGGTAAACGCGTAAGAACAGAGTGCCTTCTCCTTCGCTGTCCAGCTATGCTGAATAATGAGTAAAGCTGTGAAAATGATGTGCTGCAAATTGGTTGGCCGATGTACTCGTACCTTTCAAATAGTTCTACTACAGCGATGTCATGGTGCTTGGGGCTTTCCTGCAATCTATTGTAACCTGGGAACGTATATCCCAAAATAATGTTGCATAACAGTCCTCCTTTCACATTGGTTTTGTCCACAGCTCCCAATAAGACGTACCGCGCTACACCTCTGTAAGCAGTACGAGTATATTCTATCATTTGTAGAATTGCATGTATGAGAGTTAAATGTTTTAAATGGCACTAGAATTTCGAATTACCAACAGCTTGTCCCGCGTGGTCCGGTCGGACGGAAGCGACCAAGATTTGTTTAAGACATATAATAGGTTTATTCTTCTTTTCCCGATAAATGCAAAACAAAAAAAAAACAAAACAAGAATATTCTCTAATACAAACCAGTAGCTTGTGCGATTTCCGCGCTGCACCAATCAAATTGCTTACACAGAGTGTACAAATTTGAGGTTAAATACATATAATAAATAAATAAATTAATAAATATATAATAAACTTCTCAAAAGCCTCTTTGTATATCTCATCCAAATTATTCGATTTTATTATTGTGGATATTGAAACGACGACTAGAAAATATATCTAAAGTTCCAGGTGCATGATTTTCATACATGGTTTCGGGTTCAAACATCATTTTATGTTTTGAAGTCTGAAATCGCCTATTCAACATTGAGCAACAAACATGAAATTTTAAAGGAGAGAGAGAAAAAATTCTAAAGGAGAGTTACACATTTCTATGTAAAAATGTTTAAAGATGTCATATTATAACTCAAGGGTCAAGCATATATTATAATATATGCTTGACCCTCTAAGTGAAGGGTAAGCCAAATAATTTTTCAAGACACTGCATGTTGTATGGCTCACTAATAACAATTATACCCACGAACGCGATTCGAACCCCACAACCGCCGTGTGCGCTATCAGACGCTGCCCAATTAAGATTTGCTGCATTTAAACTAAACTGGAGGCTGATATGTTTCATCTCCTGGAGGGGTCCTTTCCAATTGATA
The DNA here is from genome assembly GCA_037127375.1 of Dione juno. NCBI lineage: Eukaryota > Metazoa > Arthropoda > Insecta > Lepidoptera > Nymphalidae > Dione > Dione juno. The sequence continues at coordinate 814,847 of JAXRJS010000100.1, forward strand.
CGCGCTATAAGTTCGGTCTAAGCGTTTAAACGGTAGAAAAATGCTTAAAGAAAAAATAACATTTTTATATGCTTTATACAAGAACACATGGCTTAGTGGTCAAAGCGCTTGGACGGCTTCCATGAGGCGCGGGTTCGAATCCCGTTGCGTTCAAATTTTTATATGTATTTTCCTATCATTAGTGTGGATAGACACTTTAAAAATGATCAAAATAGGTTTAAACGGGTTCGTTAAACTTCTGCGTCTATTCTAGGTCCTGGCGTTCGTCTAGTCAAGCCCAGCTTGTGCTGGTGCAATCTCCCTTCTTCTCCCGGATCTCCCGGACTTCAGTCACTGATTGAGGATATGTAGTAATATTTTTCTTGCATGTGCTACGAGTGCAACAAAACGGTCATTGCCTTTTTTTGTGGGACCTTTTTTATAAATAGGATTATTAATTATGTGAGTCCATTTTTTCGGCCTTACTCCAGTCTGCTGGATGTTTACAGATGATTACAGATAATATATGAATTATCAGGACAGCGTGAGCCTGTATCGCGACGATTGTAGGCTCGGTTCCCTCTCGGGGAGAATTGATTATTTTCATTTACCTTTCTTTAGTAAAAAGGTAAAAGGTAGCGTTGAGTTCCGCCACCAAACACGCAATGTCTCAAAAGGGGACAACGTGTCTTAACAATTGGTGGTCTCTGCCAACACTGTTATATGCGGGATACAGCGTGAAACTACTAATAACAAAATGTGCAATCCAAGACAATATATACCCTGTGTTTTCAACAACGTGAGCAGCTGTTAGTACAAATTTTTCACTTATCAAGGAACCACCCCCAATCCATTTGATATCAACATTTGGATTTTCAGAATCAGCACTGCCTATAACAGCCTGGAAGATTAAAAGTACATCATATTAATATTAACCAAATAAACACTGCCACAAAATGAAACAGTACAATACGGTGAGTCTAGACAAGTCACCAGCCCCCGTGAGTGCAGTCGTGCTGCATCTGACTGCGTTCCCATTTATGCCTTGTGCCTCACTTAGGTCAATGACCTACATATTTCCGCTGTAGTAAACAAAGTACGGTGTAGAGTTCCACCACTCAACTAATACCAGGTTACTACCAGGTTATTTCTGTCTATCCAGGTGCAGTTGCAGGTGAAGTTTACGTAATACAGTATACAATTAATGAGTTATTTAGTGATTTTCTTCATTTACACTCTACTACACACTAAGATACTGGACATTTGTAAACACGCAATAATATCTTAAATAGAATATATAAATAATTAAACCAGACCAGGCTAAGCCAGATTGAGATGCAGAAAAAGATGGTAGTGTCAAAAAATGTACCATATGTGGGAACTGCCTGAGATAAGCAGATGTGCCACCAATAATCCTGGCCGTACTGATGTCATCCAGGTGTCTAGCCGTGTCGTTTCTTACAAATTGTGTGTTGCCCTCATCTATTGCCACGCATACGTTGAAATATCGCTGATAGCTGACACATTCTGGGGAAAGATTGAAGATATATATATATATATATATATATATATATATATATATATATATATATATATATATATATATATATATATATATATATATATATATATATATATATACCGGCCAAATGTTTTGAAAAAATTACATTTTTATTTGATGCCGCCGTGGCGTAGCGGCAAAGTGTGTGTGTTACTGAGCTACCCATGAGAGGATTATTCAATGACTAGATGCTAAATTCAATCTGCTCACCATGTAAGCATGTCTTTTTTAGTTTCATAAAGCTTGGTAGGCAGATTATAACCAATAGCCACAAATCCATGCGTTTTAAACTAATTTCAAAATCTTTTTAGGCTGCTCGGTAGGTCACAATTTTGTAAGTGTCGTGAATTCTAGAAAACTCATGGACATGTATACTTTGTATGCACTCGATTTATTTTAACTACTTTTGCTAATACTAATTTTGGCTATGGGCAAAGTTGGTGGCAAAAAATAAAAAAAGACTTTATATACTTTCCCAAGCGGGATGTCGAAAACGAGTGTTGAGGCGCGGCCTCGGCAACATAGGGCAGCCTGGCGGTTCAGGATCTATCGGCTTCTTTGAAGGGTTTTTACAGCACAAAAACGGATCTGGCATACAAGTCTGCGCACAAAAAATTACATACAAATATGTAAGCAAATATATATATATATATATATATATATATATATATATATATATATATATATATATATATATATATATATATATATATATATATATATATATATATATATATATATATATATATATATATATATATATATATATATATATATATATATATATATATATATATATATATATAGTGGTCTGTAATAGCTAGTATTATATGTTTGTGGTAGACTTTGTGAACCAGAGGACCGGTTGTCTCGTGAATCACGCGTTGCCATAACAACGTGTATGTCACTTCACACAAAGGTTATATTGTTAAACGATAGTGTGTGTAATGTTTTATTTATTGAATTAATGTGCTTTATAAGCATTATTAATGAAGAATATTAGCCTACTACACTTTCCTACACACACACACACACGCACACAGACACACGCACATACGTACACGCACACAGAGAGAGAGACACACATACTTGAGTGTTGAATATACTCAGTGCTAACTGTGAGAAGACTTGGAATCCTCTCCATCATTACTACAAAGCAATTTATTCAGTACAGTAATGTCAACCACAATTTTTTATGAACACGTGGTAAAAACTTGCCATATGGTCCGTTTTCACCATTTGTTGAGTGCCAAATACAGAGTGAAGGACTCGTGGTGCAAAAAAGATGCCACTATTATTTAGCGGACAGCAAGCGATAGGCTCCTTGCCTCTATAGAAGCATATCTGAAAGTATAATTATTAAATTATAACAATGTAGAGTGCAATATTGGAGTTCCTCGGGAATTTAAGATATTTCCGGGTTCCGCAGCTATTTAATAAAAAAATAATATATATATATATATATATATATATATATATATATATATATATATATATATATATATATATATATATATATATATATATATATATATATAAATGTATATTGTGTATTATTGTACACAATAATAAATTAGATATTTATATAATCTAGCTAGCTGTATCCCGCATATAGCAAGGAGTTGTGGTATAAATCCACAGTTGGGGCAATAATTTTTAATCTCCACCCTCTGATAAACAAAATGTGGCGTTGAGTTCCGCCATTCAACTCGATTGGAGGAGCGTCCTGTCAGTAGCCTATCTCCACCAATCCCGCTATATGGGGGATAGAGCGTGAAACTAAAAATAATGTTTACATTACCGGTGGGTCTAGATGGTTTTGCACCATTCTAATAGCGATGGAGCAGTGATATAAACTTTTGCAAGTTCCCGTAATATTGTTTACAGTGCATATTTCACCTAGAAAAAGTAATTAGATTAAATTTAAAATAACTATAGCGGCGCAGCGGCACACCGTCTGCCTGTGACTGCGACGTTGTAAGTTCGATTCTCACTTGGAGATTATGATTTATTTTCATTTTCCTCCCTCTGATAATAAGACATAGCGCGGTATGGAGTTTTTCGAAGGTGGAAAGTCAAGAGTCATGTGTAGAACCTAGTGTTTAATAATGAAGTCCAATAATACTATGTTGCTATATATATAGAGTGAGACGGAAGAACCCTCTCTCTCTCTCCCTCTCTAGTAACAGTTTGTACTTACCAATTTCAGTGTAACGACCACAAAAAACAACTTCCAAACAGATGTATAGTAAAAAATATTTTAATTTAATCATATTTTTTATAAATTTATCTAAAATCCAGTAACTTGAGTTCTGTATATATTATAACTATTTATTTGTAGACTTGGAACTATACGTACGCATTTCAGAAAGTATAAATCTGTTATGAGAAATTTGTATACAGAGATGAGATATATGTATATACATATATAGTATGTATATGTGTAATGGCGACTCTTGCTTGTATAAAAGATGTTGATAACCTTAAGATAAGGTTATCAATACCTAATTTCTTTCTTTCGCTAATTTCTGTGATATCATATATATATATATATATATATATATATATATATATATATATATATATATATATATATATATATATATATATATATATATATGTAGCTTAACTTAACATATGTATGTGTATGGAGAAGTAGGGTAAAACCGGGTCACAGAGAGTGTCTCGAAAAAAAACACATATTTCGTTTATTTTTTAGTTTGTTCATCACAGATTTAAATTTTGTTTTTAATAACATTTACATTAATATTTGAATTTTTGATACTATAACTATATACTATATATGTTTATAACATGAATTAGGCCCATTAAAAAAATATATAACTTATATGATTTTGACTATTTTTAGTTTTTCTCTTTAACAATCTCGTGTAGGGCATGACCTGTCACATAGACAGACGGGGTTTCTCAAACTTCTTACGTCGTGACGCCCTCAGGACTTTGCCATTTCAAGACGCCCTTTAATACTGAACTCAAGCACTTTTGAATGAACATAAAGCTTCCACTGGTTCCGGAAGGCAGATCTGGTGACAAGAGCCAGCCGTTGCTCTCTTAAATGTCAATATTACAATTATTATAAAATACAATGGTAGTAGTATGATGTGTTAAATTTAAATAACATCAATTCCACACATTTGCATGATTTAAATATTCCAGAACAGTGTACTTTACAGGCTTTACTTACAAGCACTGTTCCGGAAATAGCTAAAACAAATGATCTGTCATTTGTCTAACTTTTTTTCTGCAAGTGTTTAACGTATGGACATCTCACTGGAGTTTAGAATTAATAGTTGTATCTAAGAATATTCTTGATTCCGTTGCATTAAGTGTTTCACTTTTAAGAGAGAGAGATATTAAAGTTTTCCTTTTTGACATTAGGCAACGCAAATTCTATATATTTAGCTCTTTTAGCATTCAGCATTAGATTATTTGCATCCAAAACATAGAAGAATTCGTGACAATGAACCGTTCACATCGTTCACTTCATTTCTGTCAATCTTATAGATTAGAGAAGTGTCGTCTGCGAATAGTACAATAAACTCATTAATCATTGATATTAAAAGAAAGATTTCTTGTGGAACGCCCAGCCTTAGGAAAGATCCAGTTGATTTTACATTATTTATATAAAACTAAAACATTATTTAAATTAACCTTATGGATTCTTTGGCTTAGATATGAGGCCAGAGTTTCATGGTCCACAAAGGTCATTCAAAGGTTTTAAATAGATGATAAACTACCTCAATAGCATTCTTCTCCCATATGTCGTAATTAAGCTCAAGAAGTGCAGCGCGCGCGCTTATTAACAAAATATTCTTTTAAAAACTTTACTTTAAGATGGTAACACAGAAATTGGTCTATCGTTCCCAGGGTTAATCATGTCTCCACTTTTGTAAAGCGGAGCGTTTCTACTATATTTAATTAGGTCTGGAAAACTGCCAGACTCTACATACTCTTCTTACTCTTCAATTAGAAGATAAAGCAAGATGATATATATTATGTATAATAGTTTAGCAGACACATCCACGAATCCATGAATCTTCAGTTTCTTTTAAACGCTTCAACAATTTCATCTGGTTTTTCGATATGGATACTGGAGATGGCTTCAGAGAACGTGGTTCATAAATCGGTATTGCTAAGGAATAATTTTCAAAAGCATTTGCCTCTTTTACATATGAAGCTAATATTATGTTCTTGATTTTATATTTAATAGGATCTCTGACGGGTTTGGATCAATAGAGATCCGTGTATTCCTAACTTTACTTTTTGGCCTGGATATCTATCTAACATGTTTAAAACCTACCTTTGTGTTCTGCCAGGTGCACATGATAAATTAAAAAATAAAAAAGACATCCTTAACTATAAGTTATAAATATTAACAGTACTTAATATTTAATTTAAAAAAAAAAATATTTGATTTGTATCCTTTATGAAAATAAATACCTCCTACAGGTCTTACATACACGTCTGTATTTTAATAAATATATAATAATTTATTTCAGTATATACTGTGGCAGTATCCAGTGTATACTGGGTTCCCCCTTTTTTTATCTCATAAAGCAGGTTTTCCCAAACGGTATCCGCAATCGGTCCCAAGAGCGTAGTGTCAGAGATTAGAGAATGTTTCGGGCATTTTATCAACGTGACCCGCAGTTCGGGACCCAACGTTCCTATTAACAGTTAGAAAATTTTCAAAGATTTTTTAACACGCATGTATCCATTCCCTGCTTTAGCGGGATACAGCGTGAAATGACTAAAAAAATACAATCACAATTGAGGTCATATTCAAACAAACGTAAACGTGGTCAAAATTTTAGATAACATAAATAAATATAGTCAATTTAAATTTAAACAATTATTTGTCAGCTTAAATGAGACATTGTGTGTTAAGTGATGACAATGAAGACCAATTCCTAGATATTTTTTTTAAGGTTCACACTATATCCCGCATATGGCAGGGTACGCAGAAGCAACCTAGTCATAAGACACTCCGTTCCCCACTTTCCGCCTTTTCGAGACATTGCGTCATGAGTGGCGGAACTCAACGCCGCGTTATGCCTTATTGCCAGAGCGAAGAAAATGAAAATAATTCATTCCCCTAAATGGGAATCAAACCCACACACAGTCGTTTACCTATGATAATTGTATAATGAACAATTCGATGTTTACGTTAAATCTGTGAAATACCTTCGGCTTGTACGTTTGTAACGTAGGCTCTATTCATCTAACATATTAAGTACATTCAAATATATGCTTCAACTAAAAAGGTTGTATAACTTTACAAAATCAACAAATCTGTCTGTCTTCATACGATCGAGCAAATACTGATACAATATAAAAAGGACTCGCTCCACACTTTCCACATTCCAACAGACCATCTTGTTACGAGTAGAAGTAATTTCTTACAAAATGGTTAAATTTTCATTTGTTTTATCTCTCCTGACCATTTTGTTTGGTAAGAGATGTATTTGAATTTATTATATATAGCTTTGTGGCTTGGCTTTGTGGCTTTTTGGGATGAGAAAACCTTAATATCCACAAATCTCAAGCTAAATCTATGGACCAACAGATACTTTTACAAAATTTATTATAAAATCTCGCGCTGCTCCTCCTCCAGCGTCACTGGCCGAGGCTATGAGTGCCAAAAGATTATTCCATGAGCACTGGCGGAGGCAGCGAGAGTCCAGAATATCAGAGGACCACAACATGGCATCCTCCAAACACTATATTTAAAGGCGAAACTTAACGCCTTGCTTTGACCCATCGGACAAGGGAAATGAAAATAATTTACAACAGTGATACCACACTGCTATATAAAAAAAATAGAGTTTCAAACATAAAGTCCGAATTTTTACCGTTCTCCTCTCCTGTCTTAGCTCTTAGCTCCTCAACACTCCTCAAAAACATTAAAGGCCATATCTCAGGTTCCTAAGCAGCGTGTTTTCAGATGGGCGTCTGTCAGTCAATAATAATAACATCATTTAAATGTTACATTGACTTCATATGTAATTTGATTGCTTAATGTGAATGGGGCTTAATTTTTATGCTATCAATAGCACCTAATATAAAAAAAAACCTGAAGAGATTCCAAATTTAAAATTCTTATAGTGTAATCCATTTATATTACGGGCAATCGTTATGGTGTAATCTACTATACCATTGCTGTCCGCGTTATTTCACCTACATAAGATGTGTGTCATGTTTCACACATGTCACAAGTCTAGTTTTATTTGACCACACAGAAGAAACTTCACGTAAAATCTAGACTTGGACAAAAGACTTAGCAGTGACTTTTGACATTCTCACTAACACTCAAGATATAAGGACAGACAAAGCTAATTAAATCGAATAACAAAAGGCTGTTGTATCGTTATTTAGCGATTTCTTCAAGAAATTCTTGGGTTTAGGAGATTTAAAAAAAATAGTGGGCTATGTAAATATATATACATACACGTAGTACAAAAATATACATAAAATCATCAAATATAGAAACTTCTTCTCTTCTTCTTCCATAATTTGATTGCCCTATACCAAATTTTCTATTTGTGTACATAATTAATAATAATTAATTTATTTTCAGGCTGCATCTGTGCAGCGAGAGTGTGTAACTCCTGCGGCAGTGAGTGCGCTCCGGCATGCGGAACCAGATACTTCAGATCTTGCTGCTTCAATTATTTGAGGAGAAAACGTGGACCTGATAACGTTAAGGTATATCATTATCAGTGGCGAAGTGTCCATAGAAAAGGTTTCCTATAGGGTTACCTTTTTGAATCTTAATAAATAAATGAATACATAGAAAATAACAATTAACTTGCAAAACTTTCACTATAAATTAATTTTATTTCATACAATAAGAATGATGGCTTAGATTTCATTTTTTTTTTCCCAAATTCCCAAGACCCTGACTGTCAAGTGGCTGATGTAATTCGTTACCCCGAGTAGAATCAAATCTCTAAACACTATCTTTTTTTTAAAATCTCTCTTCTCTATCGAACTTCTCTTTTTTTTCAAAATTTAGTTGCTGAAACCAAATCACGATTGGAAAGCTGATAATCCTCAGTGGACGATACCAGTCATCGCTTCACCCGACACTATTTGGCAAGAAAACATGTCAAGTGATTTAAAGATTGATCAAAAAGATGAAGCAGCCGAAAATATACTACGGATGATGATGTATGAATAAATGGTGATGATATGAGGTGATGGAACTTAGTAGGAACAGAAATTGTATACAAATAATATTTATTAATAAGTAAACGTACATTTAGACTAAAATAATAAATTCTTGTAATAATAGCGTTATTTTTTTATTGGTCTTTTTATCACCTATGTATGTAGGCATATAATTCTTGGGTTCAAACGAAATCCGGTCCATTGGAAGGCTTGCGTGGGGTCACAGGTCCAACACGTAGTGACGCGTGTGACGCATCACCCGGGATCCATCTCTGAGTAGCCATAGGTGCCATGAGATGGTCGCTGAATAGTGTGTAGGATCTATGGGAAATATGAAAAGCTAAACTGGGACTATAGTATGGAGTTTAGATGGACTGAGTACTGGGCTATTGAATGAGGAATGAGGGCTCAAATTGAAAGGTAGACTCGCTTCAACTTTTTCTTCTTCATTTTCAACATCTATTATTATTAATAGATATACAAATAGTTGTTTTAACTTCTATCATTAATAAGTAATTAGGTGTGTTAAAGATTATTACCTAATTAATGATTTTTTGGGAAAGAAATGATCGCTCTAGTCTAACGCCTATAGAGTTTCTTGCGCCGGTTCTTCTCAGGTCTGAGGCATTAACTTTAGCGAATCGGTGGTTATGTTTGTGACGCTCAAAAAATTCATCTTGTATTCTTATTTTGAATATAATTATTTGAATTTGAGTAATTATTATAGCTATAGCAATGATTTTTTTATTTGTTTATCTGTTTGTGTGTGCGTTTATGCACAATAATCTCAGAAACAGCTGCTATAATTAAATGCAATTTTAAACATTGTCGTCTAACTTTATACTTATTGCTTGTATTATATAAATGAGATTGTTAAATAAAAAAATTACATCAATTTAAAGTTAAGTTCGACAAATTTCCTACAAAATAACTTCTTTTTATTGAATTGGCTGAAACTTTAAAAATTGAAACTTGACAAACAAGAAACCTGAAACCTGCAATCTAGGACATGCCAGTACTAAGGACGTATTCAGTACTAGTACACAAATTATTTGCTTCCACGGAGGCTCATTTGAAAGGCAAGACAGTGCCAGTGCCAGTGCCAGTGGCAAGATAGTTACGATTAGTTACTTGTTTTGAATTTCTATATTTATTGTTTGGCAAATAAAAGATTTTATTATATCTTTGTATATAACCTTATTCGGTTTTAACCCTTCTCTGTTAGGAATGAGATGACAAAATCGTTTATAATATGTCGCTCTCGTTCATTTTCAATCAGGAAATGTATAGCAAAGGAATGGTATAGCAGGTACTTCGACTTGGACTTGGTACTTGGTGAAGTCCAAACATCATCTAATAGAACCCAAACCACAATCAAGTTATATCTAAATCATTACTTCACATAGTTGTCACCGTCATGGCCGCGGCATGAGGTCTGACTGAACGCGACGTTTGTAAGCTCAATTCCAACACGGGGAGGTTGTGTTATTTTCATTTTACTTGCTCTGGTAACAAAATAAAGTAGAGCGTTAAGTTCCGCCACCTGACACGCAATATCTCGATAAGAAAGCTGGAAGAAGAGTGTCTTAACACTATGTTACCTCTGCCTACCCAGCTAAAATACGGGATACAGCGTGAAGCTAATTTACTATAGACAGATAATTATAGTGAGGGAGGGACGAATTTAAATAAACAACTCAATAATGGACCAACCGCATGGAACTCTCTTTCTCCCCAAAACAAAACAAAAAGCGTTAAAATAAAAAGGTAAAAAGTATTGCACGTGACTCGTCACTTAATTTAAACATTGAAGTAATGACGGATGACAGGGTATAGTTTTTTTTTTTAATTTATTTATATTTTATTATACATATAAAACGTAAAAAAATTAAACAAATAAATATAAATTGCTTCAAGCTAGATATCTTACAGATAACCTTTGGCAAATATATATATATATATATATATATATATATATATATATATATATATATATATATATATATATATATATATATATATATATATATATATATATAATATATATATATATATATATATATATATATATATATATATATATATATATATAGTCGTGTTAGTTACACCACTCTCTTAGTTACACAACTCAAGAACGGCAGAACAGATTTGGCTAAAAATTGGTAGGGACGTAGCTTAGTGCCAGGAGACGGACGTAGAATACTTTTCATCCCGTTCGACAGCGTTCCCGTGTGACTTGACATGAAACGTCAGTCACTATAAAACGTGGTTTTATATTTTATTATACATGTATTTTATATTTTATTATACATGGTTATATTTTATTATACATATAAAACGTAAAAAAAATAAACAAATAAATATAAATTGCTTCAAGCTAGATATCTTACAGATAACCTTTGGCAAATATATATATATATATATATATATATATATATATATATATATATATATATATATATATATATATATATATATATATATATATATATATATATATATATATATATATATATATATATATATATATATATATATTAGGAGAGAAAGGATAAAAATATCTGGTATTTCTTGAATTTTTTATTCAATACATCGATGGTTATATAAACTAGTTTCATACTGGTATAAAGACGCCTATCTCACGTTTTAATATTTTATTATTTTCAAGTTTTTTTTTTTTAGTTTAGTTTGGCAAAGGACAGTGTGTTGTATGAAGTAAGCTACCACTATTTAACCAAATTATAAGATTTCAAATACAATTATTATAATATACATATTGAAGATATTCATGATTAATCCATTTTTTTTTATTTTCAGATTTAAATTTTTTTTTAAATAATTGAAATTTCCATAGCAAAGCAAAAATTACATACAGATTTTTTTTTTCACTATTATTATTTTAATTTAAAAACTTAAGGACATTGTTTCCAAAATTGGAACATATACGTTTATCAATGAAGGTATAATTACACAAAAATACACATAGTATTATAATTTGTGTCAGTTCTATTGTAAACAGGTATAACTAAAAAAGTCCTACAATTTCTGTATCTATCCAGCCTTAGATACAAAATTGGAGGAGTCTTATAAGATTTCCTATGAAGGATATTTACATGAGTATCTAAAAACATAAAATGTTATCGTATTTCCCTTATAATGGCATATATATATATATATATATATATATATATATATATATAAAAACTATTTTTGTTAATATTTAAATAAATAAATAAATTGCGTTTTTTATATATTATATGTTTATTGATATTTTTTCTATATATTTATATATACAATATGCGATATTTGTTCTAAATTCATTCGTACATCGCCTGTAATCTATTTTCAAATGTATCTTCATAGGGATAGAGACTAAAATCATCTGGCATTATGTTCCACGGTTCGTCCTGGATGAAGGTGGGCAGTTTCTTCGCCATATATTCCGGCTTCAAATTTTGCATGTTATGGGACACTAACTGTAATAACAGAAAAAATAATAAAATCAATCAAATTCTCCACATTCTCTCTCTTCTCTTACTCATAGAGGAACGAAGAAATGAAAATAATTAAATAGATGGGAATCGAACCTACAACCAGACAGCTCCTCTGCAACATGCTGGAGTCAATTTCTATATACTTGTATATATGGAACTTGGTAATCTGAAATTTGATATGTAGATTTCTGAAGTAGAAATTTTTAGAGAGGATTTTTTTTTTTAAAGTTCCGATAAACAAAATTGTAAGCTATATAAGAAGGAAATTGTTTTTATACCTTCAGTAGACTTCCGTAGAATTCCATTTTAGACCACCTTTTACATGACATTTTATAATTGGCTCTATTTGTAATTAAATTTTTTCTTTTTATTTTTTTTTAATAAGCCAAAAATGTTCAAAAATATCAGAAAATTACCTTGAAGGTGTCTGGTCCACGTTTCTTCCTCAAGTAATTGAAGCAACAAGACCGGAAGTGGCGTGTTCCGCATGCTGAAGCGCATTCACTGCCACAAGAGTCGCATGAGAGACTTGCTGCCCACAAGGTGCTGCCTGTAAACGTAAAAAAAATATAGAATTCTTTGAATTTATTACTAAAAAACGGCTAAAGGAAAACTGTTAAGCTTGTGATAGTGAATTTCCATTTTTTAAGTAGAAATAAACCCCATAGATATTTACGCCCATAGATATTTAGATGGATATGTGTATCATTGTATAGTAGGAATTTCAAAACATCTTAAGAGATATTCAAGATAATATCAAGATATAAAAACAATTAAAAATCACAATGAAACCTTAAAAATAGAAATTATAGTAAAAATATGCTTATTTGCTTAGTTTTGTTCTATCTGTGTTTTTGCTCCTACAGAACAACAGACGTAACTAAATAATTGCAAAAACAAACTTACTTAAGTATTTATATTTTTTAACTAAATCAGAAATTAAATAAATATTAAGTTAGACACTTTCACTAACAGGATGCAGTAGTCTATTATACTTACTACATTCACACACATACATGCTTCTTGCAAAAACAAATAAAGTATATATTTAAAAAAAATCAAAATTCCATTCCACTACACATATACCTACATGGTATATCGTGTTGTCTCTTTCTAACACCATAAACATATACAAAACTAAGGAAATCAACTGCTAATGACGTCACGTTATACAATCACTTTTTTTTTTTTTTTTAAGTTTCTTAACCATAGCTTCGCGTAATAGAGAGAATCGTGTAACAAGACTTTGTTATCGGTTTCCCGTTTGAATTGGGTGGCGGAACTCAACGCCGCTCATTGTATATAAGATCTGTATTTTAAGTATGACAAATTGCATGCCTCGTTCCGCATATATCTCATATAAAAATATTCAAAGCTTTTTTTATACATATACTTATGTCGATCCTAACTACCTTCATTAGCCGTTCAATCAATAGCCTGGCCTCGTTTGGCCAGCCGGCTGAATCACATTTAGCCGTTGCGTCAAATGTAATATTTAATGAAATGGCTATATAATATTTAGATCTTTCTTGTAACAGCTTGAAAATTGGAAGAAGATTAAATAAGAACATATTAATAAGTTGGTGAAGTTATGTAATTTTGGTATGACTATTTATAACAGCTAGAGAATCAGTCAATCAGTTGTGGGTTCGATTCTCACACGAGGAATATTTTTATATACCTGTTCTCCATAACACGATATAACGAGGCGTTGTCCCGTCGCCACTTAGAAGGCAAAGTCATGAAAAGTGGGTGTCTAATAGTTGAGTGACTAAATACTAAGTTTTCTCTGCCTAGCCTACTATATGCGGGACTACTATATGCTGGACTACTATATGCTAAGTAACTCGCTTAGCTGTTTGATGAAGTGGCTGTATTTAAGTATATAAGTTATTTAGTCTGTGTGTGTGTGTGTGTGTTTGCATTCACACATTAATTCGGCCTGGTAAGTGACTTCTTAATTGAACTGACTAACATAAGTGGCTTTTCGGTGAAAAGTGTTAATAAATTCTCTTCTGGCTTTACCCGGCTATTTAATAAAGTAAAGAAAGGTTGTGCATAAGTATTTTATACCTATAAAACCATCGAAATATCACTTTTCGCACTGAGAGCTCACATTGATGTAAGAACAGACACCAGGTCTAAACAACCTGGTTTTTTAGTTACTACCTATAACATGTAGATATTTATTTATGGAAAGTCTTCATTCACTTTAAGTTCATGCTGGCATGCATCAGTCTACAAACCGTGCCTATTTTACTCAAGCCCATATTTCTATGGGACCGTATTTTATTTTATTTACAGATCCTCTAAACACTAGATGCATTAAAGTTTATAGTGGTGGTACTATTTTTTTTTCCTTTTTTTATTCCACATATTCCGCGTATGCGGAGAGAGAACCAGATCAGACACTCCATCCTCTATTTCGCATCTGAATTCGAGACGCAGGTGTTGAGTGGAACAGTAAAAGCAAAGCAGTAAAACATATATAATTAATTTTTTTACACAATTTAAATGAAATTATTTAACCAGATTATACTTGTATATTTTTGTATCGTGTTTATTTTTTTTTAAATCTCCAATTTGGAATACTATGCAGTAGGCCGTATTCACGACTCAGCTCAAAACATTGGGCTACAAAAAATATTACTTTACAAAATATAAAATATCAGTCCAACAGCTAAGTCCAGAGCCATCTACTATGTCTAGTATATCCATACATATAGTACCTGTATTGTAGTCTGGCGAAGATACAGCTTCCCTTTTATACCGTCTAGAATCCGCCTGCGACCAAGTCGCTAGCAAAATATAAATAAATATTTATTATATGCACACGCATATGGGAGGGTCAAGGCAGAGAGAACATAGTGTTAAAACACTCCGTTCTCCGAATTCCACGTGATTAAGAGACATTTCGTGGTGATTGGCGGAAATAAACGCCGCGTTATGTCTTAAATAAGTAAGCATTTACACACAAGTGCACAGGTGCACAGTTGCACGAGTTTTTATCTGCTCTATTTTATATACTAGAGAAATGCAAAATTCAGGACGTTACCCACCACGCATTTTTTCTATAAACGCGAAAAAATATATATTCTTAACAATTTCTTTGCCTATGTCAAAAAAAAAAAAAAGAAATACTTAAAAAAAAAAATACTTACCAATCAACATAAGTGACAAAATGGCGGTTATTTTCAACATCTCGATATTTGGATGTGATCGAGATGAGATCCCGTTGGAGAGTGAATGCTATGATAAATTCCAGCCCTTATATATGGAACAAAGTTTGCTCACAGGAAACGCTAGGACACGCTTTAAATATTTATTTTGTGGTATCACTTTACCCCTTTATGTGGAATAGTTAGGTAGTCTGCACACGATGGTAACGAGTTCCCGGGGTCAAGATATATTGTTTCGAGTTATGGAAATGGATTTTTATTTAGTTTTAAAGTGTTATTCCACACTAAGGAACCAAAAATAAAAAAATTTTTTTTTTAAATAAATGTTATTGACAATTAATGCATGCTTAAATATTATTTATAAAGTCAATATAAAAATTTTAATACAAAAAAATATTCAAATCTGTTAATAGTAACCTTTTAATAAAAAATAACTAAATCAGTGTGAATTTAAGTATTTACCAAGTTTTTTTTGTCTACCCTACTAGCGAGTTAGCACCTACGAGCTCTTGAGACAAACAGAAACAGACAGACATACAGACAGAAGGAAAGACAGATGGACAATTATATCATAGTGATAAAAACGATTCATTAACTAAAACAATATCGTATATAGTTCCATATAGAGATAATACAATTTTAAAGAGAGCTAATAATCTAGTGACGTGTCTCTAGATTTCTCTTTTTTTCTTTTTCACATAGAGTCAAAAATGTTCAAAAATAAAAAAATATTATTTTTTGTTATATATACTTGGTTCATAGCCTTTGTTTCCTTGAATTTTTTATAAAAAAAAATTATTCAGAAATACTAAGGCGCAGCGTTTTCATAACAATTTTTTTTTTAAATTGCTTTATGTAATTTAAAAAATATAAAATATAAGCATTTATCTGCCTTAATATTGTATCTGTCAGTATAGTACATATTGTAATTTATTATATCTCTCCTTTGAAAAAACAAATCGGAAGTATTTTAAAAAGTTATTTTTAAGTTGGAGAAATTCTCAGTTAGGTCGCTTTACTTCCAAGGTGGTATCAAAGCCGGATGCAGCGTTGAGTTCCGCCTAATGAGAGCATTAGGCGGAACTCAACGCTACATCCGGCTTTTCGGCTTTCCGGCTTAAAAGGATAAAAAATTGTTTTTTTCTTAAGCATATCCAAAGGATATATACCAGTTTAGAATTCGCTAGAGTTAAAAATATCAAAAATTAATTATTTATATAAAAAGTTTTTCAATAAAAATGTTAAAATACTTGTCAAAGTGCGTTATTGACTACAAAATTGCCATAGAGTAGCTTCAATTTGTACAGAGGCATCATAAATATATGTATGATTGGCTAATGATTTAACACTTTCTAATGCATAGAGCAAGTTAGGCAGAGAGAAAATAGTGTCTAGACACTCCATTCTCCAAGATTTTTTGCTAAATAATGAAACTTAACGCTAAGAAGAGAGTAAAATTTAAAATCATTTCATTATCATCGTACCAGCTCTCTTTTACTTGCCACCTCTACGAAGAGTCCTACTCTATCCGCATTCTTTGATTTCCGGTGACCTTTGACCGGATGGAATCCTCAGACCTTGGACAATGGCCAAATGGGAATCGAAGCCGCATCTACCCCATGTACATACACACACTGTCTCAGTAAAAACCCACTTCAGCCCTACTTCAGCAATATAGAAACAAGATCTACATTTTAGTTCTATTTGTTTATCTCCTTCAAGTATAATGTATTGCCGTCATTTCACAAATATACATTAAAAGAGGTATTTCTTGCTCTAATACTAAAGTTCGACGGTATCTGAGTATGCAACGGAACTATATGTTTTGTGAAAATGTCAGTTTTGTAGCCATCACGGTTTATGAGATATATATAGCCTGGTGACAAACAGACAGACAGCGGAGGTTTAGTAATAGGGTCTCGTTTTTACCTTTTAAGTATGGAACTCTAAAAAGTATAAAATTTGAGCATTGGTTCATAATTTTAAATCTATTTACATTTGAAAAAAATAACAATCATTTACAATAAAGCCTTGCCATATACAACACTTGATACACCAAAACCTGATGAAAGGTTTTGTACAGAAATATATAGAGTGATGATTCACTGTGTTCCTCACTTTTCGCCTTTAACGCTTGAACACTGGATGGATCTCTAGCACTTAGGTGAAAGAGCGGAGAAAACAACTTGTGTTAGATATTAAGTCTTCCTTGGAGCAGACCTTGGAGTCCAGTAGACGGAATCTATTCCAAATTAACCAGCTGAAAACACTGAACTGTCGCTGACACGTCTTTACTTAAACGAATAAAATTAGGGTGCATTTATAACCTTGTACAAAGTGCGACTATACTAATAGTACAGCATTATGATCCTTGGAGTCGACATATCCAGGTCCAGCTTAGTATTTGGAAAGCGAAGACAACATAAACTAAACTAAAATCGGGAAACATGGCGTAACAGGAGATTGGCATATGCTTTATAAGCCTCAGGTTTGTTCTCACATGGAATACTGTCCTACTAGGGCAGGGGCAGGCGTTCCTCGGGAAATATATATATATATATATATATATATATATATATATATATATATATATATATATATATATATATATATATATATATATATATATATATATATATATATATATATATATATATATATATATATATATATATATATATATATATATATATATATATATATATATATATATATATATATATATAAATATTATATATTTATATATAAATATATATATATATATATATATATATATATATATATATATATATATATATATATATATATATATATATATATATATATATATATATATATATATATATATATATATATATATGAAGAAATGTTACTTGTAGTTAGACGTTCGTCAACGAGTTTCCATCATTACAATGGGGATTTCTCCCAGGAGTTATTCCATTTGACCGCCCGTCTCCGGAGTAGACACCATCTGTATCCGCTTGTCGATGAGATGATCGAGGGTTTGAACCTGAACTGAACATTAGGAAGACCACCTATAAGCGCTGCTTCTCGCCCTTTAAAAACTAAGACGCTGTCCTGCTGGACCACGATGACCACAGTTACTTACATTATTATGACAATTATAATTACACTTTAAAAATTATAATAACCTGTTTTGTGGTAACAAAAAATATGTTAATTAATCTGCCTAAGCACATTAGTCGTGGGTTCATATCCTATGAGTATTAAAATGTCTTGAAATACTCGATTTAATAGAGAAAACCGCATCAAAATCCGTTCCATAGATTAAAAGATCTAAGCATACGTCAGCGTCAGCTTTATATACACTTATGTATGAATAAAATTATGGACTCATACCGTAAAATGACCTTGTAGAGTGCGGTCGTCAAATTCGATTAAATATAAATATTATATGTTTTAAAATATCAATTTTTTATTTAAATTAAAAATTTTCGTTTGTTATCATAATAACATTGAAATGAGTTTGTGTTTATTTGTGTTTTCGTGTTTGTTGCACACAGTTTTGTGTTTGGAAGTGGGTAAGAAATGATTTATATACAAACACTACTAATAAAATATTATGATGTTTGTGTTCATTATTAAAATTATTGTAATATTTTAGTCATTTTATGTGGTTTCTCTATAAAAACACGGTTTTCCCGTTTGAAATTTCGGGAAGGTCTCTCTTAGCGCTCTTCTTCACTCCCTAAGGACACCACATGCTAAATTCCAGGTTTCTACGCTGCATAGTTTCGGCTGTGCGTTGTCTGTCAGTCATACATAGAAGTTATATATATATATATATATATATATATATATATATATATATATATATATATATATATACATATATATATATATATATATATATATATATATATATATATATATATATATATATATATATATATATATATATATATATATATATATATATACATACATGTATTTATTTGTAGATATGAAACATGTTTACATATTTTCCTCAATACATCTCGTTTTATCGACTAAAGCCAGTGTGACGGCCGTCTTTTGACTTTTAAGTTTAAAATACGCTTAAACTTGCTGTCAATAAAAAAATAAGGTCATTGGCGCGCGTATTACATGTTGGTTACGGATTCGATTCCCATTAAGAGTATGAAATTAGTTAGTAAATTAATTATTACCCTTGTTTAGTTACGCCACTTTATGCGTTGGAAATACCTTAAATGCATAAAATAAATACAACACACACACACACACACACACACACACACACACACACACGCGCACATATTTGTGACAATATACTCAATACAACAAAAATATACCTACTATTTGGTGCGTTAAATAATGGGGAAGAAATCATAGACGAAAACTAGTCTCGAAACAAGTGTTAAATGGGGAACCGAATAAGTCGTTAATAAAGATTAAATTTATATATATTTGAGCGGAGAGCAAAACGCTGCAGTCCCTGCATACCTCTTTCGCCTCGTCCGCAGTCATTGACCTCTTCATGGTCTTCTTCATTGGTCTTTCTAGAGATCCTCATTTTACGTGATCCTCCTCCAGTATAACTTCACACTGCGTCAACTTACATCTTCACCTATCTCGCTAATCACTATATATATATTTTTTTAAATGTATCAATTCCATATTCCAGGAGATCCTTGCAGTGTGGATAATATTAGTGGCGTTTGTAAAAGTATACTGGAGTGTCCATACGCTATAAAACTTGTTGACGAGGATGAAAAAAAACCGCCTGTAAGTTTATTTTTCTACATCTTCCTACATTTTCCAACACTTCCAACTCCAACTCTTCCAACTCTTGCAAATATCATAAATAAATAAGCTTTGTACACTAGGGAAGTGACTGACTGACCACCTGATGCGGTGGTCATAGGTTCAAGTTTCATGGATAGTATCTATATTTATATTTATGCAATTTCTATATATAAGTAGTTAAGAGATGGCACTGCGTTTGGTTACATCCTTAAACACGTAACGTATCCAAAATGAGCGGAAAATAAAGTGTAGAGAAAATGATTTTTCCATGTTCTCTCGTCTACCCCATTATATATGGTGAATATATGGTGAATGTTTATTTGAAGTTATAAAATCTTTAAGCTTGTAGCAGAGAGAACGTAGAGTTAAGGCTCCTTTCTATCTTATCTTATCTTCTCCAAGCAATTTTTAACACTGAGTGTTGTAACACTAGACCTCGCTTTATCCACTAGAGCGGATAAATCAAAATACTTTTTTTTTAACTTTACGTACATAGGAGGTTAGGCGAACGGAACCTTAGCTAGAAATAACCTAGTGTTAAGACACTCCGTTCCCCACTTTCTGCCTATCGAAGCATTGCGTGGTGCGTGACGGAACTCAACGCCGCGCTTTTGCCTTGTTACCAGAGCGAAGAAAATGAAAATAATTCATTTATCCCGAGTGGGAATCGAACCCACAAACCGTTGCGTTTACAGGCAGACGCTGTGCCTCTGCGCCACGAGGGTCCTCAAAGTAGTATAAAAACAATCATTGAACTAAACAGGCACCGAATCCACACCCATCGCGTGTACAGTCAGCAGCAGTACTAATGGTAACGCTACGACGTCATACATAAGGACAGCTCCAAAATTTTTTTGTCAATAAAAACTATGTTACTAGCTGCACCTAGTACTTACTTGGTAAAGGTACGCCAGCTGGTCAAGAATTTAATTTTTTTTTCACCCATTGTCCCCGAAGAAAGAACATAGTGTCTAGATATTCCGCTCTCCGCAATTCAAGGTTCGAATTCAAGGTTTAATGAATATTTCCTTTACAGATGTGCAAATGGGAAGGCACAACAAGGATAGTATGCTGCCCCACTCAGAACCTGTTATACCGGACGGGGGTATTCGAGAAATACTTCGAAGGATCAAACGAAGGTGTCTTGAGATCTGATAAAATTGTAAGTTCTACTTCTTGATTTCTTCTTTTTAGGGTTCTATGCCTCTTCCTGCCTTTTCCGTATGTTAAGGCCATTGCCTTTTCTTTTTTTTAACTGTGTGGAGGTATTATGTGAGGTAAGTTGAATGTTGATATTCAGGTCTGTGACCTCTTGCAGCATAATATGGACGGTTTCCATGAGGCGCGGGTTCAAATCCCGCTGTGTTAATTTTTTTTGGTTTCTTCAAATATCTGTCTATCCTTAGTTACAATAAAAATATTTTTTTTTATATGTATATGTATCATATCGTCTAATTGGCGATATATTTGCAAGAAATGTTTTTTTTTTCTTTCATATCATATTGTGTGTGCAGTTTGCAGCCATGATAAAACTACTGTAATACAATACCGGATATGATATTGTGGGTTTGACTCCCGTTCAGATCAAACCACTAGAGATTACCCTATTTGAAAGATTTTTTTTTATTCTCCTGCTCTGGTAAGGCAAACGGTGGTAAGTTCCATATCTAAATGGTCCTCTATGGAAATCTAAGTTCAAGACCTTACCTACTAACGAAAAACGGTCTTAATCAAAAAAATTGCTTACTAAAAATTCTCAAATCGAATTTGGGCGGAAACTGGAAAACGGTTCCTGTGACGACGTGAAAAAGATAAAAAAACATGTATAATAATTCTTTCAGACGTGTCGTTACGAAGGTAAGCAGCCTTTCCTTTGCTGTCCAAATTTACCAGATCTAGAAATACCTCCTGAACCTCGACGGTGTCCCGCTTTACCGAATCCAATGTTGAAAACCAGTATACCTCATTTGGCCTGGAAAAGTGAGTATATACATATATACATACATACATACATATGTTATTTCGTCTTCACGCTTTATCCCAACGGGATAGTATATATATATATATATATATATATATATATATATATATATATATATATATATATATATATATATATATATATATATATATATATATATATATATATATAAAGTTCAACATTAAACGTTACAGGCGGAATTTAACGCCGTGTTTTTTTTTTTTATTAGGGCTACTACATAAAAGAATAAAGCAATATTAGCCAATGTAAAAACTTGTCAATATGTGTATTTGCTAACAACGTAATAAGTTGTATAAAGCGTATAAGAATTTCGATGCGGCGTGAGGAAGAGCGCATGGCTCAGTGGTCAGAGCGCTTGGACGGTCTCCATGAGGCGTGGGTTCGAATCCCGCTGCGTTCAAATTCTTCTTATGCGTTTTCTTTAAATATTTGTTCTATCTATCTGTACAATCTTTTAAAAAATGCTAAAACTTTGTCTTATAAAATGTTACTTAAAATTAAATTAGTTCAGTAATCGAATTGACAACCTCCTCACTTGTCTTTCAGAATGTCTAGAATATCAAAGATACTTCAATCAATGTATAGAAGTCGACGATTCCTCTCAAAAATATAAAAGGGTGAACTCATGCCCCTTGTCACAGTTGAGGATATCTGGTGGAAGTCCAGCTGCTCCTAAGGAGTTCCCGCACATGGTAATATGATATACATATGCCATCATACTAGATGATTTTGGAGGTTATTTCGCATTTCGCTGTCAAAATTGAGTAGAAAATGAGGAATGGAGTGTTTTAACTTTACGTTCCCTCTTACTACTGTGTTATATGGACGAAAATTTAAGGCGACTCATTTGAAATTTCCATATAAAAATTTCACGTAACAGGATATGAACCCGCACTTCTTGAATAAGATTTAAGCGCAATATCAAATTATTATACTAATGTTGTAATTTATTTATTATTTTCCCAAAAGTCGATAACATTATGTGTGGAAAGGTGGAACTAAACGCCGCGCTCTGTCAAAAGTAATTCCTTCCCCCGAATCGGGGTTGAACCCACAATCCACTCTTAAGAGACATTTGCGTGTGAATAAAAAAGAGGAAATATATAGAAAAACGAGTGTTCTGACACTAATTTCTCTTTGCATACAAATGTAAAAAAAATAAACATTATGTTGAGATTATCGTGGTGCAATCGATCGCCAATTGAACGCTGGTCGAGGATATAAATTATTTTCATTGGTATATATATATATATATATATATATATATATATATATATATATATATATATATATATATATATATATATATATATATATATATATTTCAGGCAGTCATAGGCTGTCATAACACTGTATCACCAGACGAAGCTGATATTGTATGGATTGGCGGAGGTTCTCTAATAAGTGATAAATTCATTTTGACAGCTGCTCACGTTCTAGTCGACAATCGTTTGTAAGTATAAAAGCATTAATTAAAATTACTTCAAATTTCAAATCTATTTATATAAAAAACATACATACACATTAAAGTACAGGCGTGGACGTAGAAGAAGGTGGAACGAGTCGTCTGTCTGCAAGCTCGGTGGTTTGTGGGTTCGATTCTAATGAGGGGAGAATGAATTATTTTCATTTTCATCGCTCTGGCTACAAAGTAAAGCGCGGCGTTGAGTTCCGCCACTCAACACGCAATGCCTCGGAAGACAGAAAGCGCAGAACGGAATGTCTTAACACTAGGTTCCTTCCTATGGTTCCCTCTGCCTACCCTGCTGCAAAAGAAGTAAAAAACACTCTTTAACAAAAAAAAATTAAATTCAAAATTCAAATAGACTTTTGAATCGTTGAATGAGCATACGATAGCTCTACTCACTTGTATACATTATATATAGTATATACTATATATACTACATATACTATAGCCGCTTTATTGTACTTCTGTCCTTTTTTTGCTCTTACGTAAGGTATATATATATTTATGTTGGGCAATAAAGTATATTTCCATTGTATTGTATTGTATATATACTACATATACTATATATACTACATATACTATATATACTATATAATGTATATATATATATGTTTCAGTGGCAGAGCCCGTTACGCGATGCTGGGCAGTCTGAACAAAACGGATATAAGATCAGGGCTACTTTGCAATATAGTCAGAATGATACCTCACAAGGGCTATGTGAAGGATGAGAAGCTGCATGATATAGCGCTAGTGGAGATACATGAGAGGTAAGTGTTGAGGTTAAGATTAAAGCTAATTACCCAATTACCCATGTTACCTATGTGGTTGTAAGCTGGATGGGTTCTAACCCAATAAATTTTCCCCAATATGGTAAAACAAGACGCGGCGTTGAATTCCATAATAATTATGGATGCTGTCTTGTAAGATGGCAGAATGTAAAGAATGTAAGAAGTGAGTGCCTTGGGTTTTCTGACTTTCTTTGCTACGCGTGATACGCGTGAAGTACAAAAATGCCAATGACGATGATAGTGCAATGGGATAGCATCTGAAATCTAACTCCCAACGCCATTGCTGTTAGTTTGAACCAGGACACGTGGAATTAATTGTCGTTATTGGCCGTTCTAGTAAGACAATTCGAGTGGATGGGTCAGAAAGGAGGGTCTAAACACTGTGTCCTCTCTGTCTGGCCTAGTCTACTATATACGGCAGAAAGGTTTTAAAATTATATATTAATTAAATTATCTCATATATTGTTTTTGTTTTCCTTTAATAAATCAAGGGTCAGGTTCAACGAGTTCATCCGTCCAATTTGTCTGCCGGTGCCGATGAGAGAGATCGGTGTGCACAGAATTATTGCCGGATGGGGCGAAACCGACGAAAGGGGGATAGCTTCTGATATCCTTCTTACTGTAAGTCTAGGTTGAATTGAATCAAGCAAAAAAGACCGGTTTCACATCGTTCCATGCTTAAGAATTTTTTGCTAATTGTTGCCGGGTGGGTGGGTTCGATTCATATTGGGGGAAATATTTTTTATTTACCTGCTCAGGCAAAACAAAATGTAGCGTTGAGTTCTACCACTCAACACGGAATGCTTTGAATTTGTGTGGGTAGCGGAAAACGGTCACTAATCTAGGGCCTTAGATGCTTGGGTGATTTTTGAAAATATTTATCTGACTCTACAAGATAGCTAGACTCGACAAATTACTGCATTTTAGACAAATAACTGCATTTAATTTCGCCAAGAGGCTAAGGATGAGGCTGGAGATCGAGTAGCATGGACCAGTGTCAGACTGTAAGCGCGAATATTTTGGGTTAAATATTCACGCAGAAAATCTGTGGTAATAAAAAGCATAGAATTAACATGCTAGAAAAACTCGACAAGGACAATCGTGCCTCGTGGTGCAGAGACACAGCGCCTGCCTATTCATTCTCCCCGAGTGAGAATAGAACCCATAAACGCAATGGTTTGTGGGTTCGACTCCCACTCGGGGAGAATGAATTATTTTTATTTTCTTCGCTCTGGCAACAAGGTAAAGCGTGGTATTGAGTTCCGTCACTCAACACGCAATAGCTAGAGAGGCGCAAAGTGCAGAACGGAGTGCTTACCAATAGATTCATTCTGGGTAGAGCTAAAAAAAAATTCACCGCGCAATGTATCGAATTCGAGAGGAAGATAGAGAACGAAGGAGAATAAAGCGTGGAGATAAAAAAAATACTATTTGGTACCCCACTTACTTCAAGATGTATGAATAACAAAATGTTAAGATATATAAACATTATGGGTGATATTTTTTTCAGACAAGTGTCGAAGAAGACACACGCCTGTGCGAGCAGAAGTTCGAGAGGACAGTCTTCTTTCCTGACAGCATGATTTGTGCTAAAGGCCACGTCGGTGGCTTTTCACAAGGATCTTGCAAGGTATTAATATTAATATTTGTTTAATACATATATCGATACATAGCTTCACACTTTAAACCCTAGCCTAGTAGTCAGAGAGAACCCTGCGAAGCGCCAAACCCTGCGGTCCCTACCTCTTTCGCCTCGTCCACTGTCCGCCGGAGAGCATATATGAAGAGGTTAACCTCTTCATATATGCTCTCCGGCGGATCCTCGTTTATTATTAGATATATAAAGTGTATAGAGTAAAGAGTTTTATCCTGATATGGCTAAATTTCCTATGACGGTCAGTTCAGCTACTTACCACCAATGTCATTAAAAAAATTAAATGACTTACCTACACTTACCCTACTTACCCAAACACCCATATTTTCAGGGTGACAGCGGCGGTCCTTTAATGGCTTTGCTCTCGAACGTGAACTGCACTTATTCCATAGAAGGTGTAGTCTCCTACGGGCCGAGGTGTGGTAAGGCAGCGGGCGTGTACACCAAGGTCTCCATATACTTAGATTGGATCACAGAAACTATTTGGCCGAATGAATGGAAGATCTTTCATAATAAAGTATAATTTTAAGCTAATAAGTATGATATTTTTTTTTCTCTCTCTTAATAAAACACACCAAAGATTTTAATCTCGCCTCTTATTCGCTTCGCTCGCCTCTTAATCGCCTCGCTCATTTCTTATGAGTATGACAGTGTTTCTTAATACATGTTTTTCTTGCAAGTTACTTACAAGTTACTACAAGTCATTCAAGCAAAATTGACATTATAAAGGAGATCCTGAAGCCAACACTTGCATTCAATAGCCTAATATAATATTATATATAATAGTGAAAAAGTCTGTCCGTTCAGTTCCACTTAATTAACAACGCTTCGAATTCTGAAACAAACTGAAAAAAAAGTACGAACATCCAAAAAAGTGGAGGTATTCGTCATTATTTAATTTTTTTATTATAAATCAATGTAACGGTAGTGGCCATTATAGCGCAGTGGAAAAGCATCTGATGGTGTAGACGATGGGTGCGGGTTCGATCCTCCATGAAAATATATGGACATAGCACGGCGCTAAGTTCCGCCACTTGACAAATTTTTAGACAAACAAACGTAAAGCTATAATAGTCTAATATCTTGTTTTTATCAACTTAGATAAAACTTAAGTTGTTATTTCTAACAAAAATAGAAGTTGAATACTTTTGTTTTTTTTTTATTTAACCATAGAGATAAGGACTATAACTAAGTACTAAGGATGGACTAAGCAGTGTTTGTAAGCTTCCCGCATATATCGCGATGTCCGCCTGCATACGTGTTTATATCCCGCATGTAGCGTGATGAGGACAGAGTGAGTGGTGCTAATGCGTATTAAATAGCGGGACCCAACAAT
Organism: Dione juno; assembly: GCA_037127375.1. NCBI lineage: Eukaryota > Metazoa > Arthropoda > Insecta > Lepidoptera > Nymphalidae > Dione > Dione juno. The sequence goes on from JAXRJS010000100.1 coordinate 842,266, forward strand.
ATTCTTTTATCAATTATTATAATGGGGTTTGTGAAATAAAAAAAAATAGTTGTAACCAATTAAAAGAATAATATAATTTGGAGCAATTTTATTTATGAACTGATTTTAATAATTTCTCTATATATAAAATTTCAGGGTCCATTGCCACTTACCCCCCTTTTTTCCTTCATTTTCACTATAAAAAGTAGCCTATATTACTTCTAGGGGCTTCAGGTCTCTCCAATATAAATTTGATCAAAATAGATATAGTAGTTTTTGAGTTACAATACAAACAAACAAACATACAAATCTTTCCTATTTACAATATTAGTATAGATACTATAAAATAAAATAAGATTGAACACTAAGCCCAAGCGACGTTGAGTTCCGCAATTTTTCTTTTTTTTAAGCTTCACGCTGTATCCCGCACATAGCAGGCTACCGTTAGAACATAATGTTAATACACTGCGGAACTTAACCCTGTTGTTTTCTATTACCAGAGCGAAAATAACATAATATAATTTATTCTCCACAAGTGGGAATCGAATCTGCAGCCGTCGTTATTACAGTCAGACGCTGTCGTTCCTCAACTTATTTAAGCTATAGCGATTAGAAGTTAAAGCTTAAGTGTGGATTTGGAATCCATCTCTCTATATCCATATTATTATCATTTATCAATACAATTTTCGTAAATTATTTATCTATAATAGTATCTATATTATAAGTTGTATAAAGCATATAGGAATTTCGACGCAGCGTGAGGAAGAACGCATGGCTTAGTGATCGGAGCGCTTGGACGGTTTCCATGAGGCGCGGGTTCGAATACCGCTGCGTTCAAATTTTAATATGTTTTCTTTAAGTATTTTTTCTATGCTTAGTGTGGATTAACAGTTTAAAAATCATCACAATAATTATTTATCTCTATCCTAGTACCAGATCACTGTAAACTAGAAAAAATTAAAGACAATACCTCACTATTATTTATAAAAAAAATCTCGCAGGATAGACAGAGGGAACCTAGTGTTCAGACACTCCGTTCCCTACTTTTCACCCCATTTCCATACATTGGGTATTGAGTGGCGGAACCAAACGCCGCGCTTTAATCAACCACTGTTACTATTTATTCGATCCTAGAATACGTTAAAAAATATTGTACGCAGCCGGAATCGAACTTAGGACTCTTCAATTACTTTCTATTACACATTTTTGTTTTTTTTATTGAAATTTTCCTGATGTGTAGAAGAATGCTCTCAGAACAAATAACATTTGAAACCATTCAACAACTTGAAATAACAAGGTACCGTATGTTTAAAACTACTGACTTAGTACTAAACGAGTTGGGAAAGAAGTAGAGTCGTTATTACTTGAAATATAATTAAGTTTAATATCTACAATTTTTTATAATGTATGTTGTCTCTCTCTCTCTCTATATATATATATATATCATGGAGGAGTCTATGGGAGTTTTGCTCTCCCCTCCCTAGCCACAGAACCCTCACGAGACCTGTCTTCTTGTATGTATACTATAATATTATTAACAATAATCAATTTCAAATATATCATAGTCACAAATACACAATTCCACTACAAACCATCGAGGCTGTGAGTCCCGGCACCTGACCCCGACGACTCACAATGGGCGACTCCAAAGACTGCTACTATTTTTATAAAATAAAATTAAAAATATATTTAGTACTAAGCTCTATTCTATGGAACTTGAATCCCATACGTCCTAGAATACTATATAAGATGAGATCGGAGATGCTGTCGCATTTGAATTTGACTTTCGGTTGAGGTAAGTCAACCCATTTACATATACACATATACATATACACATATACATATACACATATACATATACACATATACAAATACACATATCAATTAACAATATTAACAAATATAAATAAATATACTCACTAAACATTAGTTTAATATAAAAATTACGTAAGTTGCGAGATTTGAAGCCCGGTCCCATCACATACGCACCATATGACCAGTATATGGAAATAAATTTAAAAAATATAATTTTATCAAAATTCCAAAAACTTAAATGAATTAATTTTAAATATGATTGTGAATTTTATTTATAAATTCGGTGTTTAAATCTGAACATATCTTCGTAACTCTGATCTTGAGAGCAAAGCCCGGCGTTAAACTCCGCCATTCTTACGGAATGGAAACTACATAATATATTAAAATAATATGAAACAATTTAAAATGCCAAGTAACCTCTTATGGTAGCCTCGTAAGGGTTGGGCACCGAAATGTTCTGGGGTGGGCACGGCCATCCTTTCTCAATCCATAAGTACCGTTCATGTATACATTTAGTTTCCCACTTAATACTGAGATCTATTTTTTTAACTTCACGCTGATTAAAAAAATTATTAATTCTACCCTCATGAGAATCGAACCCACAAACTGTTGCGTTTACAGACAGACGCTACTCCTCTGCGCCACTACGGTCCTGACCGTACCATCAGTATATTTATATATATACACGTTTAAAAAAAATACAAAAAGCTCGACATACATGATGATATTCTGCATACAATATGTATGCCCGGCTAGCTCAGTCGGTAGAGCATGAGACTCTTAATCTCAGGGTCGTGGGTTCGAGCCCCACGTTGGGCGACAAGTTCTTTTTTTTTTCTTAATTTGTTTATTTCAAATTGTACTTATTAATAATAGGTTCGTTTCCCACACGGAGAGATTGAATTATTTTTATTACCTCGTTTCTAGGAAGAAGAGAAGTTCCGTCCACATACACTATATATTAGCGGAGAACGGAGTGTCTTAACACTAGATTCTCTCCGTCTATCCTTCTATATGCAGTTGTGTTTTTTAAAACTTAGTATCATTTACAACTTGTATGATTAAACGCGTTAATCTTGGGATCTATTGGTTTGTAGTAAAAAAAACCTATCAGATAGTCTATTTATCGAAAGCTATAATAGACTATAGCTATAGTTACCTCGGCCACTATCATGCGGACCATACGCTAATACTATATATATATATATTTATATATAATTTTTTTTTATTAACAGATATTAAACATACATACGAGAAAAGCGAAGTCATGGCACGCACGCTCCTCATTATCATCACCACTATGGTGATGTGTGATATCTTGTTTACTGCCAGTGTAAGTTTTTTTTTAATATTACTAACATAATTTTAAATCAATTGAGACCCTCGTGGCGCAGCGGCACAGCATCTGACTTTAATCGCGACGGTAGTGGGATCGATTCCCATTAAAGGGTAATTAATTATGATCATATCCTCGCTCTGGTAGCAAGACAAAGCGCGGCGAGTTCCGTCACTAAACATCCAATGCCTCAGAATTGGGTGGAAAGTGGGGAACGGGGTGTCATAACACCAGGTTCCCTCTGCCTTCCCTGCCATGGGCGGGATACAGCGTGATGCAAAAAAGAATAAAGAGATCATAATTTAGAGGAAAATCAAAAATAAAATACTTTCAGTATTATCTTCAATGAGTAGCCGGTTCAAATCATTTAAAGCACTTTTTTTATTTCTAGATCCAAAAAACACACAATCCCATGTTGGGAGACGTGCTGACTGTGAAGAAGCGTCCATTCTGCAATGCATTTACAGGTTAGTTCAATTAGAATCAGTGGCACAGCTAGAGGTGGGCGTAGAAGGCCCTCGCTCACAGCTCCGCTCTAGAAGGTGGCCTCATGATGTCATTAGAAGGGGCCTAGTGGGGGCCTTACAGCAAAAAAAGCCTTACTTGAAAATTTTAGTAAGCGGGAAGCAAATTTATCTTTCTATTAAGAGAAGGCACTAAAAATAAACGTCCTTGGTGATGTGACTTCGTCCAGTACTTGATTGTTCACATCGGTGGCGCAGTGTCCATACAACACGATTCCCATCGGGTTACCTTTTGTTAATCTTATAAATAGTAAATTAATTCTTTACTTTAAAAAAAATATATATTTCATACAATGGAATCCATAAAATATATTTAGTAATCTAAGAAAAATGTTTATAATATGCTAATTGAATTTATTTATCTTATTTTATTTTCGACACCGGCTTACCTTCATAGAAACGACACCCCTCGCCACTGGTTCACACAATGAATGCATTTTTTTTAAGCTTCACGCTGTATAGGCGACAGATAGACAGACAGAGAATCGAGAGTACCTTATTATTTATTATATATTATAATTATATACCATTATTATTATTTCTTTACAGGCTGCGGACGCAAACGATCTGAAAGCTCCAATGATATACGGCTTGTAAATTTAGAGAATTTCCGACAAATGCAGGTATTTTAAGTTTATTCCGTTTCCCTCGTTAATATGCGAAACCCAGCATGGTCCTTCATTTCACTTCCCCAGTAGGAATCGAACCCAAAACCCACTCCCAAACCCACTCTTCATGCACATCCTTTTTATACTATAGTAGCATTTACTTGATATTTAACTATACTTCCAAATATTAATACTTTTTCAGGAAACAGCACCTGTCGCGGAAATCGAACCCGCACTAGACGACGTCATTCAATTAGTTGCAGATGCTGAGCTGTGGGGCTCTATCCGAGATGAGATCTTAAGACGCCGATACTAGATTTAAAAATCTAACCCTTCACATATGATATAAGCTTAAGTATAATAAAACGTATAGAGAATAAAAAAAAAACATCGTTTTTTTAACAGCGCCCTCTACTTGGCTTACGGCGGAGTTCAACGCCGCCTGATTTGTCCCACTGAAACTGGAGTATGATAGTGTTCTCCTTCACAATCTCTTATTATATCAGCACTTTTGACTATCAAATTATTGCGCTTTTATCTAAATACTAGGTTTTACCTGGTTAGTTACTAGACTTCACCCGTATATATATATATATATATATATATATATATATATATATATATATATATATATATATATATATATATATATATATTTGGATGAGATGATCTGAACTAACTGGGGACCGGGACCCCCTCCCACGCTTAAGGATTCAGGATGAATGGTTACGGCTGGATGCTGGATTAACCACAGGTGAAGAGATGAGGGACCTTTATCTCCCAAAATGAAATCTCACCTTCCACCGTCCAAAAAAGTCAAACAACAGTTTAATTCTTTAAAAAGTAACAATATTTATTCTATACATTTTTTTCAATCAACATACCAAAAAAAAAAAGGAAAGAAAATATATAAAAAAAACACACACATACTTAATATACTTTCAATATTAATAATAATAATAATAATAATAAT
>JAXRJS010000100.1:852500-1012500 GCA_037127375.1 Dione juno
AATTGAATACACACGGCGATTATTTTCTTTGCTAGTGTGTTTATATTTTCGCAATACGATAGGGTTTTTGATAATCGGGACGAATGATGTCATAGCTTCTATTTTAAATGTGACGTAGCTATTTCAACATTGAACGCTGAACGAGAAGCATAACTTAAAGTAATAATTTAATTTCCAGTGAATTTTCTATAATAAAAGTGAAATGTCGTATTACTCACGTCGGTCTGCCGGTATGTAATCTATTTTAAGTATTTCACAGACAAAACCATTTAATAATTATATTTTTAATTGCTTTTTCCATTTGTATTAATATCTTATTTAGTTTTATGTATCTTAAAAATTTCAATTAATATACACTTTGTTTTAAAAAACTATGACGTTTCTAAAATTTTTCTATAATAAATTATTTTAAAATATAAAACGTAAAACTTTGTATTTTAATAATTTTCGTTATACGATAATTTTTACGATAAAGTTCATATATAAATGCAGGTTATTTTATTAATTACAGTGTAAATATAAAACAGCTGTTCTGGATGATGTCATTCGGTGCAACGTTTCGTTATTGCATTGAAAGTGCATAACCGAGTTCTAAATAATTTTAATTGCGTTAAATATTTAAAAAAAATCGCTAGAATTGATTTTGTATTGGATATAGCTTAATATTTTTATTATAAAATATTACATACAATTTTAAATATTTTTTTATTATTTAATTAATCTTTCACTTAATAGTAACAATTATAAATCTACATATACTAATACATTATGTTAATTAAACGCTAATTGATGTGTGTGAGTGTATTAATTTTAAGATATTTCAATCCAAAATACATAAATAACAGTGGAAATTAACCTCGTTTCCATGGAAACGATAACCTCATTTTGCAACTTTTTATAGGTCAATATGAACACGGTTTAATTTTATTTATAAACCGACTATTTGTACGCCCTACGTAACATGCCGTATACATTTTCGCATTTTACTAAGTTGTCAGAGACTATCTCTTTATGTGCTTGAGGGACATTGTGCTTTGCCACTGCTTTCTTTTCTTTTTTCTTTATATAAATTGTGAATTGTAGTAGAAAGTTCTTTAGAAAATTAAAACAGAACGATAACTAGGCCATGAACGCGTACCTCAACCTAGTGCACTATTAAAGCAATCATAATTGGCGTTACTCGACATTTTCTGGGGGGAGGGATCTGGTCCCTGGTGAGTCCAGGATATCGACATGCTATATATTAGAAGCATTAAATTAAACACGACTTAGACGACGATAGACTTCTAAATAACAACTATTGATACTTTGAATACATAGCACAGTTCTATATTCTCTTCTACAAAAAAAATATAGGAACAGTGTCGTCACTATCGTGAAGAAATTCCGCTAGATAGATGTCTTGTCGTTATATGTATCAATGTCGTTTTATATGGAGAATGGCTAAGTCTAAGCCGAGTCTATTTCATTAGAAAAAGTATGAGATTAAAAAAGGTTTTATTATTATTTTTTTGTAATAAAAATATTTTACTTTTTTATATTATTAGATTTATGCTACAGCATATATAGTTCGAGAGACTATGTATTTTTTTTATTTATTTATAAAATCAATTTTTTTTCGTAATATTTAAAAGTAATATGGAACAAATTTAAAACTGCTTCATTCTTTGCAGACTTTCAGACAGACAGACAGAGAAATTATATTTGATTATACATAAATACGTCTATCTGTATGTTACGCTTTCTTGAGCACAACACAAGCTATATATATAGTAGAAGAGCTTTACGTATAGGATTTATATAGTAAATTGAATATGGCATTAAATAGTTAGTTAAAAATCAAAAACTGACGTCATCTAGCAGCTAGAATACGGGTTCAAATTCTATTCTTGTTTATGAATTTTCAAATATAGATAAGAGTTGCAGCTGGTACCATTTTTCTTGCGGAATAAAACGTAAAATCTACCTGTAACGTAACTGAAATATTTTCGTGTAAAAAAAGCTCGGCGTTAAATTTTTCCTTTTATGACATATTGCCTATATAAGAGAAGAAAATGAAAAACGGCATGAATTATTATTTGGTTTTCTGCCCACTTCCCAATCTCATTTTCTGCCTAGACTAGGATCCGACGTTTAATTAAACATGGTTGTTTTAATACAAAAATAGTACAATAATGAAAAATGAGGGCCAACGTGGCGAGGCGCAGAGGCATAGCCTCTGCCTGTAAACGCTACAGTTTGTGGGTTCGATTCCCACACGGGGAGAATGAGTGATTTTTATTTCCTTCGCTCTGGTAACAAGGTAAAAGGCGCGGCGTTGAGTTGCGCCACTCAACACGTAATGCCTCTAGAGGCGGAAAGCGGGGAACGAAGTGGTCTTAACACTAGGTTCCTACGGTTCCCTCTGCCTACCCTGCCATGTGCGAGATACAGCGTGAAGGTAATTTATAAAAAAAAATTCTTTGTATATTTAGAAGATTACGTAGTACATTTTAAGGCTTTACCTTTTTTGTTTGGAATATGGAAATGTCTCATAAATTATTCATACTTTGTAGTAAAGATTTTAAAAGCTTATACTACGGGTGATTGTTGTCGGATGAGCATTTTTATAAAGTTAGTCATCACTTGCATATATTGAAATTATAATTTATTATTAAACGAAACTTTCATGGACAACACTTCTATACACCTATATACAATATTTGTATTCTTAAGTATTTTGTTCATAGCTCTACACTCCTACATATTTAAATAGTAATAAGTAGATATCGGATTACATGCATTTGCATGTTTGCATATGCAAATGCATATAATTGTATTTTTATAGCGTTATTGCATATTTTCGTATATTTTCGTTGTTAGTGCATATTTTACGAACATGTAAATTGCCTAAGCCATTTTAGGACTGAAGGCACTGTGATCTTCTGCAAAGTTAGTAAAACGCGAATACCTTCAACGAAAATATAACAAATTAAAAAAACAAAAACTTGAATTCACAAATATTTATGTGAGTTATTTATTGGTAGCAATATTCGGTTCCATCAGTTAAATGTGATATAGTATGAGTTACAGTTTATATTAAACATCGATAAATTATTTATAGTACAGTCAAGTTTAACATAAGTATCTAAATATATTGTTATTTTAACTCATTCGCTAATGCTATACGTAAACAAGCATTAGTTAGGTATATTTTTATTTTTTTTTTTTAAATATTATTTCTATCCTTAGTGTGAATTAACACATTAAAAACTTTCTATTATTAACACATTAAAATATTATAATTCTCTCTTGTCAAATGATTGTTATTTGCAATAATTTTTGGATAGCGGAAATTTGTAGAACGTCTCCCTGCAGAGATGCTGACATGATGACTGACAAAGTAATAATTTGTATAAAGCATATAAGAATTTCGATGCAGCGTGAGGAACAACGCCTGGCTTAGTGGTCAGAGCTGCTTGGACGGTTTCCATGAGGCACGGGTTCAAATCCCGCTGCGTTTAAATTTTTATATGTTTTATAATTTTTTTTATTAGTTAGATACTTGATACTTACTATAGTGCATTAGTGGTGGTAATATTGAGGATTTAGAGATCCAACGTTCAATTTAATAATTGTTCGCAATACAACCAAGTAATTATTTCCTTAATTAACATAATTATTTCCTTTGGCAAATTATCATGCTTATAATGAAATGAGTGGGTATTTACAAAGATACCTAGGTATCCATTTTATAGGTTTTGTTTATCACTTCAATATAAAAATCCCCACTTATAACAATTATAATATTAGGTTAGGTTAGGTTAACTTTAGAACGACGGTGGAGGCGGTTCGCCCCCACCTAGAGCGCTGGTTGACAAGGGAGTTTGGGGTCCTGACGTTCAGACTGGTGCAGGTATTGACGGGGCATGGTTGCTTCGGCAAATATTTGCATCAGATTGCGCGTCGGGAGATGTCACCAACGTTCCACGAGTGTGATGCCTCCGTTGATTCGGCGCATCACACTCTGGCTTAATGCCCCGCTTGGGCTCCGCAACGCCACGCCTTGATGGCTGTGGTGGGTAGGGATCTCTCACTGTCTAGTATGATGGAAGCCATGCTGGAGAGTGAGAGGAACTGGTCTGTAGCAGTCTCCTTCTGTGAATCTGTTATCGCACAGAAGGAGGCCGCGGAGCGTGCGCGTGAGCTTAGCGTGGATGCAGATCTGCTCCGCCGTCGTAGACCGGGAGGTAGGAGAAGGCGGTACGCGCATCTCCAACTTCCCTAACCCTAGAGGAGCTACTGCAGGAAGGTCATAAAGATCTTCCCGCAAGTCATCGGGGCTGCGGGCGCCCTGGAAGATACACTGGGGCTCCCCGAAGGCGATAGTGGCCCACGTTAGGTGGGCCTCCCACCGAGGTGCTGTAGTGGCATGCGCAAGCGATCCTGCAGCATCTCATATAGGTGGAGAGGGTTTCCGCTGGGTTTTAGTGGGTAGTGTCGGGTTCGATGAGTCCCACAGTACCATTCCTCTGTAGGACACAAGTGTCCTACTCAGGGATGGTCTGCCTAAAAGCATTTCCCAGCGGAAAAAAAAAAAAAAGGTTAACTTTAGAAAATATTTAAGTTATTATTTGACGCATTTTTAAAACTGATTTAAAGAAAAATATTAAAACTGACTCAAAACATGATACTTCTAAGTTAATTTCAGTTTGGGTTTCGGTTTCGGCCGAAACTGAAATAGTTGCTGAAATTCGGTTTCGGTTTCGGTCTAAATATCAGTTTCGGTCGGACACTAATAATTTACTTTAAACACACAATTATTGTATAGTTGTGTTTTATACAACCTAATTTTTTTATATTTTTATATGCTTATCAAAGTATTAAACACAATGTTTCTGAAAAATAATCTTTCTTATCATTAATTACATCAGCACAGGTTGTTGGCTCGGCTTAATCAAAGTGTAAATAACACAATACGAAAGAGAGATATGTTAAAATGAAATATAACGGGATATCTCCAATTTCTATCCTCTACAGCTAACCGCTTCTACTGTTTGTATGTATCGCCCCCCACTATTTAATTTTAGTCAAAGGAATTACCCAGATTGGTGGGGAGAACGGTGCATCTGGTACTTAAATATTATTATTATAAAACTTATGATTATTATTAATCAATTGTAAAGTATATTTTAAAGGAGCAACTGTTGAGTTTCTCGCCGGCTCTCGTTAGCAGAACCTGCCCTCCGATACAGTGGTAGCCTCCTGAAAGACTGACACTACTGACATTCCAATGTAAATTGACGATTCAAAAGTGCTTGTAATGACCTTATTGAATTAAGACTATTTTGGTCCTTTCAAAAAACTACAGTTTAAGTCATATTGTGAAATCTTGAGAGAGATCTTTACGAAAAAGATTAAGTTATACCCGCGTATTAAAGTAAAAATTTTGTAAGAAATTTATATATAGCTAAACTTATAGTAAATACACCTTTAATCTTTGGTAGAGATTTTATATTTTGAAATATAACAAAACGTTTTTATGGCTTAACATTATTTAAAACGGATAGTGAAAATATTTTAAATAAATATTTATTTAATTAAATGCCAAATGTTTAGTAACATATGAACTACTTGTGAAAACTATACACGTAATATGTTTATTCACGTTGGTTACAAAGAATGCATTCGGGTCAAGGTGAGTTAAGATCGATCACAGTCGCTACCTGCATCAGCGTTCATAGTTCATTTAGACTTGTATGCCTGTACATGAATTTACTACTTATGGTACACTTATTACTTATTAATTACAGTTCAATATAGAGGTTCCTTTCGTATTTGTTATAGTAAGCTTATGCCATAAATTGTAAAAACGATTAAAAAAAAGTTGTATAAAAGTAAAAAAAAAAGAAAACAAAAAAAAATGTTATTTATGAAAGTATTTGTGTATTTTTTTATTATTTACTTAGATTAAGTAATAGTATTAAGGCTTTTACCGTTACAAACATCTATATATATAAACCATGCTTATATTTCTTTGTACTCCAGGATCATCATCTCCTCCACCCCTCATAGACAAACTGCGTCTCTACCATGTAGATATGAACCCCTATGGCCACAGAGTGCTATTAATATTGGAAGCAAAAAAGGCCAAATATGAAGTGTACAAGCTGGACCCTCTACATTTACCAGAGTGGTTTAGAGTGAAAAACCCCAGACGTGAGTAAAACTATTTGTAACAATTTGTGTTTCAATGTCAAATACGTAAAATCTCCAAAATTAGCGGGAAATACAGGGTAAAATATGGAATGGATTATTATTTATGAAAGATACTGTCCCGGTACAATGTGAACGGATCAATGTGAGCTGACATATCGGCTTGGCTTGACATTCAATCGGGTGTCAAATGAGGTTGCGCCATGTTAACTTGGCTGTTCAATTCGCTTTTTGATAGCTGTCTCCAAGGAATGAAACAAAGTGACATGTGAATGAAAGTAAGTGACTTGAAGGTAAATTACCTGATGTATGCAAATGATGCTGTGCTTGCATCATCAGTATACAAATTGCAGGCATTATTCATAACTCTGAAAGATGGGTGTGAAAATAATGGTCTATACATGAATACGAGTAAGAGACAAGGGTTCTGATACTAACTGTGCTATTAGCAGTGCTGGTACCGACGCTGTTATACAGCAGTGAAACTAGGGTACCACAGAAGACGAATGAAATAAATATGGATTCTGTGGAAATGTGATTTCTTCGGAGGGCATGCGGAGTCAGTTTAACTGACTGATTCCTAAATTAAGAGATACACCTAATGGCAGGTACTAGCGAGGATGCAGTGGCGAGAACCTGCTTAGGTCTCACCTGAGTGATGAAAAATTGGTAAAATTATATATGAAGCAAAAGTTAGTGGTAAAAGAGGTAGGAGATTATCTCGGTGGAACCTTACCTTACCTTACCTACAGGAGGAAGGTCACGTAAATAGCATAAGGATCCCCTGGGCGCATGCATGTAGAGGCTAATGAATGTGAAGAATGTATGTAGGGCCGGAGCGTTTGGCGCTCCGTTCTCACTGTTTTGTTCCGCTATTTTCGCTATTAATAGTGACAGCTATTTCACATCTTGCGAGAACTTAGTGCAAATACTCCATAGTCAGCTTTCAGCTGCAATTCACACAGGGTGTACGTAAAAGTGTTGGGGAAAATACTATATTCCTCCAAGAGACTGCATTAATAACCATCGCGTTTGTAGTCAGAGTCGCACAGAGCCCAGTACATCACTATTGCTTTACAAATAAATGTTCTGTTTCTGTTATAAATGTATATATTTATTTTAAATTTGATATTAGGTAGATACTTCGGTCAGCTCTTTTCTTTAGTAGTTTTTTTACGATTATAAACTTATACATTTGTTATACAGATAGTTTCAGAGTTATAGCCTATGTTACTCTCACTCGATCTCAATATAAATAAATAACCTCACGACTAGCCTGTTTTATCCTTTTTTTAGGCATATTCTTTAAAAAGCTATAAAATACATAAAATATATTTAATTCTAAAATTCACTATTTTATATACCCTAACTCCTGTACTATAAAATTTTCATTTACAGTAAAAATACCTGTACTAGAAATACCGACGGACCAAGGTGACAAATATTTGTTCGAGAGTGTGGTTATATGTGACTATTTAGATGAGAAGTACGGGCGGAACCCTCTGCATTCTAGAGATCCGTACGTAAAGGCGCAAGATAGACTGTTAATTGAACGATTTAACGAGGTAAGTTATATATTATTTCTATATACTTGTGCCTATACTTCTATATGTCTATGTTAATATTATGAAGCTGCTCGTTAGAATAATCTCAGGAACTACTGGTTAATTAGAATATGTCATACGTAGTGGGTTCAATCCCCACTTGAGGGAATTAATTAATTAATTAATATTTTCGTTTCCTTCATTTATGTTAAAAATACGGGCTGCTGAACTTCGCCACTCACGGAGTATTTAGAATTAGAATGGAGCGAAAATGGTCTGTTCTGTCTTAACAATAAGTTTTTTCTTCGTACCCTGCTATATGCAGAATAAAATTTCATAATATGCTTGACATATGACTACATATATAGACGGAAAGAACTAGAATCTTTGCCCAGCCCTCTCGTCGGCCGCAAGCCGAGGCTCGAGTCCCGCAGGAGACGCCCTTGCCGCCGACGTTTCCTCATAAGCAGATACGATAGTGCTTGCTACTTCTCAGGGACAGAGTACCCTCTTCCCTCCCCAACCGGTGTCGCTGTCAAGGCCGACAGGGCTAACAGCATTAAGCTCACAACAAAAAAAAGAAAAGAATCTTTGTCATGGAGGCTATCGTGTCGCAGTGTGCGCAGCTGTGTGTGTGTGATCCGACTGTAAACGCTTAGATTTTGGGTTCGATTCCCGCTTGGGGGAATGAATTATTGTAATTTTGTCTCTGGGAAGGAAGAAAATGACAGCACTTAGATTCCACATACAACTTGTCTCAAAAAAGTGGAAACTGTAGTGTTTTTCTTAATAATGGAGGATATATAAGTTATTAAGCCTCTCTGGCAACGAATATATTAGTATATATTATTATTCTCTATATATATATTATTATTATTTTCAGTTGATCAAAGGCAGCTTAGAATGCTTCGACACTAACTTCGCGTTCGGTAGTGAACAGATTATACAGACTTTAGAAATATTTGAAAAGGAACTTTCTGTAAGAGGTAAGTTATATTGACGGATATATATATATATATATATATATATATATATATATATATATATATATATATATATATATATATATATATATATATATATATATATATATGTGTTTAAATAATACGAATATATACTTATATACTGTTTTTAAATGACGCCATTAATCGTGTGACGCTATTATGTGGGTGGGTGCATGCGTGCGTGCGTGTGTGTATATGGGTGTGTCTCGAAATTTGGGCGGGAAGTGTCTTAACACGTTCCCTCTGCCAACCCTGCTATACAGTGGACCGGTCAGACGTAGCCCTGCCCGGAAAAGAAGATTTCATAAAGTTTAACATACAACCTTGAAAACGCTACTTTCTGGTTGCAATCATTAAAATATGTTCAGTTACTAGAGCGAGGATATTGAAAATAATTCGTTCTTCTGAGTGGGAAACCAACCCACAACGTCGTTTTTATGGTCAGATGGTGTGCCGATGCGCCATGACGGTCCACTATATGTATATGTATTATAAAAATACAACATTAACTTAACGTAACTGGCTGGCAAGTGCAAAACTGAGTGATCAATCACTTCTTATCAACTTTCAGGTACAAATTACTTCGGAGGTGATAAACCAGGTATGCTGGACTACATGATATGGCCGTGGGTCGAGAGGCTGTACCTCTTGAGATGCGTCAACGAAAGGAAATTTGACGAGAAAAGATCGATATTCCCCAATTTCGTAAGTTTTTAATATTTATTTACTTATATATATGTATATATATATATATATATATATATATATATATATATATATATATATATATATATATATATATATATATATATATATAGTAGTAATGTGCTTGGAAGGAATTTGGACCTGTTACCATTTAATTATGTGAAGCCGACAAGCTTCAAGCATACGTTGCAAACGCTTGCCGCAAACAGAAACAAATTCAAACGAACACTGGCCATGGCAAGCTCTGGCAAGCTCTCGCAAGCCAAGTCAAACACCCTGTTTACTTGTTCTTGTGGGAGCTTGCCGAACTTCTCTATAGAGATGTGCCGACTATAACTTTGGCCAACTAGTCGACTATCCGACTAATCGGCCAAACTGATAATTTGCAATAATTTAGTAAATTAGAGTATCTCTATCGAAAAAGATCAAAAAATTAATATTATCCAAAGAAAAAAAAATTGTATACGTCAACGTCAACTATAATAGTGGCCGGATAGTCGGCCTGATTGTAAACACAGTGGACGTGGGTTTGATTCCCACGTGTTGTAATGTTGAGAGAGAGAGATGGGGCGCGGAACGGAGGGTTTTAACTAGTTTCTCTATGCCTATCCTGCTATATGCGGAATAAAGTGTGAAGCTTAAGAAAAATAATGTTCCCAAAATCTAATCAAAGCTTTTCAGATGGTCAAATAACACTATATATTAAATATAGCGATCTATGGGTTCGATTCCCACTCAAGTTAAAGTAGATTGTGATAATGAAGTGAGCTCCAGTGAGACTTACCGGACATTGAGTTCCGCCACGCACTAACACCGTCTGTCTATGAAACGCCATAGACATGGGTTCGATTCCCATTTGGGTCAACGATTTATTCTCATTTCCCACATCTGGCAAGACTAAATGCGTCATTCGGAGCCGCCATTAAGCATATTGCCTTGTTATCGAGAAGCTTTATTATTTCCAGGCGGATTGGGGAGATCAAATGCAATTTGATGAAGTTGTTAAAAAACATTCAAATTCGCCATTAGAATACTTCGACTATTACAAAAACGCTAGAGCACATTCTATGGGTTATTATTTATAAATATAAAATATATCAATTAAGAACGGTAATGGGTTTGATTCCCATGCGGGGGATTTTTTATTATTATTATTGAATATATGTATGGACGAAGGTGATGATGATGGATTTCGTCAAATGTTACTTAAAATTAAAAAGTGGAACAGAATATATATATATATATATATATATATATATATATATATATATATATATATATATATATATATATATATATATATATATATATATATATATATATATATATATATATATATATATATATATATATATATATATATATATATATATATATATATATATATATATATATATATATATATATATATATATATATATATATATATATATATATCTTCTTGTTCCACGTAGCATTATCCCGGCCTATTGCCAGGGTCTGCTTTCCTACTTAATCTACTCCACTTTGCATGGTCTTGAGCATCCTCAGTGTATATATATATATATATATATATATATATATATATATATATATATATATATATATATATATATATATATATGACAAAGAATTAACGCAACCCTTATAGTATCACTTTCTTTTAAAGTATTCCATAAAAAGAATTTTATATTTTGTTTGTTTTTTTTTTTTTGTTTTATATACGTCATATCACCTATATCGATGCATATTTCCAATTGGTCGAAATAAACGGAATAATATTTCACTACATAATAAACGCTTCTCTCTGCATTTTAAATAATATATGTAAATAAGAAAAAAAAAGTTTTAAAGGTTTTTCTTTTTTCTATATATCTCATGTTATATTTGCATAGTACATACGTAGAGACAGTATATAATGCATTTTTATATATATAAAAAACATATGTTATTTTATTTTTAAAGTACTTAATTATTTTTATACAAACCTGTTATATTGTATACAGTATATATACTCATATTTGTATATATATATATATATATATATATATATATATATATATATATATATATATATATATATATATATATATATATATATATATATATATTATAATAACTTGTGAACAGTAAGTATATATTGCTATTTTATAATTAAAAAATTACATCATATTCATATATTAATTATCTGTTTAAATTAACTTTTATATATAAAAAGTTTTTGATAATCTGTGGTAAATATGTGTTATACAAATCGCGCCACCTTTATTTATTTACGTAGCTCGTACTAAACGCGACGGTAGTGGGTTCGATTCCCACTCGGAGAAACAAATTATTTTCATTGCCTTGCTTTGTTATGAAGACAAAGTACAGTTTAGTTAGTGTAGTTATATATATATATATATATATATATATATATATATATATATATATATATATATATATATATATATATATATATATATATATATATATATATTGAACTAACATACACTTACTATTAAATGTAATTTCATAGGAGTTATTTTGTTGTATAAAATGTTAAGAAAAATTTTAATTATTTTTTTAAGTGAAACTTCTTTTCGCGCTTATTTTCACGAACGATGTGGGGCGTTTTTGCAGTGGCGAGGTGTCCATATAGCACGATTCCTATCGGCTTACCTTGTATAAATCTTATAGATATATTAATAATAGCATTTATTATTACAATAACAATTAATTATTAACTAAAAAGCCAAGAAATTGAAAAAAATATATATTTTTAAAAATCAATCTGCCAAAGAGGTTTCACTTCTGACACGTGTACTTTAGAAAGGTTAAAATGTATGATATTTGAGTTTTTCTAGTATATGATGTGCGAGATGCGAAAAGTGGATACTCCACATACAGTTCTTAGAAAACATAGTTTCACAATAAATCTTATTAATTGGTAATTTTTCTTATTTTGAACTAACTTTAGTTTAGTTGTCTATGGAACTCTACATCTTCGCACTACAATATGACTCGTATACATTTCTTTCTTAAAAAAAGCCTCTTATTTTTTTTTTTATTTTTACAGAATTAGAATATTTTATATTATATATGTAATGAAGTTATATATGAAAATGTTAAATGATTTAAAGAGCACAACTGATATGGGTGCGGCTTCAAATCCGAAATTTTTTTTTTATAAACACTAGTGTTACGCTAGCAGGTTCTATTTTTATAAAATTAAATGTAAGCTTTCTTTCTGTTGAATATTTTAGTCTATTAATAAAAACTTAAAATTATTTCGTATTTAATAAGTTGGTGGAGAGCAAGCCAGATTTATTAATATATACAAAAATGTCAACATGCTTTCAATCTGTCTATAAATAACTTTAAAATATATCATTATTGTTATTTATATCGTTTGTGATAAAGAAGAAGATATATTTTTTTATTTTATATATATCTTAGTTTATTTGTATAAATTTCTTTACGAATATTATAAAGATGAAGAGCTTGTTTGGTTGATTGCGCAAATCTCGGGAACTCTTGGTTTGGAAAAATTTTGTGTTGTATAATCTATTTATCGAGGATGGAGGAGGAATCAGGGAGGAGGGAAGGAGGAGGAATCAGGGAGGAGGGAAGGAGGAGGAGAAGGATAAATAGATCTTTATAGATATAGTATAGCACACACTAAGTGCCCGAGGTATCTCTAAGCGTAGCTACAGTGGGCTATATAAAAACGATGAAAGTGATGTATAGCCTATAGCCTTCCTCGATGAATGGACTATAAACAAACACTCATAGTATTTCAGTAGGTTTACGGTTTTGGCATTGTATCAAGATTTCTTTGATTCCATATATTTGCACAAGCTGTAAAGCTAAATGATATATAGCTTCATCTCGCTCACACATCACTCGTCTCTTTCTAACGTATTAAATGTATATTAAAAAGGTTATATATATTTTGTTTTTTTTTTTTATTATTTTTATATTTAATAGATAAAGGCATAATATATGTATATTAGTAAGCAATAAGATAAATTATATTTTTCTAAGCTTTCAGGAATTGAATCTGTTACCCCCCTTTTTCTTGGTATTCTGGTCTTTTATAAATCTCTTAAGTGATATATTTTTGTGTTTGTAAGTGTTCATTTTGAAGTACATACATTGGTTTTTTTTTTTGTTTAAAAAGCTTCATTTTAACTTTTAAAGAAATCATTGAACTCTGTGATTTGTTTTTTTTTCTTGTTTTTATATTAAGACATTAAAATGTATATTATTTATAAGCAAATAAAAACTTAAAAATTGACGATTTTTATTTCTTCCTTATCTTATTCTTGTGATTTTTCTAAGAAATATATACCAGTTGACGTCCGCAACTTCGTCTTTTTTTTTTTCTTCGCTGGGAAATGTCTTTTACGCAGACCACCCATTTGATGGGTTGGGTGGTACTGTGGGACTCACCGGTACAGTACAGTACTCGATACTACCCACTAAAACCCAGCGGAACCCTCTTCACCTCTGTGAGACGCCGTAGGATCGGTTGAGCATTCTACTACGACGCCTCGGTGACAGGCCCGCCTGCTACGAGCCACCATCGTCTTTACGGTTCTCTGAGGTTCCAAGGGTATCTGGAGCCTCCACGACTTGGAAGAGGAGGATCACAAGAATCCCGTGGTATCCACTCTAGGGTAGGGGGAGTTGGACTTCTTGAAAGTGCCTTCTCCATCTCCGTGACCTCCGGCGGCGGAGAGGGTCTACATTTGTATTCTTCGTCTGCGTCAACATTATGACCCTTTCCATGCTATTCTCATTTACCAAATAAAAAATATATTATGTCACGAATTATTTATTTTTTTTAAACTTCAGGCAATCGTAATTTTTTATATCGTGAAATTTAAAAAAGTTCAACTCTAATGAAAATAACTTAAATATAGGTATATATAGTGACCTCCCGAGTAGAAATAAAACTCGCAATTACGTTATCAGTTACATCTGATATAAAAATTATTTTTAATCATTTTCATTTCTCTCAAATATGTTTTTTAAAAAACACTCAATATACGTATCGACATTTTTTTTGTTTTAGTATAGTAGATGGAGATGAAGTATAGTTAATACGTATATAGCAACTTACATTAATTAAAGAAATATTTAAAATATTATGCTTTTTCGAATATATTATACTTATTATTATTTATTATTGTAGTAATAAATATAAAAGATTTCTGGCGAAATAACAATAATTTTTAACATTTAATCTCTTAGTTGTTAAGATTATTAGACAAACGACCCGTTAGGTGTAATTACAATTGACAATTATAATAATAATATTACTTTACAAACAGTATAATATGTAAGAGTCAATGTGCAATGGCGTACTTATCGCTGAAAGCGCTCTTTTTTTTGTTGTGAGTTTAATGCTGCTAGCCCTATTGGCCTTGACAGCGACACCGGTTGGGGAGAGAAGAGGGTACTCTGTCCCTGAGAAGTAGCAAACACTATCGTGTCTGCTTGGGAGGAAACGTCGGCGGCAAGGGCGTCCCCTGCGGGACTCGAGCCTCGGCTTGCGGTCGACGAGAGGGCTGGGGGATGTTCCCTATTCTTAGCAAACCAGCCGCGACCTGAAGACGCCGCTGGAGAAGCTTAGACTAATCTGCAGGGATCTTACAGGCAACCATTATAATGAATATTAGATCTATAACAGGAACGCAGAAATGTGCAAAAAGTATTAAATTGATAAACACAAGGTGATAATTACAAATATTAAATTAAAGTAATCTGAATATAAAAATAGTTTTATTTAATAAGTTTTAAGTACAGATTTAGCTTTTTTAGTTCTAAATAGTAAATGCAATGGTAGACCGTAGAACTGAACGCAACTAGTGACAAAATTTGCAACATGCATAAAGTTGTCACATATAAAAATAACACTTTAGTTAGGAAATTAATCATACAGAATATGTAAAAGTATTAAATTAGCGACAATATAAAGTAATATTTCGTTGATATTTTACGTTTTAGTTTTTATATATAAACAACATGTTATACAATTTTCTCATAACAAAATTTTCTTTTTTTATGCTGGCAGCACAATTCGGTCCGTCAAACAGGTTTGCATTTCCCCTCCACACTACAATGTTTTGACCAAATTATAAACGACAACACGTTTTATAATATACATACATACATATATATAAATGATAAATTTAAAGTTTTAAAAATGCCGCTCATACGCTCGGCGAGTTACAATTTGTTTGTGGAGATTCTTTTACGTGTTTCTCTATTCTCAGTTTTCTGGTAAGCTTCCATATGTTGTTATTTTTTTTATTAGTTAATATATATATACCTATTTCTATTTTAAATTTAAATAATGTAATATATATTTTTTTGTAATAGATTATTATAATTTTGCTTTCAGCTTCACACATCTCCCGCAAAAATTAGGGTAGGCAGAGAGTTATTGTTATTGTTAAGAAATTTCTCTCATATCAGTCCCCTTTTTAAGATATATACGTTTTGAGGTGCAGAATTCAACGCCGCACTTTATTTTAACAGATCAATTTGAAAGATGTGGAAGCCACAGTTTTTGCATGTATCAAATAGAATTATACAACTTATATATTATCATATTATATCTGTAATACTTATAGTGAACATTTTAATTACATTTTAATTGTTCAAGCAGTTTTAAGTAGGATTAATTAACATAATGTTCACATAATTTGATTAATTACAATGAATTAGGGAAATGAACTTTGTGTGAATATTCAAAAGTTGATATTTATAAAATTATTAGCGCTGCAACACTACTTTTCTGCCTACTCTGCTATATACTAACTTAAAAAAAATACAAGATTATTTAAAAAAAATTCTTTCAGTTATATGGAGTCATTGTCACCTTTTATTAGAGTTATACCTCAGTGGGAATTAGAGACCAATTGCAAATACCCCCGTCATGAATCTTATGTGCCGAGTGGCATGCTGTGGTCCATAGTGGTATCGGTGCCAAGTATTATATCTCTGATAGCTTGGGCACTTTGTAATGATTGTAACGACGCTTTAGAGGTAAGTTAGTAAGAATATTACTTTGGATTAGATGTTAGAACCAAAAATGCCGATGCAAAATTTGTTTCACCGTGTCGTTAATTCAATTAGCAATTCATAATTTTATCTCTGGCCGAGGCATTATTATTATAGCAGTATAAATCAAATTTCATAATAGTTATAATATATAAAAAATACTATAAATACGCGACGGTTTGTGGGTTCGATTCCCACTCTGTGAAAAAAAAAATTCCATATTTTTTGCTCTGGCAACAAGGCAAAGCGCGGTGTTGAGTTCCGCCACTGAACGTGCAATGCCTCGAATGGCGGAAAGTGGGGAACGGAGTGTCTTAACACCAGGTTCCTTCTACCTACGGTTCCCTGTGCTAAGCTAAATTTATATTATATAAAAAATACTTTTTTTGTCTGACTGATGCCCACAGTATAAACAATGTAGCTATCAAACAAAGTGTCTAGATATAATCTATAAAAAAATTATTACAATTAAAAAACTTAAATGTTGCGTCCATTGTGGCGCATTGGGACATCTTACTGTAAACGCGATAGTCGTGGGTTCCAAGTAGATATGAAGAAATGAAATATTTCCTATTTTAGTAAGACAACTCAATTCGACTGGAAATTGGCGAATGTAATGTGTATTAGAGAATGTAGAGTATATACTAGGTTCTCTCCGAGATAAAGCATGAAGCTCAGAAAATGTTTCCAATAAATAGTGTTTATCACTATTTTTCGTACTATGGATGGCGGAACACAACGCCGCGCTTCGTCTTACAGACTTAAAAAATATTTATAATATAATATAAACGATAAAATTAAAAAAAAAAAAATTACAGTTCCTTCTGTCATGGTCTATGGCGTTGGGAATAACCGGTGTCACCACAGATACAGTAAAATTAATAGTAGGTAAGTTCAGATTATAAAAAAATATATAATCTGTCTGTACATTTGAGAATATATTTCTTTTTAACGAGAATTTAGCTAAATTAAGTATTTTAATTATGTTAACATGAGGATATTCTACACAAGGCCATGCTCACTTAAAATAGAAACTCGATTAAACGGCGCTCGGTTATAAAGTTTTGTTAGCTATTATACGGACGTGAAAGTTCTCGAGTGAGGTTTGAACCAAGGTTAATTTTTAAAATACCAGTACTAAAACCTATGTATAAATATCGATTTTTATTTGTGTTATTTTTTTTTTATTTCACTATATAGTGGTAATATTATGAATTATTTTATATATGATATATATTTTATGAATTATTTTATGAATATAAATATTTTTTTATGAATTATTTTAATTACTGGTGTATTCGATGTTAGAACCACAAGTGCAGGAAAGGGAAACATTATTTTGCCATCGAAGGTTTTAAGCCACTCTGAATTTCATAGCGTCCATATATATATAAAATAATAGATCCGTCTGTGACACGTGTATTTTTTTTATAAAGTACAGTTTTTAAGAACGCAGTGCAATGACAGTGATATATCTTATGTCGATTAATCGAGTTTCTATTGCATTTAATTATGTAACAGGATATTTTAAAAATTGAGTAAGTTATGACGATATTATAGTAAAAAATATATATTTCAAGGAGCTAGTAATAGCTTATATAAATAACACATAGTACAAATTTATCAGGAAAAAAATAATTGTATTATAAAGAATTATATATATATATATATATATATATATATATATTATATATATATATATATATATATATATATATATATATATATATATATATATATATACATACATACATACATACTTTCTAGGTCGGCCACGCCCAGATTTCTTCTACCGTTGCTTTCCCGATGGTATCCAAACTGATAACTTCCAATGCACCGGCGACATGGCGGACGTATTGGAAGGAAGGAAGTCGTTTCCGAGCGGTCACAGCAGCTGTAAGTATTACACGCGTTTCAC
The DNA here is from genome assembly GCA_037127375.1 of Dione juno. NCBI lineage: Eukaryota > Metazoa > Arthropoda > Insecta > Lepidoptera > Nymphalidae > Dione > Dione juno. Next base: position 870,899 of record JAXRJS010000100.1, read on the forward strand.
GCTGTATCCCGCACATAGCAGCCTATAGCCTATAGCCTATAGGCAGGGGCTAGTGATGAGACACTCCGTTGCCCGCTTTCCAAATTTTTTAAGTCACTTTAATATTGTTAATCTCTTCTAGTGTCTTTTTGCTCGCTCGGTATAGCATCAGCGTGGATATGTGGTAGATTAGGTACCATGTCCAAACGGAGGGGGTCCGGGATTCGAATTCTGACGACAATGGCGCCGCTATTAGCCGCCACGTGCATTGCACTGTCGCGAACCTGCGACTATCACCATCATTGGCAAGGTATGTTAGGAATTTCCCCTTTTTTTTTAAATATATTTTGACACGTACGTACACGGATTCGAACCCGTGTCCCGTTTCTTGATATTTTTCTCTCTTTAGTGTGTGATGTTTATCTGTATAACCTTCAGAAACCTATATATATATTAAATTATTAAAATTTGCTTATAGATATTCTCGTGGGATCTATCTTAGGATTCTCCATAGCTTTATTCTGCTACCGTCAGTATTACAACCCGCTATCTTCGGACCTGTCGGGAATTCCCTATATAGTGTCGAAATCAAATTTGGCCGTCTATTTCAACGGGAAACCCGACATAAGCCCCAGTAAAGACGTTAAAGAGGAATCGACGCCATTGCTAAACGGTAAAAAAGAGGATAAGTGGATTTAATGGCCGCCATTTTGTTTTTTTTTTTTTTTTTCTTGGCTATTTGCAATTTTTAAATTACATTTGTATGTTATGTCTGGATATACATATATATTATTTAAGTTTCATAAAATTGTTAGAAATTTAAATGTCTATACTGTTTTTTAATCTGTTGCAATTTTTGACAGTTACATATTGATATGTCAAACAGTGGGTTTCTTGTCAAGTTACTTTTTATTATCTATGCTCTATCTAGATATAAAGATAATGTAATTTTTTTTTAATAGTAATTAGTGATTTTATATTTTTTCTTTTAAGGAGTGTTTTTTTTTAAATTTACATAAAAAAAGCAGGAAATTGTTACGAATGTTAATATTTAAATTGAATTGTTAAAAAATTGTCATACAAGTTGTTAATAACCGTGTATTGATAAGGATTTTTATTTAAATTTAAAAGTATATTTTTTTTAACTATATAAAAAAAAATTTAAAAACGCGAATCGTACTCGCACTTCGAGGGTTCCGTACCAATGTCATGACTGTTGGTCAGCGGGAGGTACAAATTATAAAAATTGACAAACTTAAATTTGCGGACGTATGCATTCAATTTATATGAAATGAACTACAGATGTAAGTTTGTTACTGTTCTATTTTTCTGTGATATATTTATAAATTACCGATTTTCGGGTGCTTCCTTTATTTTTTTACGTTTTTTACGTTTTGCTTACGTTTTATGGTTTTGTAGCCAAATGGCATAAAACGGAACACTGATAAATTCATCATGTCTGTCTGTCTGTCTGTCCGTCCGTATGTCACAGTGACTTTTTTCCGGAACTATTAGAACTATACTGTTGAAACTTGATAAGTAGATGTAATCTGTGACTGGCATTAAGATTTTCACACAAAAATGGAAAAAATATCAGCAAAATTTTGGGGCTTCCCCATACTCAAACCCATACGTGTGGGATATCTATGGATAGGTCTTCAAAAATGATATTGACGTTTCGAATATAATTTACCAAAGTGGTAACCCCATTACCATGTAAACTTTCACCGGCATTCGGTTTGAACAAGGTCTAGTTAGCAGTACTTTTTTTTTAATACGTTCAATCTAACAACATATTGTTAAAACATATTAAAACATCGATCAAACTTGCAACTAAGTACAAGCACTTTCTTATATTTATTTGCATTGACTTAGCTTGCTTAGTGATCCATCAGCGTTCTTGAAAAAAAAAATAAAAGTCTTGACATACAAACAGACGGACAGCCAAGTGATCTGAACAGGGTTCCTCTTGAGATACCATATCATCACCTTTGAAATTTTTAACAAATAGCATTTTTTTTATATATTTGATAAAATTCCTCTACAGAAATGTTAGTAATATAAAAAAGTAGTAACAACAAGCGTATTTATTTATTTATATAAAATAATTTATTTATTTATATAAAATAATTAGAAATGGTACACTGTCTGTCTATACTACAACTGTGCGCAAGCGCAGTGAGTTCGACCCCCCACGGTGGGCAATTATTTCCATATCCAACAAGCAAAGTTTGATAAATTGTGGGAAAAGCGGGTTACGGAGTGTCTTAACACTAGATTTCCTCTGTCCACTGCACAGTGGCGAAGTGTCCATATAACACGATAGCCATGTGAGTTGCTTCTTGTAACTCTTATAAATAGCAAGTAATTATTAACTAACAATAATCTCATAAAAAATCAATTTTATTTCATGGAATTTTATCCATAGAATATTTTAACTCTATTTTTATATTGCACTAAATGTTGTTTTTTTTCGACTATATATATATATATATATATATATATATATATATATATATATATAATATATATATATATATATATATATATATATATATATATATATATATATATATATATATATATATATATATATATATATATATATATATATATATATATTTAAAGTTTAAACTGATTTTGATGCGGTTTTCACTAATGGCGTGTACAGAGTGGTTCAATGGGCTGGTCTTTTGATAATACATCACTAATTTATATATTTAGAGTAACGAGTTCGGTTCTCGCTTGAAGCCGGCAGGTATTGATTTGAAAGTGTTTTTAAATTATTATGGTTTTATTTTTTTTTGTAAATGGCAACACGATTCATTTACTTACTTTTTTTTTAAGTTCATAAAATGAACATGGCTATTGATTTTCCTTTAGTGTTTGTTGGATTATATTTAATTTATTTTCATTACCTGAGTTAGGTGAAACAAATGAGTTGGAAATAAAAAATGGAGGCAAGACAAAGGTTTCGGTATTTGAAAGAGATGAAGAAAGAGCGGAATGCAAGGGTTTTGTGAATGGAAAGATATTAGAACAGGCGAATGAAGTATACCTGAGTAGTAGTAGTATACCGTTAAGTAGAGATGACTTGGAGAGGCGTGTCGCTGCCGGTAACAGTATGAACGGTGCCTTAGCTCACACCAGAACTGCATTGTGAACAATGCAGTTCTGGTGACGACGCTGTTAGATGGCAGTGAAACGTGGGCATTGCAGAAGAAAGATGAATGTTGTGGAAATGCAATCAGTCAGCTTATCTGACCGAATCCGCAACGAAGAGATACGGAGAATGGCAGGTACCAGCGAGGATGTCACAGTGAGAATGAAGAAGAAAGTGTTCGGATCGAGTGAATGCGTTATGAAAAAATAGAAAAAAAGATATATGATGCAAAAGTGAGTGGTAAGAGAGGTAAGAGGAGATCTCGGTTGACCTCCGGAAACACAGTGTCTAAGATACTGGGGGAAGGTCACGTAAAAACACGAAGACCCCGCATGTATGAATGAAGGGCGTGTATGAAGAGGTTAATGACAATGGACGAGGCGAAAGTGGAACATTTAGCAAGCCGAAGTCTAAGACCCGCCTGGGAGGTCCTTGCCGCCTACGACTCCTTATAAGCAGCCAAGTAGTGCTTGCCATTTTTCATGGACAGAGTATCCTCTTCCCTCCCCACTTGGTGGTGCTGTGACGGCCAATAGGGCTAACAGAACTAATCACAAAACTAAGAAAAAGTCATTCGTGGCATACTCCGCGCCTCAGCGCGACGTGGTCCAAGACCTACTTGATGAAGCTTCTACCGCTGTCCCTTCTTCTGAGCGGTCCTTCGAGCCAAACGCTGTAAGAACACTTCAAGGTCAACAGCAGTATAGCCCTTAGCGTACGGAATCACATATGAAAACAGTATGTTATTCTGATACAAACATATCTATAGAATTAATATTTTTATGATAATAATTATTATTATTCATAAAAATGTACATACTAATATTATAAATAAAATACATACATATATAAATATTTCTAGTGACAAATGACGTCATAGTTCCCTAACTCCACATTGGTGTCATTTTTTTTGCTAGTCCCTCTCTTGGCAATAATTATTTGTCTTTAGATACTTCTGTTTGTTTATTTATTTATGTGTTTTTTTTAGTAGGTTTTTTTTTTATTTAATTCAATTTAATTTTTTTCTTAACGTTTTCTTAAATTTGTTTTATTTAAATTAAATAAGTATTAAAATGCGATTTTTTTATTACAAATTTTAGTTCGAAGTTTAAGAAACGACGAATTTAAACAGCGTCTTCACGCCTTTTAGGAGAATCGGGCTACAGAAGGAACATAGTGTTGAGATTCTCCACTTTCCGCCCAATTTCCTAAACATTGCGTGTTGAATGAAAATAATTCAAATACAATTTCACTGGGAAAATTTTTAGTTTAATGATAAGTATGAATTTGAAATTCAAAACCTTTATATATTATAATAATTTTTTTTTATTTTGTTTTGTTTTTTTTATTATTTATATTTTTATGCATTCCATAAATATTGTGATATATTAAGTTACCATGTTACGAATTTATTTTGCATGTTTTTTTTAATTTCATTTTAAGTATAGATTTTTAGTTAATAATATGTATATAATACGGATTGTTTTACTTATTGCTGGAAAAAAGGGAAGCTTTCTTTTGTTTTTTTTCGTATAAGAAAAAAAATGAAAATGAGTAATTCACTGGGATTTGAACCCCCTCAACTGTCGCGTTGTGTTATACATACATATCTTTATAGTCAGCACAAGTTGTAGTAAACTCGTGACTTTACTTGCTTAGGTCTCGTAGTACTTTTTTATTGTACTTAAAGCTAACCTATATCAGTTTGTACGTTGTCTGTCTGTCCGTTAGTCAGTAACTGAGTTTTATATATATATATATATATATATATATATATATATATATATATATATATATATATATATATATATATATATATATATATATATATATATATATATATATATCTTCTTCTTCTTCTTAGCATTATCCCGGCCTATTGCCAGGATCTGCTTTCCTACTTAATCTACTCCACTTTACACGGTCTTGAGAATCCTCAGTGGTTAGTCCATTCGCCATCGCTTCCTTGGGCGTCCGGGGGGTCTTACTCCAGGGACAGACATATCAAGGCATTTTCTTCCGACGTAGTTCTTAGGCCGGCGCAAAACGTGGCCATACCATCTCAGACGACGCTCTTGGAGCTTATCCGCTACGTCACGGACCCCAAGACTACCTCGAATGAATGCGTTGCGTATGCGGTCAGCCCGAGTTACGCCACACATCCACCTCAGCATCTTCATCTCCGTTACGTGAAGCTCCTGAGTGTGCCGAGATAATGCTGGCCAACATTCGCTGCCGTATAAAAGAACTGGTCGGATCATGCTCTTGTATATCAGCCCCTTGAGTTTGGGCGGTATTCTGCGATCGCAGACCACACCAGTGACCTCCCACCATTTGGCCCAAGCAGCGCTAACCCGGGCGTGGACATCGTAGTCGATGCCTCCGGACTCATGCATAATGGATCCAAGGTACCTGAACTTCTCCGACTTAACGGCTGGCTCAGGCCCGATGTGGATGGTGCTCGAGTCTGGGTTCCCGCAAGCCATGTACTCGGTCTTTGACACATTCAGCTTAAGACCACCGTTCTCAAGCGCACCCTTCCAGGCATTCACTTTACGCTCCAGCATCAGTCGGTTCTCGTCAATGAGTACTATGTCATCGGCATACATCATCAGCCATGGAGGCTGGTCCTGGATGTGAGCCGTGACAGTATCTAGCACTACATTAAACACAAGTGGACTAAGAGCTGAGCCTTGGTGAACCCCTACTGTAATTGGGAAGGGTTTGGTATCGCCAACAGCGACTGTAGAAACAGAGTCGTTGTACATGTCTCTGATAATAGCAACATAGGATTCAGGGATCCCTTTGGATCGCAGTGCCCACCAGATACACTGACGTGGCACACAGTCAAAGGCCTTCTGCAGGTCTAAGAATGCCACATGCAGAGCTCTCCTCTTTTCCCTGTGTGCCTCCATCAAAATTCTGAGGGCAAAAATGGCGTCCGTATATATATATATATATATATATATATATATATATATATATATATATATATATATATATATATATATATATATATATATATATATATATATATATATGTATATATATATATATATATATATATATATATATATATATATATATATATATATATATATATATATATATATATATATATATATATATATATATCGCAATCGCTATATAGGACAAAGTTACGGACGGAGCTAGTCTAGTACATAAATATACCGACGCTGGTAGAGCATTTGCTTTAAACCAGAAAAAAAATTCAAAATATTTTTTTTTTCTCTTGTAGCTTCCGTTAATTTTAAATTAATTTACAGCGTCGAAAATTTTTTTTACAGAATATTCCTTTTTTTAACCTCAAAAAGTAGTTATTTTCTTTAAAATGGCTTTTTTTTTCTCTCACCGCTTACCACGCTTGAGTGAAACCGCTTATTTTAATATTAATAGAGGCACAGCGTCTGCCTGTAAACGTGACGGTCTGTGGGTTCGAATCCCGTGAGGGGAGATTTAATTATTTGCATTATCTTCGCTCAGCCAACAAGGCACAGCGCGGCGTTGAGTTCCGCAACTCAACACGCAATCCCTCGAAAGGCGAAAAGCGAAAGTCCTACCATTAGGTTCCTAAGTTCCTAGGTGCCTTCTGCCTACGGTTCCCCCTGCCTATTTGTCTCCAGTGTAAACTCGTATATTATTGATTTACAGCAATTCAGCGCTTCAAATTCAAATTTTAAGCGCTTTCCAGCGTCGATACTTAAAAATATATAGCATATTGTAGTAAGCGCCATATTCCGTAGGTTCGCGAAGATCTCGTATCTTAGACGCCACACAGAAGCGCCAAGAGATGGAGGAAGAGACCGCCAGCGCTCCGGTATTATAAATCGGTACCCTTGTAGGTAGTTAATTTCGTTTGCTTCAAATTTTTAAATAATATTATTAAATTAATTAATATAATTCTCGGTATTTAGATCGTTTTCGATTTAACTAAAGTTTAAACTAAAGATGTGTGTTGCTTACAACTTAATATGTATATAAATATGACTTACTACGCTTTTTAAATTATTAAATATATATATACATAATATTATTGTGTATATGAATTTTGACATGGCTTGATGAGAGGCGCGGGTTCAAATCTCGTTTTATGAAACTAATTTAATATTCAGTGTGGTTTAACGCTATACAAATTGTTTAAAAAAAAAATAATATGTTGTGTGGACTTTAGCTTATCTGTGGCATGTAATAATGTTAAGTTTAAAAAAGTTTTTTTTTTCTAATTGTCTTCAAGCGAAGAAGCTTTTATTCTTTTTTTTTATTTTGACATTGATTTGTCTGTTTTATTTTTTAAATAATAATTCAATTTGATTTTTGTTTTTTTTTTCTATAAAATTTGTGTCACAATATTTTAATATAAAATTTGCTTAATATATATTTGTTGAGGTAATTTTAAAATTACTTGACATATATTTAATAATTATGAATTATTTATAATGTACATAGATTTCAATCATTTGCATAATAGATAAAATTGTTGTCTTGTTTTTATTTTATTATCTGTAGAAAACAATTTTTATCTGTATTAGTTTGAAAATAAAATATATTTTATGGAAATCTTGAATTTTTTTTTCAACTACCCTCATTTTTATCTTTGTTTAGAAAAGTTAATAATCTATATTACTAATGAAAATAAATATTTTATGTTTGTTTGTTGTTCAGAGCTCTGAATGCGATAGCTCTAGAAATGGCGGGTCTTGGAGTGAGCATTCTCAGGGCATAAGTACTGTAGTGTTACAACATCATATATATAGAGGAGACAGGAAAAATGAGAGCCAGTGGGTAATGGAAGCCAGTAGTGCTGCTTAGGATACCCCCTGCACCCTTCCTAGGTCGCTATGAGAGGTTGTCAATTTTTTTTGTGCGTTGGCGATGAAAAAAAGTAAGTTAATATAACTAAATTGTTTTTTTTATTGACGTGTTTATACTTACTAAGCATTTATTTCGCTAGTACTGTCTTATAACTCGTCCGCCAAGAGAAAAGCTTACCGTCCACTAAAGCACACTGCAGGAGAAACTGAAGATAGCTAAGGCTGATGATTTGATGTCTCCGGAATTAGGAAGACATGCTGTTTCTGACGAAAGGCAAGAAAAAGAACTTTTGGAAGTTAAATAATAAATTTAATGGTTTCACTATCAATCGGTTGCGAGAATTCGCTCAGAAAGAAAGCTCAAATGGCTGGCAGAGACTGGGTTCAAGCATTTTAAAAAAAGAAACACTAGTGTGAGCTTACGGACACCTGACGCAATAATTATTAAAAAAATATTAGTATTCAATCTAACTGAAGTTAGTAAATTCTTTAATAGTTTAGAAGAAGTCGTGCTTGAAGCTTATAATAGAGTCCAACAATCTTCAAACAAAAACAAACTGAAGTAGCTGGCCTTGTCAATAAGGCGTAAATGAGAATTGCTATTGTAGAAAAAGGTGTCAAAAGTTAGCTTTGGCAGATCTCAGATAATAGGAAAAATCCTATTAATCTATCTAATAAATTCAAAGATGAAAACTTCATTGAGTTTTCTGAAATGTGCATTGAAAAAAAAAAAAGTGCATTGAAGAAACTTCCTCACCAAAAGGAACAGTGGCATCACAAGTCCCTGAACCAAGACCTTCAACTAGCTACTATGTGCTGTCAGTAAAATCAGACAAAAATCATAATTAAACAAAACATATAAGAATCTGAACGCAGCGGGATTTGAACCCGCGCCTCATGGAAACCGTCCAAGCGCTCTGACCACCAAGCCATGCGCTCTTCCTCACGCTGCGTCGAAATTCTTATATACTTTTTACAACTTATTACGTTGTTAGCATCTCTGTAGGGAGATTTTTACAAATTTCCGCTACCCAAACATTATTGCAAAGAACAATTATTTGGCAAGAGAGAATGCTATTTTTATTAATATTTTATTGAACGGCGCTATACCATCCTGGGGAAGCATCAAATGTGGTGATCATCAAAAAGAGGTGAAGACCCTCACAGCAAAGATACTACTGCAATTCTTCGCAGAAATCAATCTTGATTGTGAACTGTAGTGTACGGGGATCACAATAGATCAGCATTGAACCATTGTGTTCACAGTGAGAAACTGTGCCACGACGGCCCAGGCAGTCCAAATTCAACCTTCGTCTTCTTTCCTTAAGTTATGGCGTTCCGAGCGTGCCAGTTAAGCATAATTAACTTCGCCAATATCACGTTGTATGGAGAACACACGAAGGAGATTTTACGGTAAAAAAAGAGATATCTTTACACAATTATAGAATGCATAATAATATATATTTTTTATTTATTCCAAAAACATACAGATCAAAAACTCTGTTGTTGAAATGGAGCGTCGTTTTAAGCTTTAACTTAGGAGATTAGTAATAAATATTTTAAATGAGTGCTAGCTTATAATTTAATATTATTTAATATATAGAGGACGAGGGACTTTGAGAGGAAGAACATATACAGGACGAAATAGTTTAGGGCAGGAAGAAAAGATGTGAGGTAGTTGAAATAGAAGAGGGTTGAAATAGAAGACGTAGTTGAAATAGAAGAGGTAGTTGAAATAGAAGAGGTAGTTGAAGTAGAAGAGGTACGTGAAGTAGAAGAGGTACGTGAAGTAGAAGAGGTACGTGAAGTAGAAGAGGTACGTGAAGTAGAAGAGGTACGTGAAGTAGAAGAGGTACGTGAAGTAGAAGAGGTACGTGAAGTAGAAGAGGTACGTGAAGTAGAAGAGGTACGTGAAGTAGAAGAGGTACGTGAAGTAGAAGAGGTACGTGAAGTAGAAGAGGTACGTGAAGTAGAAGAGGTACGTGAAGTAGAAGAGGTACGTGAAGTAGAAGAGATACGTGAAGTAGAAGAGGTACGTGAAGTAGAAGAGGTACGTGAAGTAGAAGAGGTACGTGAAGTAGAAGAGGTACGTGAAGTAGAAGAGGTACGTGAAGTAGAAGAGGTACGTGAAGTAGAAGAGGTACGTGAAGTAGAAGAGGTACGTGAAGTAGAAGAGGTACGTGAAGTAGAAGAGGTACGTGAAGTAGAAGAGGTACGTGAAGTAGAAGAGGTACGTGAAGTAGAAGAGGTACGTGAAGTAGAAGAGGTACGTGAAGTAGAAGAGGTACGTGAAGTAGAAGAGGTACGTGAAGTAGAAGAGGTACGTGAAGTAGAAGAGGTACGTGAAGTAGAAGAGGTACGTGAAGTAGAAGAGGTACGTGAAGTAGAAGAGGTACGTGAAGTAGAAGAGGTACGTGAAGTAGAAGAGGTACGTGAAGTAGGAGAGTCGTTGTTTACGGGCAAAATTGCAATGTCCCATATCCCGTGACAGTGCCAAGTTTAGGAACGCCTGGTCTAGCAAATAAAAAGCGCCGATTGAAACGTAACGATCCCCACTCGCAAAGAACGAATTAGTCTTCGAGTTCCGCTACAAATAAACAGAAAGTGGAGAACGAAGTGTCTTAGCACTACGTTCTTTTTGGATAGTCTCTGCCATGAGCTTGCACAGCATAAGCTCATGGCAGAGACCACGGCCAATTTATTATAATATAATGACTTAAATATTATTTAAGCCATTATTGAGAACCGGGTTGTAGTAAGAAAAAAAAGCAATCCATTTACACATTTATTCATGATCACGACATTTAAATAATGACATCAATTATTTATTAGATAAGACATGATATTGATATAAAACAAAATACTAAATTCACAATATGACTGATTTCAAGTCGGAGGTGGCAAATCTTTAATATTCCTACACTAACACCCACTTTTTTTAAGTAATTTTAAACATTTAAGTAGCCAGAGAAAGCAGAGATTCATTTCTCTCCTTTCTTGCTCATGTTCAGTAACCTACTTGTGTTTAATATAACTTACACAAATATATTATATGTAATAATACCACATAAATTCTTTTTTTTTTTGTATACATTTTGTGTTAACAATAAACAAGTTAATTCATAGAGATGCTAATTTTAATGATTTTATTTTAATCCATTCAAGTTTGTCACCCCATCAAAAAAAAGAAAAATTATATAAAATAAATTAAATTTCTTCAAAAAACACACCAAAATACATACTATAAAAAACACTTACTTAGAAAAATCATATTTTTCCATTATTATTCTTAATATCTAAGACATTTTACCAAATGATCCTTTGAGGTTCATTAAAATCCTTCCAATATATCTCTTTGGTGAAGAAAATGTAGAATGTTACGGCATTTAGCAACAAATACCAGGCCAACTCGCTTAAAACTATTTTATAACTTGGCTGAATGAATCTCAATCTTATGATAATGTAAGGGACTAGAAAATATCTGATCTCCACAAGCCGTTGCAAAGTCAAAACAAAGAATAAGCTAACGCAATATGGAAACAAAAAAGATATACAATTTTGATCTTTTAAATTATCATAAACACTGAATAATAAGAAGATGTAAACGGGTATAGTGGCATATATTGCACAATCATATTTGCCGAACCAACGATTCCATATATAGAATGTGTAATGCCTGTTATCGGCCAATAAATATGGATGCACCAGTGTATTGACATGTATTATAAAAGCTAATATTGAAGTAATGTTCAATATATTAACTTTGTTGTTCAACATCAATCGTATAGTACTTTTAAACTTTGCAATTATATAAGGTAAGGCGAATACACCATAGAAAAGCAAAAAGTAGAGAAGCTGCGGCAAATGAATTGTCATTTGATGAGCATTCTTATCACCGACCACTATTGACCCATTGTGGTATAGAAAAACTAAAAATAACACTAATATAGTAATTTGCTGTATAATCACATACCAGTTATCAATAGATATGAATTGACAGAAATTTAAGAAGTACGTAGACATGTGATGTTTGACGGCAATTATAAGATCCGACATGTTATAATATCGTTTCAATTTAGACGCATCTATACTTCGAGCTACATGGGTCTTTTTGGCTATGGAAGATTTCGTTAAGTATTTATTTTCTAAAACTCTTGAGCTTCTTATTAATAAGTCTATTAACTTATGTCCTAGAACCATTGCAACCCACACAATGTTTGTCTGTCGCATAGCAACACTGCAGATACCAAATATTAGTATGAACCAACGGCTTTTATTTATTACACAGAGCTGAGAAAACAGCAGTAGAAATAGTAATGACAGTGTGTCTGTATAGTACACATGTGAGAAAAAGTACAATGGTGGCAACATTGCCAAATTTATAGCTTGCATTACAACTTTCAACCTGCTCTCATTGTAATAGCCATAAATAAATTTCAAAATTGATGATAATAGAATTAAGTTTATACAAGAACCTATTAGGTTTACAAATCTTAAGTTATAAGTGTTGCAAGGGAAGTACAATCCAACTGCAACCGCTGATACCAAGTACAAACCGGGCAAAGTTGTTATCTTTGGGTCCCAATGTGAAAAGTTTCCATTACAGTAAGAGATGCCTTGAGGTATATGGAATAGTTCATCAATAATTATTTGCGACGTCTCATTCACTTTGTCGAATATAAATTTGGATCCAATTAAATATATAGCTACTGCTGTGGAAAGGTAGCAGTAGTATTTGGTATTCTTCATTGCAAGAATTTTCTGAATCTGCAACTGGATAAGCAAAAAAAATACAATTAGTATAATGTATAATAATAATAATAATAAAAGCCTTTAATCAGATTCAATTACAAAAATTTTCAATTCTTTTTTTTCTATTTAGTTTAGATTTTTATATTTAGTTAGCTGAATCTGTTTGTCCAGTTATGACAAAGGCCTCTTTCAATTTTTTCCATTCTTTATAGTATCATGTATTACGAGTCAAATGCTAATTATTTAATATTGATACAATAACTTGTTGCAGGCCGGTAAAAGCTTTAAAGGCCATAACAATATATGCAGTAAATAAATATGAATTTTATGAATCAAACACGTACCATTTTTGGTGAATGCCTCAATCTAGCTAACGTTTATTTTAATATATGTTTCCAAATCCTTTTTAATCCCTAAAATATGTTATTTCGATATCGGCTTTTCTATGACAGTTTGGAAAATCCTGTTCTCCAATGAAGTATTAAAAACAGATATTGATTTTTTATACTTTATGGTTTTTAAATTGCTTTGCATACTAGCTCATTTAAATTTATTATAATTCTAAATAATTTTATGTAATTAATAGATAGCACTAAGCTAAATGTTATTTCAATATTTATTAAAAAAATAATACTATATAAAATATATACTAACTAAATAAAGTACTATTTAGCAATTGTATATTTTTCAATTATTAATATTAAAAATCTACAAAATAAATAATTTTATGAAAGGTACATAAAAATAACGTAGATACAGTATATGTGTTTTAAAATTAAAACTTAATTTTCATAACCAATAACCAAAGAAATATTTGTTTTAATTAAATTAAAAAACAATTCTTAATTTTTTTAAAAGTAATTTTTAATTTGTAATGTGGCCATATTATCTCCACATATATTTATATTTACTGTCATTTTGACAGTAAATATAAATTGTAAACGGTCATTTCAGTTTGAAATACTTATTGTGTTTTTATCGTTATACGTACAAAAGCTGAATACATGAATGCAATGATAATACAAATATGATGGAGGCAAATGATTTTATTGCAAAGATTAAAGCAAATGGCGGTGATAATGATAAATACGATATAGCTGAAACATTTGAAGAATACCACGATATATTAGTGAAGTTATCATCTAAGGATAAAGCTTCGTTCTCCCTGAACGTGCTGTGTATTTTGTGCAGGTATTTATTAAATAAATAATAGTCATGTTATTATTGTAATATGTATGAAATATTTTCGTTCATGAAAGTAATACAATAGGTTTTTTATTTGTTGTAAGTTATTTAGAAAATACTTATTAACATATTGGAAAATGTTTCATAAGTTTGTTTTATATTTTACGAGATACTTGAAGATATATTTTACTTATATTAGATTTTGAAATTTATATATTCCATTTAAACTTTCTTTAAATTTGTTTTGCTTACATATATAAGTATAATCAAGTTGGCATTGAACGAATAACTGGACTATTCTAACACACAGACAATTTCTGTGTAAATGCAATTTCTATCTATAAATGTTTTTTTAGTACTGAAAACAAATATAATACCTATCAAAAGTGGTGATGGAGCACATGACTATTGTGTATGAAATAATAATTTAAAAAAAAATTATTGCTCTTATTGGAAACAACTGAAAAGTAAATGATATTATTATTAAAAACTTATTTTTCAGAAACCTTGACAAAGTCCCAAAATGGAAGGATAGTATTGACAATAAGGAGCTTTTAAAGCTTAGCATACAATGTGTTAGACAAACTCGTATTTTAGAGGGACCAGACAGAGTGAAGACATTAGCATGTATATATCATATACACAAACATATTGTAAAACAAGTAAGTTACAAATAAGTTATATATTAAGATATATAGTATGGATGTTCCTAAAACAAATACTCTTATAAAAAATTATTAAATAAGTAGAAATATTTATGAAAATCTCATAGCCTTAGTCCCAAGTAATGAATAAAAAGCAAATGTAAATATTGACATAATACTTTCTTAGGATCAATATTAATTCTACATATCAATAGTACAATATAGTACAATATTTATTGTACTATATGCTCTATGGACTAAGTGTATGTTGTTATAATATATATATATATTAAAATATATGTTAAACGGTAAAATTACATTACATTAAACTTTTTTACTAAACTATTACACAACGCCATACTGGTGTAGTGATATAGTGACTAAATTAAATATTTATGGTTCAATCCCTAACTAAGGTATTAATTGCTAATAAATATATATTAAATGCTTTATGTAGGAGGTTCTTCATCCAAACTAATTTAAATTATTTTAATAAAATAATTGATAATTCTTTCCGGAAATACTTTTTAAGGTCACTACAGTGCATAGAGATAGATCTTGATTGTAAAAGCAATGGTTATGAGTTGTGACCCTTAAGCAGCGAAAGCAAACTGAAGACTTAGCTGCCACTCCTAAGACCCATTTTCTTCTTCTCACAGTGTCTTCTTGACGCTCTTCTGCTTACTCTGTCTTCTGTAGTTATTATAATTAACTATAGTATATTTAAATTAAATTATTATAATTAATTAAGTATATATAATTAATATGGAATGTTAATTTTACTTTTGCTTCATTTTCAGAGTTCCGCCATACCACCAGAGCTTGTTCTCAAATTATCTTTCATGCCATTCGAAAGTGATGATTTATTAAAAGAATATTGTAAAACCTACTGGAGTATATTGGCCGACAGATTGACGTACATTGAAAAGTTGAAAACTTTAAAAATGCCCATTTTAAAATTATTATCCAAATTAACAGAAGATATAACAAAGACAATTATAATATACGATACAGTGCAATTTTGTACCACTTTATTACAATTTCTAACAAAAAAAGTTCATTTCTTATTTAATGATTGGCCTAATGAGCTCAATATGGCGTACGGAGAGATTATTGACTGTATTTCAAGAAAAGACTTGAGAGCCTTTAAAAGTTTAACGGGGAAAGAATGCTTGGACCTATATGTGAAAGTCAATGACATATTATTTGTTATTATAGACAATTCGTTGAAAAATGATTTTGTTTGTTCGGCCGTTGATAATTTATTGAAACTGTGTATAGTTCTTCTCGGACACAAACCGGACATGTTTCATTGTTTCCAAACATTCTATTTAAATTCTTTTTGCTGTATCCTTAAAGATAGAACAAATTCATCTCTTATAGAGAATGTACTGAATAATCTATTACTTTCTTGTGATACCACTGAAAAATTAGGCTACAAACACACTATGTATGTAACATATCCTTATATATGTCAACTTTTAAGGCTGTTTTTAGATAATATAATTAATATTAATGTAAAATCAAAGGAATTTTTTACATTATCTGTTCAAGGAGGTTGTTTGAAATTTATTATGTTTTTAATGAAGAAACTAAAGAATACAACTCAGTTGCTCAAATGTGAGAATTGTAAAGCAAAGTCTGGCTTACACGATGCATTGCGCCTGTCTTTCCTCATAAAAAACTTTATAATAATATCTGTTGATAATGGTATGGATATTTTAAACAATATGCCCGTATACTATGATTTAGTCGAACAACAATATGGTGTTTTGAATGAGCTCAAGGCATTAGGTTGTCCGAACCATGAGAAATGCTTTAGAAAACTACAAACTGATATACACAATACAGCTATATTGTTGAATAAAAGCCAAATATATGAATATTCTATTAAATTATTTGAAATATATTTAAAAAATGAATTGGCAAGTATCAAAAATGATACTGACTTAAAGAACATTAGCCGTGCCTTGTATAACAAGAGTATATGTGAGCTGGACTTTAAATTGTACGGAGAATCCTTGAAAAATGCATTTTTAAGTTTGATATTTTCACTGCCCGATGGCTTGAAATCGGAAAAGTATTTAAGTTTAATAATGGATGTTAAAGCAAAAGCGTTGAAAGGTTTAACGGAGGATGACAATAATGAATTGCAAATATTTACAATTTTTGATGTGTGTAAGTTGTTGTATAATGACAATATGTATGGGGATTTGAAGCCTTTTATTAGAAGCTTGAAATTTAGGTGAGTGATTTTTCAATTTCTCTCAATAATTTTGACGGAGAGATTCCTAGAGTTGATATTCTCCGTTTTATGTTTCTCGGTTGTGTGATATATCATCTTTAATATATTATCATTTTGAATAGATTATTAATTTTTTTTCTGTTTTCAGTTCTTTATTAAAACATGAATTTTCTATGTACACCAAATTGTGGCCTTCTATTGTGCCTATAGCGGGTGTTTGGAAATCTTTATACAGTTTACTTATAAACAAACATACATGGATAAAAGGTAAACTTTCTATATATATATATATATTTAAAGAAAAAAAATAACTGAAATTTAAATAGTAATGTATATATTTTTTTTTCAGGTGAAAGCAAAGATATTATACTTTGGACACTATACAGTGTGATACTACAGACACCGGCATACGTTAGAACCATACATAATGATACTTACAAGGATATTGTTAACGAATTATTGAGAAGAATTGAAGAAGGTTCGGTAAGCTGAGGAATATTGGAGAATATTTTGTTTAGCTTAGTCTCACACACATTCTATATATATATATATATATATATATATATATATATATATATATATATATATATATATATATATATATATATATACATATATATATATATATATATATATATATATATACATATATATATATATATATATATATATATATATATATATATATATATATATATATATATAATTAAAAATACCGTGTAGATATTTCTGTTATATATTAAAATTACATGCTGTAAGTTCAGCAGTTCAGTGTAGTGGTAGCGTGGCCGAGCGGTCTAAGGCGCTGGTTTAAGGCACCAGTCTCTTCGGAGGCGTGGGTTCGAATCCCACCGCTGCCATATACTAACTTTTTTTTAATACTAACTTACTTTGTTTTGTTTTATATATTTTATTTTGGTATATATACCAATTAATTTAAATAATGATATTTTTGTTATTTAAATTTATCTATTTTTTTATTTTATCCTTTTAATGAGGAACGATGGGAAATATCGTCGTGGCGCAGTGGATTTAAAGTCTGACTGTAAACGCAATGGTTGGTTTTCAAACCCCTCTCGATGGTTCACATTTTTTTTCATTTCCCCATTCTAGTAAGTGTAATGTCGGATACTGCCACTTAGCACTGAATGCCTCTAAATCGAAGGGTCTCTCCACCTTTCTTTAATTGCAATATTTTTTAAACACACTGAGAGCATCTTGTAATAAAGTCTATTATTAACCAAATGAAGAAAATTAATGTGTTTAAGTAAAGTGGCTGTGATGTACGGACGGACGGACAGACAGACAGATATACAGACATGAGGAACCTATATTACCCATACATTTGCGAAACCCTAAAAGGACAAGACATTTGAATTCACAATGACCATGTTATAAATAATGGGATTTTAGAGTATTTTTTTTCTGTGTTCAAATTAGTTCCTAAGGTTTTTATATAGACAACTCCAACAAATAAAAAAATTTAAATTTGATCGATAACTGTCATAAAAAATCATTTAAATTCTATATTTAGCAAGTTTTTACGCTGACGTATATTGCCTGGAGGTTGTGTGACGTCAGTTGGTCATGTAAATGAATTGATATTAATCAAGTATATATAAACTTTGAAAAAGACGTAGCGTTGATTATTTGCCCGTTTGTTTACAAGACCGTACTACGTCATATAATGGCGGCTGTTGTGCGTATTTAAAAATACAGATTAAAAATATTGCATACCATCACAACTTTTGTTAAAATTAATTAATTTAATTATTGTTTTAAAGCTTTTACTTATAGCTTATATATAACAGGACAGGCAGATATGTTTACAAGAGGTGCAGGTTCGAATCTCGCTACGTTCAATTGTTTATACGTTTTCTATAAAGTATTGTTTTTTTTTACTTTTAGATACAATCTACTCTTGAAAAGTTAGTTTATTCGACTCTGCTATTCCTGAAGTCTGAGTATGATATAGCTGATGCCAGTTCAAAGTATGGATGGAAGGTTACAGAGCAAGTAAGTGTTTGGTTTTTTTTCGTTTCACGCTGTATCCCGCTTCACGCAAGACCGTGTGTTACACGTGACAGAGAAGTGGAGCTCAACGATGCTCTTGGTCACATTAAATTTGCATATCCTGAATTATTTCCTTTTTTTTTTAATGAAAAACTTTAATATGGAATTTTTTAAATTAAATTCGAACCAATGTAGATGATATTAGAATTGAAAATCATGACGACCCTAAAGAGGCCATACGTGGGTATGAAGAGGCGAAAGAGGTTCTTTACTAAAAAAGCGTGAAAGTAAAAAAAATACAAATTTCAGTTATAGCAGGTTCAATTCCCGTCGCATGTAAACTATTTTATTACAGCCCTCAGATCCAGATCAAATACAAATATCTAGGACCGTAGAACAGGAGCACATCGCTTTGACTGAAGCTTTCAAAGCTGTTGATGTTATGATGGAATTAGTGCCTTATTTGAAATCGGGTGAGTGACGCGTTTCTCCGCTTTTTATTTCTACTACTATGGGATTGGTTTCAAGTGGGTTATAATTATTGTATAATAGTAGATTTATTTTATATTACTATTTAAATTTCGAAATCAAAATATTTTGAGATCTAATTGGATTATTTATTTTAAATGTGAATAAAAATATCCAAATAAAAAAAGCAGGATAGGCCAAGGCCTAGTATATATATATATACATATATATATATATATATATATATATATATATATATATATATATATATATATATATATATATATATAAAAAAAAAAATATATATATATATATATATATAAATAATTAAAAATACCGTGTAGATATTTCTGTTATATATTAAAATTACATGCTGTAAGTTCCCGTGGTAGCGTGGCCGAGCGGTCTAAGGCGCTGGTTTAAGGCACCAGTCTCTTCGGAGGCGTGGGTTCGAATCCCACCGCTGCCAGACATTTTTTTTATTATCTCCTTTTGTTATACAATATAATATTCTTATAAAGTTGTTTATTTATTATTCAAATAAAAAAATAAAAAAATGTAATAATGTAACAAATAAATGTTAAAAAAAACTAGTGAATAACTTGTACAGAAAGAAGTTTCATATTTAACATATATTTTTATTGTAGTATTTTAAACACCTATGATAAGTCCATTTTTTAACTTCAAGCTTTTCGCTTCCATGGGCTGTGGGTTCGATTCCCACTCAGGGAAATTAATAATAATCATTATGCCTGCTCCCTCTGCCTGCTGCTGTCTATCCTGCTATTTGCGGGATACAGCGTGAAGCTAAAAAAAAACCTATACAAGTTCAATATTATTTAACAATTCTCATTGTAAAATATAATATATCTCTAGTAATAGTAATTTAATTTTTCTTTTTAATTTCAGAAAAATCACCTCTACTCGGTTGTGCACTGCAAGTGTGCCAACTTTTTGTACAACAGTTCCTTTTCATGCAACGATATATGCATGCATTGCATTTAGCATGCATATGCTGTCATATGGCTGACATATGCAATGATAAGTGAGTATTTTTGTCCCTTTTATTTACACTAAACAGGATTCGAACTCGCTACCCAATAAAATGACATATTAAACTATTACTATTCATATATTTTCTTTTTTTTTTTCAGAGCAGCCTATATAAGAAACGCGACCGTACTAACAAGCTTTATGACCAAAAACGGTGAATTTGGTGAAATAATGAAGCGAGCGATGAAATGTAGTGAAGAATTAATGAAGAATGTTGAAAATTCAGATGTTGTATTGAATTTTATTTGTGAAGTTGCTGTAAGTTGATTGTTTCTAGTGTTTTTTTTTCCTGCTATATCCCGCACATACAAAGGTAGGCAGGCGCCAGGCGGAGGGGACACAGTGTTGAGACACTCCGTTCTTTTCAAGGCACCCCCCATACCCCTCATGGGCATCGAACCCGCAACCGTGTTTAGTACATATACATATACACATATAGCCTATAGCCTTCCTATTTATATGGAATATAAAAAATAATCAATTCAAACCGAAAGTTTAAGCAGCTTTATAATAATATAATTTTTTTTAATTTTTTTATAGATGTATCACTCAAGGTGTGGGAAAATAGGTGTTGCAGCGAGATTAGTACAAATAGTTCAAATTAAATTACTTAAGATTTCACAAGAACATCCGGACTTGAACGGTACGATTTGTTATATATATTTATTTTATATTAAAAATTAAAAAAAAAATCAACATATATGGTTTCCAGTGGCGAAGTGTCCATATAACACGATTCCCGTCGGGTTACCTTTTATAAGTCATAATAAATATTAAATAATATATCACTACATATATATTCTTGATTAAAGTTTTTTTTTTAATGATGTTTTCAATCTCGGCTTCGACTGATGATTCAAGCCGCGGCGTTGAGTTCCGCTGTATATGTCTCAAATTGTAGATGGTGCGCGGAGAACGGAGTGTCATAACACTAGGGTCTTTTTTTAAAATTTATATAACACTAGCGACCCGTCCCGGCTTCGCCCGGATGGATATTATTTTTTGATATATCTATATAAGCATACTCGGGAACTCCTCAGAGAATGGAAAAAATAAGTGTAGCGATTTTGATGTTTCCCCAAACATTTTATACATTTTAGTTTAGACAGTACAGGTTAAGGTACTTTGAAACCTAATTACATAGCATTCATTCATTGTATAACAAATTTCGAGGTCCATTTTACCCCCTTCTTCCCTAATATTCACAATAAAAAGGAGCCTATGTTACTTCTTCGGGCTTAAGGTCTCTCCATTTCTAATTTCATCAAAATCGATCGAGTAGTTTTCGAGTTTATTCAATACAAACGAACAAACAAACATACAAATCGTTTCTCTTTATAATTTATATAACATTTATTTAATATATTTCAGTGTCCTTATCAACTGGTAGCTTGATGAGGGCCCAGTTTTCGCTCAGACCGGACTCAGGACTGAGCTTCTTGAGCGCACTCAACGGAATACAGCGACACTATTTAGCATTTTCTACAAATTGTAAGTATTTTATATATATATATATGTATGTATGTATATATATATATATATATATGTATGTATGTATGTCTGTCTGTGTTTTCTATAAGCCTGTGACCTCTTAAACAGTCCACATTATTCAAGAGGTCACAGGCTATATAGCTTTGCGGTCAATCAAATTACAAATAGTCATTTAAGAAGAAATATTTTCATTTAGTTGTTAGGGCAATATGTGTCCGACTGCAAGCGCGACTGGTATGGGTTCTATTTCTGCATAGGAAAATGAATCAATTTCCTTACCTCACTCTGGTAAGGAGACAAGACAGGGCGTTGACTTCTGTCTGGAAAATTGGGCGGAAAATGCCTTTACAATTCTTGATCTTTCTATGCTCGTAATTGTTTTGAAGTGAAGCGAGTTTCGTGCCAGTTTGAAGTCATCCACCTCCTCCCTCATTCGTCATCAGCCTATCCTCGTCCACTGCTGGACATAGCACTCTCCATGATAATGTTACTGGCGATCGTACACCTAGATCCGGGGCCCTTAAAGGCGTATATGATCGTTGGTCTTTTGACTTTGACTATTTATAATCGATCCTCATAGCATCGCGTTGGGCACCCCGCCGCACCGCCACCCTGGGCGCCCTGCACCAGGCCGGCGTGGCCACGCTCCGGGCGGTGGGCGGCGCGAGGGGGCTCCGCACGTGGCGGCGCGCCCTCGCCGCTGCGGCGCCGCGCACGCGCCTCGCAGCGTTCAGCGCCGCAGCCGCGACCGCGCGCGCCCTGCACTGCGGCGCGGGAGATGACGCACAGGTCAGTGTAGCACTAGAGACAAGTTACTATCTGGGGTTAGTTAAATTGAATTAATTTTTTTCACTTCTCCGCTCTGTTAAGTACAAAGCGCAGCTTTAAATTCCGCCATTAAAACGTAGTGTCTCGAATTTAGCCAAAAAGTGGAAATAGGAGTGTCTGAACACTGGTTCACTGGGTAAAAAAAATAAAATAAAATGCAATACATTTCAGGTGACAATCGAGAACCGTCTCAAGTACGCCCTCGGCATCCAACCAGCTACCGACACACAACTCATACACACACAAAAGCAACAGCATTTCACGCCAAAGCACACAAACTTGGAGACCATGAGGGACTCGATGGTGAAGAAGAACCAGACCAGTCCATCCCTCCCGTGCATTTCCGTCCCCGCCTTCAAATCTCCGGACTTTATGGATCATAAGCATTGCGTGTGCTACGCATGTAACCCGCCATATATAATCTTAACGTGCTCCACATTTTATCTAGAAGCTTCCATGTACTATAGAGCAAAAGAATACGACATTGCCAAGAATTATTTCCACGGAACACTCAATATGTTTGAAGAAGCCGAATTTAAATTGAAGAATATTTTCGAGGAATCAAAATTTAGTGATTCCGTTAGAAATGTTTTGAAATGTCATTACGGCAGAGAGTTCAGAGAGACTTACATAGAGTTTCTGCTGGAATATGCGTGTTTTGAACTATGTCAAGGCGAATTTGAGAAAGCCGACGAATTTATAGTAAAAATACACGAAATTATACCAGAATGTGATTCTATTGACGATTATCTGAGGAATGATGTACTCAATATAATGGTCACTTCAGCGCGAGTGCGTAACACGAAGAGAGTCAAAGAAACTGGACTAGAAATCGATATGGAAAATCTGAAGCTGACACCAACTAAAGAAATAGATATACCAAAAACACCAGAGACCAAAATTATACCGAAAATAGAAACCGCCAAAATAGTCAAAGACGAGGAGATACCAAAGAAACGTAAAGTGATCAAGTTGAATTTGGACGAAGCGAGCGCTGAAGAGACGGAGAAACCAGTAAAACCTGCGAAACCAAAGTTTAAAATACCAGTGCCGGTCACGACGAAACCGGTCTTAGAAACCATCACACCTAGAAGGACCAGATCCAAACCGGATATAACCATACAAAAACCATCAATTGATGAACCAGATTTTGATATTTTCACACCAAAATCGGAAAAATCCCAATTTTTCACTCCTGCTCAGAACACTCCAGCTGAACAGTTCTTCACACCCATGACATCTCTCAAAACTTATTCCAAGCGTATCATAAAGAATCTGGAATCAGAGTTTTCTACACCCAATATAGAAAAGGAGAATGATATGAAAAATAGGAGAAAAATAGAGAGTGGCTCCATCAAAACGCTGAAAGACAAAAGAACTCTTAAACGGAGCACCAGTCCAGGAAAGTTGGTGGAAGAGAAGCCAATATCTAGACCGAGACGAATAAGACAACCGGCTATAGATGATAAATAATGATTTAAATAAAATAAAACCGTTGAGTACAATTTGAATTAATGCGTATTTTTATTTAAATATATTTGACAATAATTTTATTTTAATAAATAATCGTGAACTGGATTTTTTATTTTCTTCGATACCGCGTTTTTTTATCCAAATCGTAAAATAATTTACATATTTCTCCAGTAGAGGGCACTTTTTTTGACAAATTAAAATGGTAGCCTATAACTAACTAAAACTCAAATTGTACTAAACAAGGAAGAAATTTTCAGTTTATTCAAAATAAAACTCATCATTAAATAGATAAAAATCATGTTTTAACTAATTTATTTTTAACGCATGTAATACTGATCTTAACTTTTGTGTAGTTTGAGTTTATACAATAAAAAAAAATTCTCAAAGAAAACTAAAGCACCTTAACACTAGAGTTGTCCCCAGGGGCGTGGGAATACAGGTTGTCAGGCTGTGTCCACCCCAGAAACTTCTAAGTGTCCAGCCTAGAATTGTGTGGTGTGCATCGTTTGAGTCAGTTTTTTTTTATTTGGAGTCCAGTCTTTTAAGCATAAAAGTAAAGCTTATGTTTTTTTTAATTAGATTAGTTTACTCGGTAATATTCTTTTTTTAGAACCCCATGTAGAGTAGAATGTCATCCTTAGCCCACATGTTTATTATACAGGTTGAATAAAAAAATACAAATACACAATATTCATAAAAACATATATTTTGAAATACATTACGATATCTAGTGCTCCATAATATATAAAATATATGTACTTAAACACTTCTATTCTACACAAGGTCTACGAAAACTTAAGTATAGATAAATAATCAATTATATTACAAAAAAAAGAGATTACAACACTGTACTTTTTAAACTATGTATTTACTGTTTTAAATCCACTTGTTAAATTAAAAATAATAAAACTAAATATATATATATATATATATATATATATATATATATATATATATATATATATATATATATATTATAATAAAATGACATGTTATATTTCAAATTATAAATAAATATATTTCACGATTTGAACCCACATCTCTCATATACTATCATCTTATCACTTCACATTGTTGTTATATAAAAAAAAAAAAACAAAGTTCAGTATAGACAACAGATAAAATATAATAAAATAAATAAAACAAGTGGAATTTAAATAATTTATAATAATCATTTAGTTTCTACAAAAAATAGACATAATCTATCTATCTATCTATCTACACATACATACTGGGCACTAGTAGTCGACAGACACTAATATACAATGTGATCAATAATAAATAATTGCAGAGAATGACGGAACTCAATGCCGCGCTTCGCCTTATTGCCTTGTTGAGCGAACAAAATGGAAATTATCTCATTCTATCCTCATGGGAATCGAACCCACGAACCGAGCGCCACGACGGTTCTAACATGACTTTTTATTACAGATCTATATAAAAGTATCATCTACCTAAGCCCAATATTTCTGAATATTATTTATCTATCTATATTAGAATATAAGTTCAATTTTTTTTGTTCTCTAAACACTAACATTATCTATAAATGTGTCACATTACAACGCACACAGATTAAATAGAAATTATTATAATATTTACAATATTATTATTATTATTACTATTTTTATGGGTAATATTCTAGTTTTGTTCACGTTTAGTACTAAATAGATACGTTTTTTAATTATGTATATATATAGTACTGTTAAGTATGCAGGTTCGAGTTCTATTGAAGGGGAATATTTCTATTGACATAGACCTAGCAGAACTATTGTTGTTGAAATTAACATTAAGTGTTATAAATGTATTGAAATTCAATATTTCCATCTACATGCACATGTTACTACATGTACATATCCACTATATTAATAATGTCATTTTCTTAGTTTGCATGTTTTAAAATTAAAATATGTTGCCTAACCAGTACTAGGTTCAAATCCAGCTCCATAATATTATTAATTTCTCCTTTATATATTACTAGCGGAATATTACATGAACATATGAAAGTGATATACATACAAACATTGATGACAGTTCTGTACAGATACTACCAAGATATTTTAATAAACTATAGAGTTATATAAATCTTGCTCCTTTTTCTATTGCATACAAACTAATACTAAACCTATTCCTGACCAGTTTGGTATTGATTTATTTAAACTTTTTTTATTTTTACACATCTCAAATGGTATGGTATCAATGGGATGATAAAAAGCCTATTTTACGATTTCATGGTAATTTACAACTAAATGCAAAAGTAATATTTATTTATGCAAATTTAAGTTATGTCACTTTGAGTCATAGAAAGAAATGTATTCATCATATAAAATATTAAACCGGTACAAACTCTAGATACATAATAGACAATAATTTTTCATCGTAAGTTTTATCATAAGATTTTAAATTAATTTTTAGATTCAATGCAATTACTTAACACATTTTATATATAACATATATCTTGAGTAGAGATATCACTTTCATCCATTCATATCTTCATATAATACATTACAGGATTAAATATAATATAGTAAACATAAATATCACTCACTTGTAAAGTTGGTACACAACACTATGACACTATATCACTAACCACTGTACACTTACATGGTGAAAAACAAAAGAACACTACATATAGGGTGTTCCATAATTCTTCTGATTATTATTAATTTCTGATCTGATCCAAGGTTCCATTCAAATGAAACAAATACAATTTGCTTTAAAATTACTATAGATGTAGAATTTAAGTAAATGGTGTAAGTGTAATCTGCAAAAGAAATAATTTTTGTTAGTTTTTAAAATGTAAATCATATACATAAAAAATAAATCTCTAGACTTGCAATAATCTACATTTACTTATTTAGACTTATATTAAAAAGCTGATATATTCCCTTTTAAATATATTTATTTACAGTGCCTGTTGGCCCTTCAGTAAATGCTTCCCCCCCAAGCCCCTCCACTGAATCCTATCCTCTGCCTGTCTTGGTTCAAAAGTTGCCCTGACCAATGCCAATATAATCCATACTAATAATATAAATTCAAACAGTTTACTCGGTTGACCGCTATCCGCTTACTGAGGAAGGCTCTAGGCTATATAATGGCGGTGTCCACACATACCGGTGGCGGGTCGCGCGTCGCATGGTGGCGGTCGCACGCTCAATGGCGCGCGGCCCCCGCAGCCAGGTCTACACAGAGCACGGCAGCGGGGGCGGCGCGCCCTCAGCTGCGCCGGTGCCGCCCGCCCCGCCTGCGACGCTCGCGACGGGTCTGCAGTTCAAATACGGGGAGAATTAATATTAGAGAGAGTGTGTTTATGTTCATGTATCATTATGTTTAGTGATTTTATAAATTAGATTACTGGAATTAGGTATCTGGTTAGTTGGATTCACCTTCAAACAACTAAGAAAAGGTATTAATCACTCACAGTGCCTCCTTCGCCTTCAGCCCATCGTTCGTAGGCGCGTTCCCGTTTCAACCATTCCTGGTATTTGTACCACCACTCCTCCCACTTCACGTAGTCGCCGAGAGTCAGTCCTGCAAATATAATATGATATGTAACAGACAGACTAATTTTCATTGTAATTAATACAAATTGATTGAATATTTTTTTGCACCCATAGAAGGTCTAGGTAATTTAAACTGAACAAACCTCGCAAGTACCCCCTCTTCTTGTAGTAATCGTAGCGCACCCGCACATCGTCCCATGAAGGCAGGCCTCCTGGAGCCACGGCCAGCAGCTCCTCCGGGTAACTACCCACTGGTGCTGGGTCTAGGCCGCTGCAATGGATACAAGAAAGTTATTTAGTTGGCAAAGCAGAGAAATACGAATTATTTTAAATGCACTCAACAAATACACTATATCCAAGTAAAAAACTCTACATAATGCTTTAAAATTCTCAACTAAAAATTAAAAAAAAAACTCCACCCACGGGTAGTCCCCTGTCCTCGCAAGGGGTTCCAGGGCCTCCCCCGCCTCCCTTGCCGCCTCGTTAGCCTCGTCCCTCTCTATGTGCACGTGGAGGGCGCTGTCCCGACGCGTTATGCGCATGTTCTCCAAACGAGCGCATCTCGCCGCCGACCATTGCGCCATTTTGCCGAAGCGCTCTGACAGGGTTAATCTGAAAGTATTGATTTGAAAATATATTAAAGCGCCTTTTATTTGATGCATCCATAGTGTTATATTGATAAAAGTAAATGAGTATGTCTACTTAGTATACATTTTATTCGAATTTATTTATGATGTAATTTTTTGTGAAAAAAAAATTATGAATTTTCTTTTTTTCGATAAGTTCTTTGACTTTTGCAATTTTAAAAGATTGGGAATATAATAATTTTCGAATTCGTATGTCTGGTCTGGTACTTCAGTCTACTCATAAGCACAGACTACTGCAAAGTGTTTGAAGCGTGGGGTTTACTAAAATAATGTGAATATACGCAATTAATCCGGTTAAATTGTTTCATCTTTGCTTTTTTCCATCTAGTACCTTAATCTATATTGTATTTGTAAAAAAAAAAAATCATTTTTATATTTCAATTGTTTTCATTTCGTACGCACTAATACACAAATAGCATTAAGTTCCACCACTTAACACGCATTTTTCTTTATTTTCAGATAATAAGTTAATACTGTTGGCCGCAACCCTATTGGTCTGTACAGCGACACTAGGTGACGAGGGTACACACCTCTGCGGCTGCACCTCGGAGCTGGCGTCGCTGCTCTCCTCACTATCGCTATCTGCGAGCGCGGCGGCGATGGCAGCGGGGGACACGCCGCGCGGGGGCTTCGATCGGGGGCGCCGGCGCTCCCCCTCGCGCTTTATGTGGGCCGCGGGGATGGGGGGCACAGGCCGTACTGCCAGCTGGGAGCGCTGCCATTCTAGTACCTGCAGGTTGGATAAATATTATTATAATAGTATACTTAATTATATATCCTATAACTGAGAGAAAAAGTAAATAATAACATAGTGGGTAACTAATAACTATAGATATTTTTGCTTCATATAGTGTTTTAATACTAGATTCACTTTTAAACTTAAAATGCTTTCACATATTACTTCACACCTACACAGTTAAGGTGCCTGGAGTCATTCAAGTCAATGGTTATGGGTTCAAGTAAACATTCTGGATATACCTCAGTATCTTACTTGGGGTAAAGAATTTTTTTCCCTTTATGAGAGAAAATAGTCAAACGAAAATAGTCTCAACACTAGGTTAATTAAAAATCGACAATACATCTTAAGTACATATGCACACACCTTCTCCTCCCTACTCCGTTTGCTGCTCTCCCTGGCCTTCAGCAGCTCCCTAGTGGGCTGAACAGCGCGGGCGGCGGCGGCGGCGGCTGCGGGGGGAGGGGCACGCTTGACGCGCGTCGGGGAGGGGGACGCACGGCTACTGTAAACGAAAATAAATATTATTTATTATATTGCAAAATAAATATTAAGAAAGCCTTGGAAGGAAAGAACAATTCTCATTCTCCCACCCTCACTGTTCCATGGTGTCGAGTAGTGTGTAAACGCGGAAACGCGTTATTCAAACAGATTAAATTTTTATACTAATAAATAAAATTGGAGTGTCAGTCTGTCCAAATAAATTATTTACAATTTTTGTCTGCCTGTTCCGGTTAATCTCTGAAACGGCTGAACCAATTTTGTTGGACCTTTTACTGAGATGTAACTGATGTTATAAGGAATAACTTAGGCTACTTTATTTTAGAAAAATATATATATATATATTAGAGTAAATATGAGTATAATCGACACGAACGCAATTCAGTTTACTCAAGAGGCGAATCCGCCAGCGGGCCGCTAGTAACTAACAAATCTAGAAACAAACAATTAAATATATAAATATTATAATATCCTTACCCAGGCTTAACACTCTTAGGAGCCGTCTTCTTATTCTTAGCCGAACAAACTGAACAGGATTCGTCCGAACAGCTGCTCGCAGATGAGCCTGATGGAGATGACTAAAGGAAAGAAAAAGAACATTTTTTTTATCATTAAAAAAGATATCTAAGAATAGATGGGAGGGGAGAGGAGTAAGTGATATAGGTGAGAGGGGGATAGCGAAGAAGGGGAGGGACGGAGGAATTGGAGAGATAGGCAGGAGGGGTGTGATAATGGAAGGGGGATAGAGATAGTGAGAGGAAGTTGGTGAGATAGAGAGATAGTTAACATAGTGTAATATGACACAGCCATAAGACATACTTCACACACTATACTTAGCACAGATTATAAAAACATTCTTATTATTTTCTTTACATTGGGTATGGAATAGATGAAACGGCGTCTGTTTTAGATGTAATAATTTATGAAAAATATGCAAAAGAAATCATCCAACCTTTCTAGGATCAGGAGGGCTAGGCGGGCGTGCACCTCGCGGCGGCGGTGGAGGCCTAGTCCGCCGAGGCCTAGGACTAGGGCTCAAACGCCTTCGGATGCTGCGAGCTGGACTACGCCTGGTTTGAGAAAATATATAATCAATTATAAAAAACAAATATAAGCATTTTCTCACATTTCAGGGTAAACAAAGAGATTCTAATATAAAGACCCATTGATTCTCCAGGTTTTACTAAAATTCCAGACATGAGTGAACAGTGACGCGGCACAGTGACAGGGAAGTGGAAATAATTTTATTATAATCGTTTCTCTAATATAATTGAACTGTTACTTATTATTTTCAATAAGCATGTTATGGAGCTCCATAACAGAAACCACTAACTAGAACCGAATCACATATAAAAGATTTTTATAATTTCACATAAAGGTAATGAATAAGTGACACTTTTCTTGCATCTTTGTTCATTTTGTCCAATCAAATTATGTTGCTAACGTTGATTTTACTTTTCTATATATTTTCCCAAATTAGAAACTAACCGATATAGTATTCTGAAATATGACAATAATAATAAACAATAGTAAAAAACAGCATAGTCACCTAACAGGACTCCGTCTAGGGCTCCTCCTAGGGCTGCGCCTCGGGCTCCTTGTCCTCGACTTGCGTGGGGATCGACGTGTGACTGGCGATCTAGATCTACGACCTATTGATCTAGACCTACGTATAGATCTCGATCTACGTGCTGGTGCGGGTGATCTGGAAGGAAAGGGAGAATAGGAAAGGGAGAATTAGTTACGCCATTAAACGGAAATTAGAAAGGGTCCTGGTCCTCTTTGTCTACATTCTGTTTGTCTATCATTTTAAAAGATATAAATAAAAGACACAGATTATACAGTAAGCAAGCTGTCATATCAAAATAACAGATAATAAATATCTACTGAGAAAGCAGCAATATATACTATATATTCCTTTCTAATTGACTGACAGACAACGCACAGTCAAAACTACCTAAAGTATAAAGCCCAAATATGGTTCCTTAAGCAATTGAGCTCTAAGAGAAGATTTCTTATAGGGATGGGAAAATATAGGATATTTTAGTTTTGTAATTCACGTAACGAGGTGAGGGGCTACAATGTTTGCTCTGTGGATAGATCTCATCAGGTAATATAGATATTAACTACATCTCCAGGATTTACCTAGATCTCCTGGGGGAACGAGAACGTCTTGGCGATACCGACTCGGAACCGTCCAAGTACAACTGTTTGTACCCTGTGTGCCGCCACCTACAATGCAAAATAAAAAAAAATAATGATTGCCTCTTATTTTTCTGTTTCTTTTTTTATTATCTTTGGATTAACGCAACATATAATTCATATATTGTACAAAAAGGCAATATGACAATATAGTAAAAAAAAAAAATATATATATATATATATATATTTTAATTATTATCTATGTAAGTTACTCTTTTTTTTTATTCAAGCAATAAATAAACATAATAAAATTAACAAAAAAACAAATTACTAAGGAGTTAACTCATTATTACTTTCAAAATACATTATAGCGTGCACACAGAATACAAATCAGTTATTGTTTGAAGTAAAAAGTATTCACATAGCATATTTTTCTAGAATTTTTCAGCTTCATCATATAAGCGTGGTTACATGGTACATAAGTAGGCCCTAAATCAAACCATTATGAATTTTAGTCATCCTAGAGTTTTTTTATATTTATTTATACATAATGAGTAGTCAGAGGGAACCTAGTGTAAGAAGATTTATCTGGTACCCGTCTTTCTCTCTCAAGACATTGCGTGTTGAGCTCCACAACTCAAGTTAAGTCTTGTGACAACAAGAGTGAGGTAAATAAAATTAATTCTTACCCCTGAGTGGGAATAGAACCAACAATCATCGCGCTAAAACTCAAGACGCAAATCCAGGCAAATCCAAGGCAGAGAAACCTAGTGTTAAAAACACTAAGTCTCTTCTATAACAAATTATATTTTATAAATAGTACATACCTATTAGGATCTTTCTCTTCCACTTCCAGCAGCTTCCTGTCCCAGCTACCTGGGGAAGCCTGACGAGCTCTCTTCATGACATTGTCAATCTCCTTCCTGCGGCCTGCAGGGTTTGATGGGTCTAATGGAATGATACGATATAATGGAAATTATTCTTATTACCAATACATTAATGCCCCCAATTTTTTATTTAATTGGATTTTATGATTATAAGCATTTAATACTAAATAAACTGAAAAGCTACTTCTTTACTTCTCTTAGTTAAGCACTATGTTTCTACTTTTGGTTAAGTTCTAAAGATGTGTGTGTATTGTGGGTGCTATTTTATTATATTATAGATTATGTTATTTATTTACAATACATAAGTAAAAAAAAAAACAAGCTTACAAGTTCCATAGAATATATTACAATGAAACTTTTAATTATATACAATATACATATAATGTATAAATCAGTACAGTTCATAAGTACATTTTTCAAATATCTTGATTGAATCCTTGGTATTAATTTATAAACAAAATTAAATAATATGGCTAATTCTTGTTCTAAAAGCATTTCTGGTAACATCTGGCAAAAGTTGGCAAACTGAACTCAAACAGTAAAAAGTTATTAAAATTTATTTTATAAAAAACTACAATAACAGCTATTCAGGAGGAGGAGGAGAGTTTTATTTGACATTATCTCCATACATAGCAAAATTATAAGCTTTAACTATACAAATAAGTTATTATGTTAACACAATTTTAAATGTATGTAGAGGCAAACTTAAAGTAGACTGCAAACTTTTATTATAGGCACATATTCTCAGACCCAAACTCACTGAACAGTTAAATATAAATCCACATATCCCTATACCTTCTTGTCAATAATATCAGGTTCATGGTATGAAGACATTGGATAATGCTAAGTGAAGTGATATATACATATATACATATATATATATATATATATATATATATATATATATATATATATATATATATATATATATATATATATATATATATATATATATATATATATATAAATATATATAAAATATATATAAAATATATATAAAATATATATAAAATATATATAAAATATATATAAAATATATATAAATATATATAAATATATATAAATATATATAAATATATATAAAATATATATAAATATATATAAATATATATAAATATATATAAATATATATAAATATATATAAAAACATATAAATATATATAAATATATATAAATATATAAAATATATATAAATATATAAAATATATATAAATATATAAAATATATAT
The DNA here is from genome assembly GCA_037127375.1 of Dione juno. Taxonomy (NCBI): domain Eukaryota; kingdom Metazoa; phylum Arthropoda; class Insecta; order Lepidoptera; family Nymphalidae; genus Dione; species Dione juno. The sequence goes on from JAXRJS010000100.1 coordinate 904,667, forward strand.
AAATATATAAATATATATAAATATATAAAATATATATAAATATATCAAATATATATAAATATATCAAATATATATAAATATATAAAATATATATAAATATATAAAATATATATAAATATATAAAATATATATAGATATATAAAATATATATAGATATATAAAATATATATAAGTATATAAAATATATATAAATATATAAAATATATTTAAATATATAAAATATATATAAATATATAAAATATATATAAATATATAAATATATATAAATATATAAAATATATATAAATATATAAAATATATATAAATATATAAAAAGTTATAAAAAGCTACAATTCCTACCTGTCAACCTCGAGTGTTGCGGGTTGCGGTCCATATGGAGGCGGTTTTTGGAAGCCGCCTCGGCCGCCCGCGACACTGACCCGTTGCGACGGGACGACATTCTGGAATTAATAATAAATAGTTATATAAACTTTTTTTTAGAAACTTCTCCATAGATAATAGAATACCACTTGTCAAATTGGTAAAATATTAGAGAAATTAATAATTTTTTATATATTATTTATTAATTTTTTATATATTTTTATATATATTAATTAAATTTAATTAATTTTAAATATCAACATAAAAACTTCCATATTTAACACTTGATTAAATACTATGTTTCATTATTGTAAAATTTTATTTATTAATGAGTTTTGTTCTCTTTTAATGATTTTTAAAGTGTTAATCTACTCCAAGGATTCTAGACAAAATACTTAAAGAAAAGATATAAAGTAAAATTCATGACATTTTTGACTTGGACAGCTTCCCGGCTTAAATATACAATAAAAATATAATATTATAAGTTTATATAATAATACAATTTTATATGTTTTCTGTAAGTATTTTTTCTATCCTGGGTACTGTTTTTTATACCTATTTATATACATAACAACAATAACAAAAAGTTACATTTTCATTTTAGCAAGAAGTTTTAAATAAATACAAGCTTCAACTACTTCTCTACCATGAGTGTACTAGCATTTACTAACTTTTATCACAAATATGGTTTAAATGTAATTTTTTTTAACAAAAAAAGTAAATAACCAATTTTGAAAAAACCCTTACTAAAAGTTTTCATCAATGTTCCAATTTAACTGGGATTCTATGACAGATATATATATATATATATATATATATATATATATATATATATATATATATATATATATATATATATATATATATATATATATATATATATATATATATATATATATATATATATATATATACTTTACTTTACTTTAAAGTGTTCTAACATTATATTTAAAATTATATATGTATGGATAAATCATAAATTTAAACAAAAATGTCCATATTTATTTTCTCAACAATCAATCAAAACTGTTGTTTACTTACCAGTTTATTAATCATATTAAAAACAATAGAAATAACATCAAAAATGGGAAAGTGCTCTATATAAAGAATATTAGATTTTATAAAAGAAATTGTACATAAAAACATCAAAAAAAAAGAGTTTATTCTAATTCACTCACCTTTGTTATATGAAGATTTATCATGAATGAAATAATATACTTTGTCTATATTTGTACAAATATCAGTAGTATAACAATGTCAAGATCAAAATTCAAATCAAATGTTTCATAAAAAAAACTTTTAAGCTATTATTTTTTCTTAATAAAAAGTAACAGATATTTCGTTAGGCTTATACCACTCTTTATTTCCTGCCTTGAATTAATTATGCATTTATTTTTAAAATAGTTTTGCTTGGTTGTTGATCATGTGATACTTTAATAGATCTATCAAACCAACCTATTTTATCTTATTATGTGTAATTAATTATTTCCTACAAGTAAATTTGAAAAGAGATTAAATGTTTCACAGGATGGTCAATGAGTTTTCTATTGCAATTTTGACAGCTCTAAGGACATAACAATGACATGTCGTAAGAGGCACCTCAGGTCATAACAAAGACGGGAGTCTTTCTTTTATGTTATTTGTGATTTGGCAAATTTAAAACCATACCATAATTGAACTACATCTTACGCCTACTTACTCATTAATCTATTTTTACTTTCACAAAATGGCCGACGAGTATTGATTTTTCCTCAGGCACTCACCTGCCGTGAAATTTGAAAGGCTTACCTCGCTTACTCCGCTCGATACTCAGGAGCGAGGGCTCCGAACGCGCGCGGCGGGACGCGAGGGGCCAAGCCCCAGGGCTGCGGTGCCACGCGGCGGGACGCGATGTCCAGCAACGCCGCTGTAACCCAACCGACATACTTAACAACACGATATCGCGACGCGACGAATGTGCGATCATCGCATACGGTCGCGCGATATATGCCCACGCCAGGCGAACATGCAGCCTCCGGGCGGACGCGGCGGCGGCCTCGCGAGACAGGCCATACGACTTAAGCACATACGAATCACCTCCAAGCTCAACTCCATACTTGTCATCCTTAACATCTCCTGGCTTGTAGGGCTGAACATCAAACATACTAAATCCACCTTAATTAATCACAAAACAAAGTTACGAACCAGTAATGAACACGAAAACTTTCACTGCAGTTCAATGTAGATGATTACTTTCTATATTTTTCCGCGACACACCTTTCTCGAAGCATCGGCCATTTTGATTTGCAAAGCATTTGAAAATTGAAAACTTGTTAATTTGACAGTTCCGTTTCGTTCTTGCTTCTATATTTTGTATACAACTCAATTAATTTTATAGTATAATAAGTACAATAAGTATTATACATACATACAAATTAATTACTTTATTTCAAAGTTTATTTTATAGATAAAAATATTTAAAAACGTTGTTCTTAATAAAATATGTAGAAAAATATGCTTCTTCACTGCAGCATAAACGTATTTAAATGTTGCAAGCAATAACAAAACGAAACACCTGTGTATAGTATTGCTATTATATTTATTATATTGAATTTGTACATTGTATAATATATGTTATAATGAAAACCTTTTATTTCAATTGTAATTTTAAAACTTTAACAAAATTGCTCGAAGAGCTCGGAATTTATATAAAAGCATTTTAAGCTGGCAATTTTATTAATAGGCAAGATCGAGGATGAAGAAACTAAACTAACAAAATAAAATTAGTGCGGCTCAGTCGGCGGTAGTAGGTAGTGTTCCGCACTTTAGTTTTAAGGTTTTTACTTAAGCTACTCTATTAAGTTTATATAAAATATATAGCTTAGAAATTTAATTATAAGCTTACTAAAAAAAATTCAATACAAATATTAATATATAAGTGTTAATTAAAAAATTTCAATAAATTTTAATGAAATATTATTTTTAATGTATTTGCTACGATACAAGTACAAAAACGAGAAGAGGAGAGGAACATAATATTAATGTCTATTTAATATATAATAAAGACTAGAAGGACTGGCTTAAAAAAGTCGTTGGAGGTAAGTTAAAATTTAATTTTGCATGCATGTTACTAATATTGTTTTATAATATTATACAGATAGCATCTCAATATAACCGCTCTAGTTTTGTTCTGTGGGGAATGACTATATTTAAATGACATTAATTTCTTCGCTTCAATAATAAACCGCGGCGTTAAGTTCCGCCTATCAACGAGTAGTATCTGGAATGTTCTACAGAAAGTGGATAACAGATAGCACTGCTAATTGCTATGCAAGAAAAACCGTGAAGCTGCTTTTACTTTTGACAAATAAATTGATATGAACGTAGTACACGTAGTCACGTATGTCCCATACAATTGTGTCAAATTTGACCTGCGATTTTTAAATCCAATATGTTGCCCATTTATATCACTGTTTCAAGATATATATAAGTGTCCCACTGTAAAGTGGACGCTTGGAAGGGTGCGCTTGAGATCGGTGGTCTTAAACTAAAGGTGTCAAAGACCGAGTACATGGCTTGCGGGAGCCCGGACTCGAGCACCGTCCATATCGGACCTGACCCAGCCGTTAAGTCGGAGAAGTTCAAGTACCTTGGATCCATTATGCACGAGTCCGGAGGCATCGACTACGATGTCCATGCCCGGGTTAGCGCTGCTTGGGCCAAATGGCGGGAGGTCACTGGTGTGGTCTGCGATCGCAGAATACCGCCCAAACTCAAGCGGCTAAGGAGGCAAGGAGCTTCAAGTCACGGAGATGAAGATGCTGAGGTGGATGTGTGGCGTAACTCGGGCTGACTGCATACGCAACGCATTCATTCGAGGTAGTCTTGGGGTCCGTGACGTAGCGGATAAGCTCCAAGAGCGTCGTCTGAAATGGTATGGCCACGTTTTGCGGCGGCCTAAGAACTACGTCGGAAGAAAATGTCTTGATATGTCTGTCCCTTGAGTAAGACCCCGGACGCCCAAGGAAGCGATGGCTGGACGTCGTGATCCAGGACATGAGAGCCAATAGACTAACCACAGAGGATGGTCAAGACCGTGCAAAGTGGAGTCGATTAAGTAGGAAAGCAGACGCTGGCAATAGGCCGTGATAATGTTAAGTAGAAGAAGAGATTATATATATATATATATATATATATATATATATATATATATATATATATATATATATATATATATATACACATACACACACACACACACACACACACACACACACACACACACACACACACACACACACGCACACGCACACACACATACACATATATATCTACACATATATAAAAAGGTTTCATATAATTTCTATATTTCCTTATATATAACTAGTTTATACCTAATTTTATTCTTGACTGACAGACAAAACCCAGCCGTAAATAATAATCACGCATTGTAATGCATAGAAACCTGAAATTTGGCTTGTAACACCTGAAATTTGGAATGTGGCATTCCCTGGGGAGTTAGGGAGTTCTAAAAGAGGAATTTCCCGAAATTCCAACGGGAACGGAAAAACTAAATTTTACGTTTTATTGTCTATATAACAATTGGGTACATACTATATGTACTAATCGTATTAATTAATTTTTATGATATAAGTAAAAAAAAGAAAAGTCTAATATGGCGGTCTACAACACTGTTTTGTCTAACAAAAAAAATTACCTGTCAATTATAATACAAATTATGATTTTATGCACTTTTTAACATATTTATAGATAATAAGTAATAATAGATTTTACTATACAATAAAAAAAAAAAAAAACGTTACATATACAATTTATGCGTCACAATTATTCTGTCAAGCATATCACGCTGTATCACGCATATGGAAAGGTGGGCAGAGAGAACCTAATGTAATTTAAATTTTTTTAATTTTGATTTTTCTTTAAAATGACATTAACAATTTATCATTCCCCAAAATAGGAATCGAACCTAAGAAAAATGATAAATAAACTTTAAAAATATTTACAAATATCAATATATATATATTTGTATAAGAACATAATGTCGCGGCAGGTATATAATTTTTTGTCACAACGATCTATATTTACATCGTGGGTTTAGTCTACCGATGTAAAATGAGCTGCATTTACATACAATACAACGTGTTGGGGAGATCAAAATAAATTGGACACCATAGGAAGTTATTTATATTGTTAGGGACAAGACACGCTCTCAAATAATTTTAAGTGGATTTTAGAAATAAGTTCGGAAATAAAAAAAAGAAGTTACGCGCTGTTCCCGCTTTATATTTAATTTTTCTTTGATTTTTGCTTGTTGGTCTTTTTATATACATAATTACTAGCTACGCCCGCAACTTTGTCTACGTAGGAATGTAAATTTGAGCCACAGTCACTTCAATAACACAGTTATTTTGTAGCAGTTTCTTCATATAACATATTTTAAATTAATATAACTTTTTTTTATTTATGAACCGATTGAAATTAAATATACTCTAGATATTATGTGAATCTCGCCATATTATAATAGTGAAAAATGTATTTGAATTGGTTAAGCGGTTCCTGAGATAAGCGTGCACAAACGCACAAACAAACAAATAAAAAAAAAATATATAATAAATATAAATATATATAAATATTTTTTAAATTATTATTTTGGGTACTGTTACGTCTCTTACGTACGTGCTCAATCGTTTTTTTTTAATATATCTTTCTTTAGATAGACTAGCGTCCAGACCATGGCTTCGCTCGCTAGAACTAGAGTAATATTCATTAAATAAATTGAATTTTGTTCGTTTATTTGTAGCGCACTTCTAATGACTACTAATATGAAAATTTTAATACCTTAAAGCTAAGGTGCGATATCGTAATTTCAAACCCATATTTCCGTTAATCCGTGTCTTTTCGACCATTTAAGTTTTAGATAATTCAATAAAACGTTTATTTAATAGCAAATTTGCAAAACCTCTTTTTATATGTGAAATAAAAAAAAATATCTAAAATATTAAGTGTAGCTTACCATGATGCAATATTTATAACTGCATTTAAAAGTTCTGCTGTTCCTGAGGTCAGCGTGTACAAGCGCACAGACAAAAATATTTTAAATTCATTAAAAATAATTTGATTTCGATAAATGACCGTAGCAGCCTAGTATAGCTTTTCTTTTTAAACATGTTTCCACGTATAGACAGAGCGATCAGTTACATTTTTATTATGTGCTTAAAATAGCTTTTGCCCGCGACTTCGTCCACGTGTACTTATCATTTATTATCCCTCCATTTTACCCCATTAGGGGAGAATTTTGTCCATTTCACCTAAAAACATAATTTTTATTTGTAATCATGACCCTGTATACCAGTTTTTATACTGTTAACTCCAGAATTAAAAAAAAATTACGTACAAATTTACCTCCTCCATTTTTCCCTTTAGAGGAGTTTTTTTATCCATTTCGTCCACACAGATCATTTTTAAGTGTAACCCGAAATTAGAGATATCTTTTTTATATATTATATTTCTAAGTTTAAAAATGAGGAAATTCCAAATAAACTTTACACTCACACTTTACCTACTTAGGGGTTGAATTTCTAAAAATCCTCATTTAATGCTCACCTACATCATGAAAGGAACCTTAGTACCAAATTTCAAGTTTCTAGGTACGACTGTGCACTGATATATAAGTCAGTCAGTCAGTCAGGTATATATATATATATATATATATATATATATATATATATATATATATATATATATATATATATATATATATATATATATATATATATATATATATATATATATATATATATATATATATTAGGGACATTTATCTCCAATAGTGATAATATAAAATAGTTAAATATTTCTCCCTTTAAAGAATCGTACATAATACGATCGTATTGACAGTGGTATAGTCAGTGGTAGTAACCACTGAGCCTGTATATCTAAATACTCTAGAAATAATTCTTCTTCTATATAAACTTGTAAGAAATGTTGCATATAGGTATTTTTATAGCGTATGTGAACATTGAAAATTTTAGTTTATAGGTGATTTTTTTTAATCGATTAAATAAATGTCACAAGTATATACAGTATGTACATATATATCGAAATTTAAGTTTAAATTTTTTGTCTGTAAAAGGGTAACTTTTTTAAAGGTGTTTGTTACTAATCAGATAAAAATATTTCGCCACCAGAAAATATGTCATGGGACAATTGAAGCCCCATCGTTGATACCACGAGCAGAACATAGCAATTCTATACAAATAGAACAGCAATATTCTTATTTAAGCATTTCTTAATGCTTGTACTAATACTTTTGTCTTTAATAACAAGGAAAACACACAAATTAAAAACGTGGGTATTCCAGGATAAAAATAGCCCATATGTTGCTCCTTAACTTCCTCTATTTTTCAGTGAATCTCCCATAAAAATTGATTCAACTGCTCCGGAGATAAGCCCGGCCAAACGAAAAGACAGACAGACAGACAAAAAAATTGAAAATGTTTTTTTTTTAATATTTTATAAACGTGTAAATAAAACTACGCACTTTAAAAAAAACGCAATAATTTTGAATATAACGTACATAATAACAATATTCTTTTTTGTAATATAGCAATGCTTGCTGAACGTGATGACTAGGTATGGGTTCGAAATGAATTTAGAAAAATAGGTTATTTCTTTCACTTAAACGTATATAATAGTATTAACTTATATATTTTATAAGTGAAACTCTATTATCGGATACATTAACAAATCCATAAAAAAATATCCATTACAAACAAACACACATATGAAAAAAAAATTATATAGGTAATGTTACTAGCGCACATGGCAGGCACTAAGTAAATTTTCACTCCACATTTGCTTAACACGCGCATCGAACCTGTACTCATAATTATACAGCACACTTGAACGGAGCTCGTAAAGTTGCGCTTACCTGAACCGGGAATGCTGTTACGAAGTTGTAGAATGCCGTTCAATGGTACTTTCCTTATAGTTATAAAATAGGGCGGTACCCACGCAACTAACCTCGGTGTACCTATACATATAATATCCTAAATATTATATCATTTGATACAGAGAAAATTGAAAGTAGTGACTATATATTCCGTTCTCCATTTTCCAGCGTAGAGTTGCTTTATATCGTTAACATGAAAACATTACTCAGATTGAGATTCTATCTATCTATAATCAGAACAAATCAATAGGTGGAGCCCGTTTTTTTTCGGCTTCACGCTTCATCCCGCACATAGCAGGATAGGCAGAGAGAATGCAGTGTCGAGAGTCGAGACACTCCATCTGCCACTTGCCCAACGATTTCTATACATTACGTGTTTAATGGCGGAGGTTAACATCGCGATTTGTCTTGCCATACCCCGAACGGAACTCGAACCAACAACCCGTCCCACTGTGCCACTTCCAATAATTTAATATATTTATATATAAATATTTTGCCGTTACATCGTATATCATAAGTTGGTATTATAGATTGTTAAATATTTCAATGAACGCATCAGTACAAATATTTAATATGCCCGCGAAGGGCACACGTCGCCTTATTTATATACTGTCTTTTAGGTACCTGTTTCGCCTCATGGTCAACTAAAAGTTCTGTATGACACATGACATATGCTCATACGAGTGCCTGAGGGTACTCACTGACTGACCATGGACACAGCGAGTTATATGGAAACCAAAGTGATGTGATATAGCTTATAAAATCCAAAAGAAATAAGCTTTCAATCTGGACCAGTACGCTTTTTAAGCTTTACGCATTTTCTGCATATAGCTGGGTAGTTACATAGACCTAGTGTTAAGATCTCCACCTACCGTCCAATTTTCGAGATATTGCATGTTGAATGACAGAGACACGATCTTATTCATGTGGGAATCGAACCTACGACCGTGGCGACTACAGTAAAACGCTGTACCACTGAGGCCTTACTAGTACTTTTTGTGTTTCTAAATAGCTCTTCCAACTAAGCAATCTCTTCAGCTTAAATGAATGCCATGAATCCATGGTGTTTTTGTGAACTACCTATAGGAAAACATGTCACAATATTTATATACTAATACCGGTATAAAATTATGAATATAGGTAAAGGGCTCTTCACATTGATATATCTACACTAGTTTTCACATATATTTAGATATAACAGAAACACTTTGAACTGTAGGCAAAGAGAAACCAGTGTTAACTGCTAAGACACTGTTCGCCCAAGTTTCTAGATCAGCGGATAGGCGGTACTCAACGCCGCGCCTTGGTTACCAGAAGGAAGCTGGAAGACTGGTTTTCAGTCAGGTCAGTGTCAGGGTCAATTACCATTCGGAAAAATTAATTATATGTCAAAGTCTTAAATTCCACTCGCTTTAACATAATGAGTTGGCTAAGTAATAATGTATAGAGCTTCGGTACCAGTTAGATAATTTCATATTTAATTGAAGTTATATTAGTAGTTGTATGTGCCTATGGTGCCGTCGTGGAGTGACTAAACGCGACGATTGGGGGTTCGATTCTCATGAAGGAAGAATTCATTATTTTCAGTTGTTCTGGTAGCAAGTTAAAACGCGACGTTGGGCTCTGCCACTCAACACGCATTGTCTCGATAGGAGGGAAGTGTCCTTACATTAGGTACCCTCTGCCTATCCTGCTATATGCGGGATACAGCGTGAAGCGAAAAAAAAGCATCAAAGCCAAGGCTATTTGCTAGTAAAATTACAGCATCCACCTATCCCGTGGCCGACCGAGTCGTACAACAGGTTATTGTTAAATACACAAGTAGTCGAGTCTGCTGTGTAGTAATGACATGCGATCGACTCGTGCCAGTTGCTAAGCGGTTTCTCTCGCCTTTCACTTGGCTGTGTTGATTTTGATGACGTTTAAACTAAAACAAACATATATTAAAGATATATATATATATATAAAATTAATTCTTTGTGCAGTTTGTATATAGATCTATGTATGCATGTAGACCAAAGAGTTGAAAACGGCGTTGAGCTCCGCCATTAATCACGCAATATATCTAAATCGAGGGGAACGTCTTAAACAAAATTTTTTATCACTGAATTCATCCTGCTTACTCTACTATATACGGGTTTAAATAAATATAAAGTAATTTGTGGAAACTTAATTGGTCTTTGTTTTTTTTTTTATGTTTTATATTGAAATTATTTTACTGTACTGTATGTTTCCCTTAAAAAAAATTAAAAAATTAAAAAAAAATACGGCGTGAAACGTGAACGTGAATAACAGGATAATTTACGCCACTCCTTTCCCCATTTTTCACTCGCATTTGAGACGTGTTACAAACGCGTGGGTTAACGCCGCAATCAGTCCACCAGAGAGAAGAAATGTAAATTATTCTCTAGAATATTAACAGCCACTTGTACAATAAGCTAGATTCCACTGCGCCACGATGGCATATTTAAACAATTATTTGACGCCATTTTGAATTGACATTTACTTTGCTCGGTCAATATTTGCTAATTCATTTGTAATGCTAATGCATGCTGTTTTTATTTTTACCAAATACCATCGGTTGGTAACAGTAAAAAAAAAAAAAATAATTATTTTAGTTTGTTTTTTAGAATTTTATATTTTAGTTTGGATAGTCTGACTGTAAACATGATGATGCGGGTTCGATGTTGATTCGGGGGAACAAATTTTCCCAGCTTGGCCTGCTTACTTCTTCTTTCTCCGGTTTCCGTACTAATCCAGAACATTACGTCTTGAAAAGTGGATGTCAAACACGCCATTTTTTTACCAGAAGACTTAAGTTGTCCCTCAATTCATTCTCGGTCAGTCAGTTAGATCCTGTCCCACTGCGCCACTGCGGCCCCATCACATCCTGTATGCTATAAAAGTTTTTATTGCACAGAATATCGATCGTTAAACCAAACAATGACGCAAATATGTACATTTTACGATATCTAAGAACAAATTAACACTTTTGATAATAAACATAGGCACCTAGATGATTTATTCCCGGAGTTTTCGTAGAAATTCGCTAATTATAATTTTATTTCATTGCTTCTACATGCGTTTGTATATAACTGACGCGTGGCTACCCTGGCATTAGTGACGTGTTGGGTCATCTCCCGGACCTTGGGCACACAGTTAAATAACTGGGGCTCAGTAGAAGAATAAAGCAGCTTCACGTGTTTGGTTAAATGGAATTAAATAAGAGTTTAGTACGTTACATGGCACTTAAAGTTCCCGAGGTATCTCGGAACGCGGGTACAGTTTGCTATAATATATTTAAACGATTAACGTATTAATTGCTTTCCGAGCTGGTGGTCATGTAATTTTAATATTAATTGACAATATTTTTTTTTTAGCTTCACACTGTATCACTCATATAGCGGTATATGGAGAATTAATCTAATGTTAAAACACTTTGTTCTCCACATTCCGACCAATTTTCGGAACACTGCGTGTAACACTTTACTTCCTTATCAATGTGAGAAAATGAAAGTTGCTTTTTGCATTGCTTCGAGTGGGAATCGAACCCACAGCTGGTAAGTTTATAGTCAAATGCTGTACATCTGCGCCACGATGACCTGAAAAAAGATTTCATACTTTTTTATTATAAAAGACATATGTGTTAATATTTGTTTTTTTTTAAAGAATATAATATTATTGATTAACGTAAAGTCAAATGCTTCGGCTTATCTCTCTCGCCAGAAACTACGATAGCAAAGTAAAAGATGTTTTAATAAAATATAAATACAAACTGAGTATTTTTGGACTACTTACTTGCTTTTAAAACTTTTTCTTAAAGTCTTCTCTCTCTTTTTTTTAAAAGTTAATAATAATGTACACTATTAACTTTACTTATTTTTTAAATAATTTTGACAAGTAGTACAACGTAAAATGTAGTTTTTTTCCGTTTCCGTTGGAGTTTTGGGTAACTCTCTCATAGAGAGAGTCCCCTACTCCCCCCTGCCCTCCCCTACACACCCCTAGGACACGCCAAGGACATGTCAAATTTAATTTTCTTCGTCGTGGAATTTCGGCTGTGTGCTGTCTGTCGGTAACCGAAGATTTTTTATATACATAGACGTAAAAAATTAAAACAAAAATCCAAAAGAATATTTAAATTCATGTGCCTATTGTAACATTTTCATATTGAAAGTATTTCACAGGTCAATGTACTAGTGTCTGCTGATTTTCATACATAAATAGGTATTTATGTACATACACTCGTATGTATTGTAATTGAATAAATAATGTGTACAGATAAAAAAAAAAACAGGGCGTCACCTCTGTTTCTGATTGCTAGTTTGTTGACTTTTGCTTTTTATATTAAAATGAAATAGTCAAAAACAAATGAAGTAGGTAAATAAAAAAAAAGCTTCACGCTTTATCCCGCATTTACCAGGGTGAGCAGGAACCCAGTATTAAGACGTACTACATGTAAATGATTGGCAATTAGTACATGATTTAGGACCGTCGTGGCGCAGAGGCACAGCGTCTGTCTGTTAAGACCACGGTTTGTGGGTTCGATTCCCATGAGAGGAAAATGAAATATTTTTTTTTATTTTCTTCGCTCTGGCAACAAATCAAAGCGTTGATTTCTTAATCTAAATCTCCGTAATCTTGCAACACTTAGATTATATTTTTTCCCGCGAAATTGTAATCTATCGAAAAATAATTAAAATAAAAACACACATGTATATATATATATATATATATATATATATATATATATATATATATATATATATATATATATATATATATATATATATATATCTATATATATATATATATATATATATATATATATATATATATATATATATTAAAAAAAAATTGTATAGATTCTGAACTCTATGGTCACAGAACGTCCTACATCAAAAGCGACCAATCAGGGACAGCTTTAGGCCAGTTGGCCATTTACACGAGTGATAGTAATAAATAATATAAATAAAATGCTAGTTCGATAGCAAGTTATATTTTATTAGGTCAAACTAGACTAAAACTAGACCGTAATCAGGAAATTGGTAGGATTGTTCCAAACAATATAATTAAATGTAATGTGAAAAGTCCCTATCTAACCGACCGGAGAAACTAACACACGGGGTGTAGGTTAGAAACACGAGTTTTTCCCCACTTTCAGGGAAACGGTAAGTTTTATAGTAATATATATCAAAATAATATTTTTTACAATTTTTGTATGTTTGTCTGTCTGTTCCGGCTAATCTTCGAAACGGCTGGGCCGATTTGGACGGGACTTTCACTGGCAGGTAGCTGATGTAATAAAGAGTAACTTAAGCTTCTTTTATTTTAGAAAAAAATATATTATATATTACAGTAAATAAGAGTACATTGAACATGTACAATGTGATTTCGTATAAGTTATCGAAACGAACGCAACTCAGTTTACTTAAGCGGCGAGTTTCAATATATTACAGTTCTTGATCATCTAAAAATATTTCATTTAAATGAAACGTATACTAACTAAAACTAGAAAATATTAAATAGAGTAGGTAATCGATACCTTGAAAACATCTACGACATATATACCTTAATAATCGACTTAAACCGAATATACGATAATCGAATCCAAATGTTCTTGTAATAAAACTAAAAATAATACAACTTTACAACAACCAAAATACGTGGATAAAGTCGCGGTTGGGAACTAGTCAAGGATAAAGGAGGTCAAAACGGTCCCATTCTGTTACATTCAAAGTAATAAGTATTCAAAAGCCACGCCCGTGTATTGTCCCACACGTTTAGTGGGAGGGAGCCCGCATTGCGTTATGACATGGAATGTTTAATCATAGATTGATTGTAGATTGCATTTATGCTGTGCCAGGCTGTCGTGGCCCAGCACCTCTCTGGTAAAAGGACAAAGCGTGGCTTTGAATTCCGCCAGTCAAGGTTCCCTCTGTCTATCCTGGTATATGCAAGATTCAGCGTGAAGCTATTAAAAAATAATAAAATTTTGCTTTCTAAGGTTTTACATTTGTCACTGGAGGCTAACATTATAAGGAATTAATGCTAACCTTTCCACTTTGACAAGATAGATCACGGCCTTGAACTACGTACGCCATTCAACTCACAATATCAAAAAATCGGATGAAAAGCGAAGAACGGAGAGTTTGACAGGACAGGGTAAAGCTCAAAGCACTTCCGTCTTACTATCCCTCGACCGGGTATCGAACCCGCAAACATCGCAGTTATAGTCAAACATTGCCTCTACTTGTACTCTATGTAGGAAATTGTCTATTACACCATAAAGCTTTTCAAGTACCAATAAAAAATATATTTATTTTTGTTCTTGAATGGACTAATTTGCATAATGGCTGAAGGGCTTGGAAGGGTAATAAATCATTATTTATTAGTTTTTGGTTCAAATTCCAATTGGAGTACATATATATATATATATATATATATATATATATATATATATATATATATATATATATATATATATATATATATATATATATATATATATATATATATATATATACTCGTAGTATGTAATGTATGTTTAAAATATTGTTTTTAATTGGCGTGACGTTGAGTTCCGCAACGTTAAAGATAAGATCTTGTAAATTTGACAGAAAGTAGAGAGTGAAAAGTATTAACACTAGCTTCCAGACAATGACAGATTTGCTTCCTGTCTCACAAAAAAAAACACGATGAAAAAGAACGATAAGCTACGTTTATTATTTATAAAAGTTTTGGTTGGGTTCACACAAAATTTGCCTGAAGTGTCTGAATAATTGAGATATTGATAACTAATTGATTTAGCTTTGAGTTTTGGTATTCAAAATATTCCAAGTACCTACAATGTACTTACTCGTATAAAACTATGAAATCCAAAATGTAATTGTAACTTACCATACCATGAGAAAAAATAATTAATTAATTAACTATTTTAAAAAATATTAAGTAATTTCTATAATAGAAATCCTAGTGGAAATCGAACCCCCAACCGTCGCGCTTACAATCAGTTGTTGCGCCGCTGAAGCAATTCTCGAAGCTCTCAGCTGAATCGAAGTACCTATATATTTTATTCAAATATTCCCATAAAATAAAACGATTTATCTTATAACGGAATAATACATTAGTTCCTATTGGAAGCAATTTGTTATCTGTAGATTATTATAGATTAACATTCCAGCTGTCAAAAAAACGCGGGAACTTGAACCTTTTAATTTATAAAACAGTTATTATTTATGGTTATTTTTATCTTGGCCCTTAAACTGATTTGTTTTATTTTGTAGATAACTATATTTAAACTAGCTTCGGGTTGGTGGATTTGTTTGTGTATAATATATCAAATAGTATGTGTATAGGAAGAGTGCATTTGTTAAGTTCGAGATATTGTGTCACTCGTGTCTTGTATAGTGGAACTTAACGCCGCGCTTTTTACATTTCTTGTAGTGGGGATATGTGAATATTATTGAGTTTAAAGACGCTTATTGCGCAAATGCTTTTACATTAGATGTAAAGAACTCGCACATCTCGCGATATACCGTCCAAACGCTGTAAACATGTAAGCTGATATCTTAAAATAACTGGTAGGTACAGTTTTCTAGAAATATTATTACAAAGATTCGTCATGTGATTAACGGGATGTTTATTTAATAAGAAATACGATTTTCTCCATGATTTTATTGATTATTATATATAACTAACTGAATGGACGCGGGACGTGAGAACGAGACTGTTTTTTTAGCTTCACGCTTTATCCCTAGCCTGTAACCGGTGAGAGTAAAGTGCCAAACGCTGCGGCACCTGCATACCTCTTTTGCCTCGTCCATTATCATTAACCTCTTCATACATGCCCTCCGCTTGCTCATGCGTTTTACGTGACCTTCCAGTATCTAAGATACTGTTTTCGAACGTCAAGGGATATAGGTTTCATATTCGACGCAAATATAGTCACGGGCTGCAACATTACTTTATTAATAAAAAAATTAATACTTCACATAAAATTATTTTTAAAGTTGTCCATATTATTGTATTCATAACAAAGGAATCTTTAAAATCTAAAAAGATTTTAATGGCTTTCACAGATAATAAATATACATAGTTAAATATCCAATTTATAATCTGCATGAGATATTTAAAAAATGTAACACTAGTCTGTTGTAATATAATGAATTTAAAAATAGAACCACGTAGCATTCACGTGGACATCACACTCTTGGCTCGTGATTTAGAACTAATGTTTTAAAGTAGGTTTATGTTTAGTTATAATTTGGTAATATTATAATTTAATATTCGTGAGTCGTTAGTCTGTATTTTTAAAAATTTTAATAGATATTATCTGTCAAATTTAAATTAATTATGTTAATTATAGATTTCTATCATATACCTAGTAGTGTAGGTAGAGAAAAGCTAGTGTTTAGGCCCTTTGTTGTCCTAAATTTCGAAGCGCTAGACCAGCACCAGAGCAGTACCAGAAAGTCCAAGTAGTTGAGTAGCAACACAGCGCCTGACTGTTGTAGATTCGATTCCCACTCAGGAGCTAGCTTCTTAATAGAGAATATTTAGTTCCACCACTCAATGTGCACTGCTACGAAAAATTGTGCGGAACACTAAGTCGCCTCTGCCTTCCTTGCTATATGCAGGATACAACGTGAATAAAAAAAACTCCCTTGAGTAGAAATTGAACCAACAATCATCGCTTACAGTGACAAACTTTCCAGCTACTTTACAATTGCATTCTTTTGCTAACAAAACTACTTTAGCTTCTACTTGTGATTTCGACACATGACACGTCCTAACACGCGTCCGCAGATACAGTGGGCTACATTGAAACTATTAACCCGATATGAAATAGCCTATAGCCTAGATAAATAGACTATACGACACAAAAATTGCGAATTCGAACCAGCAGCTCCTTAGGATAGTCCGTTTAACTAATTAACCAAACGAACTCTTCAGATTTATAATAAAGTAAGTCTTGTGCCAGGTATACAGATGACATGCATCGATATCGACATAAGCTTACTTAATCTTGATTAATGTTACTTAACTATAAGCTTTCGTAAGTTCATATTGTCACGTATAGACTACGTGAGGCAATTTGAATTTTTTTTTAATATTTTTATTGTGAGCTATTGGCCTTGACAGCGACACCGGTTGGGGAGGGAAGAGGGTACTCTGTCCCTGAGAAGTAGCAAGCACTATCGTCTCTGCTTAAGAGCCTCGGCTTGCGGCCGACGAGCGGGCTGGGGCAATTTGAATACTTAAGTAGTTTGTATAATAGAATCCATCACCATAGGTTTCAAATACATTTGAGGGAATCTATGTAATAATATGTAAATTAAATTTTTAACATAAATTGTTTTGTAGTATGAAATTTGTCATACATACACTTTGTATGGGATAAAGGGAAGCAGAAAGGCATTATATTTTTAAATAATGCATTAAAATATTTTAAACTAGCGTCTCGCTCACGGTTTCGCCGCTTAATATACGAAATCACATTGTACATGTTCAGTAAACTTGTATTTATTCTAATATATATATAATTTTTCGAAAGTAGCCTAAGGTACTCCTTATTACATAAGCTACCTCAGTGAAAATGCCTTCAAAGTCGGTCCAGCCGTTTCAGAGATAAAACAAACGGACAGACAGACACAAATTGTAAAAAATATTATTTTGTTATATGTACCGTGTATATAATTATATTCATTTAGTATATACTGGTTATTTTAATATTACAAACAGACACTCCATTTTTATTTACTACACATATACGTTGCTATGGCAACGGCTCTTCTAGTACTTATAGTTACGACTTGTTTCGTTTGCGTGGATTATTAACGGTAAATCCGCAATCCAAAGAGAGACAAAGAGGAAAATATTCTCTTAGTACTCCCCAAAACTCCTCATGGAACCCTCAGTAGGCAATGAAAAGCCTCTCCCTCGTCACCAAATGCCATGACACATTCTAAGTATCCGAGGTTATTCTGAACGTGTGTCGGTACAATGGGTTATATCAGAATAATTAATTTATCGAGGGAATCCATTGATAAAAATATTTTACAACCCACGGGCCCAAAATGGTTAAATATGATAGAAGGGAACTACGTTGACTCCGTCGGAAAAAGCAAGGAATAGGCTGGAAGAGGCCTTATATATATATATATATATATATATATATATATATATATATATATATATATATATATATATATATATATATATATATATATAGCCTCTGGAGCTCCGTCCTCCTGACTGCCCTGCCAGAGATAAAGCGTAAAAATTTGAATTTGGAACGCAATAGGATTTGAACCCTCGCCTCTTAGAAACCGTCGTTACACGTTATGTAAAAGATATCACTATGTCGTTTGTTGGGAACATTTAGAAAATAATAAAAATATATATTTTGTCATTAAAAATTGTAAAAGTACGTTATTATCATATATACGAGTATATTACAAATTCACAAGATAATTTCTCAAGTTTTTTTTTCACCTTGACTCGTTTGCCAGAAGTTATTTTTATATACATATATGCATAACCTTTGCATTTCAAACATTATATATGTTTCATATAAAAGCTTTTTTTTATAATTACTTACGGTACTGAGGCCGTTATATAAACGCGACGGGTGTGGGTTCTATTCTCACCCGAAAAAATATAATGCTTCATGATAGCCTTTCCGCCATTTAAGACGCTAACTCGAAAATTGGGCAGAAAGTGGAGAACGGAGTGTTTTAACACTAGGTCCCTCTATTTTCGCTGCTATGGGTATAGCTGTTTTTTTTTTTAAACTTGGCAGCGAATTTAATTAATTCAATAATCATCGGCTTAATGAACTGGCAATGCCAAATTATTTAAAGAAGCAAAATGCAAATGGCGTCGCGCGATGCTATAATGAAAGTTTCCTTAACGAAAATAGATTAGTATTTAATATTAAGATATTATTATGGAACAGCTGGGACGAGGGTCCTAGGTTCAAATCTAGTTGAAATCTATAGACTTAATATACCTATAAAATTTTATCTGTGTCTTAATACTGAATTCTTTCTGCCCACAAAAATAAATTAAAACACCTTTGTACGTACTATATTAATAAATTTTTATTATGTCGACTTCTAACTTCATGTATTGCCTTGTAACTATGAAATAATATCTAAGAAAATGAATAATACCCATTTGTGCTGTTGAGTTTCTCGCCAGCTCTTCTCAGCAGAACTGTCCTCCGAGCTGGTGGTAGCTTCTAGTAGGACTGACAATACTGACACTTGTGTTAATTAACGATTCGAAGGTGCTTTTAATAGCCTATTTATATAAAGAATATTTGGATTTGATTTGTATCATTGTCGAATTTAACTGAAAATACTATAATGTGGTATCATCGAGCTGGTCTGGTGACGGAGCCAGGACCTTAATATTGAAACACTTCAAAGTTTACTATTAAACCACTCGAAAGAATGTTATCTTTTTAAAGTATGCAATATAACACAGATAACAAATAAATAAGTCTGACCTGTAACAGATTAAAAAGATAATTGCTCGGTTACAAGATTGTTTATATAATAAATATTTATATTGTGTATTATATATAAGAGGCGAGTTATACACGATAGTGTATTTATATAGGTACATAACCCATTATTTATATGTGTATGTACGAGTATAGTATCTACTAACATTATAAAACTAAAGTTAATGTTTGTTTGATTAAACGCGCTAATCTCAAGAACTTGCTTTTTTAAGGAAGGCTTTAGCCTATGAGTATAGTTTATAGCCTATAGGCGCTTTCGGCGAAATTGTAGGGAACAATGACTGTTAGTCAAACACTCGCGAATAAAGAAAGAGATGAACGTAATGAAATAAACATTTATTAAAAGAAATCCCCATTTATTACAACAATAGCCAGAGTACTTTATATTACTATTGAAAGCAAATTAACTAATTGTTTTTGTTTTCATGATTTCATGATATATATATATATATATATATATATATATATATATATATATATATATATATATATATATATATATATATATATATATATATATATATATATATCTATATATATATATATATATATATATATATATATATATATATATATCTATATATATATATACATACATATATATATATATATATATATATATATATATATATATATATATATATATATATATATATATATATATATATATATATATAATATATATATATATATATATATATATATATATATATATATATATATTTACCTTAAATCAGGAGAAACTGGAACACTTTGCACGATCTTGAACATCCGCAGTGGTTAGTCCACTGGCTCTCATGTCATGCGTCACGACGTCCGGCCATCGCTTCCTTGGGCGTGCGGAGGGCCTTACTCCAAGGACAGACATATCAAGGCATTTTCTTCCGACGTAGTTCTTAGGCCGGCGCAAAACGTGGCCATACCATCTCAGACGATGCTCTTGGAGCTTATCACGGACGCTACGTCACGGACCTTAAGACTACCTCGAATGAATGTGTTGCGTATGCGGTCAGCCCGAGTAACGCCACACATCCACCTCAGCATCTTCATCTCCGTGACGTGAGGCTCCTGAGTGTGCCGAGATAGTGCTGGCCAACATTCGCTGCCGTATAAAAGAACTGGTCGGATCATGCTCTTGTATATCAGCCCCTTGAGTTTGGGCGGTATTCTGCGATCGCAGACCACACCAGTGACCTCCCGCCATTTGGCCTGACCCGGGCGTGGACATCGTAGTCGATGCCTCCGGACTCGTGCATAATGGATCCAAGGTACCTGAACTTCTCCGACTTAATGGCTGGCACAGGCCCGATGTGGATGGTGCTCGAGTCTGGGTTCCCGCAAGCCATGTACTCGGTCTTTGACACATTCAGTTTAAGACCACCGTTCTCAAGCGCACCCTTCCAGGCATTCACTTTACACTTCAGCATGAGTCGGTTCACGTCAATGAGTACTATGTCATCGGCATACATCATTAGCCATGGAGGCTGGTCCTGGATGTGAGCCGTGACAGTATCTAGCACTATATTAAACAAAAGTGGACTAAGAGCTGAGCCTTGGTGAACCCGTACTGTAATTGGGAAGGGTTTGGTATCGCCAACAGCGGTCCTAACTGTAGAAACAGAGTCGTTGTACATGTCTCTGATAATAGCAACATAGGATTCAGGGATCCCTTTGGATCGCAGTGCCCACCAGATACACTGACGTGGCACACAGTCAAAGGCCTTCTGCAGGTCTAAGATAGCCACATGCAGAGCTCTCCTCTTTTCCCTGTGTGCCTCCATCAAAATTCTGAGGGCGAAAATGGCGTCCGTAGTGCCTGATCCTGGCTGAAATCCATATTGACACTCAGAGACAGTACACTCTCGGCGGAGCCTGAGGGCGATCACGCGTTGGAAGAGCTTCTTGGTGTGACTCATAATCTTAATGCCCTTATAACTACCGCAATCTTGAACACTGCCCCTTCCTTTGTAAATAGGGGTAATAAAACTGCGCCGCCATTGATGTGGCATCGTCCCGGTGTTCAAAATACGGTTAAAAAGATCAGTAAGCATGAGCACACCACGAGAGCCCAGTCCCACCGCTTTGCCGTTCTTCATGCGTCGAAGACAATTCCGAGTTTCATCAAGGATTATTGGAGCAATAAATCCCAGGTTAGGAGGTGGTTCAGACGGAATACTACCCGGGTGCTGAGTATTCAGCAGCTCCAAGAAGTAACTTCTCCACCTCTCCTTCACAGAAACATGACTACAAAACAGATTGCCCTGGGAATCTCTGACGCAAAGACATTTTGTGATATCTTGCGTCGCTTTATCCCGAGCACGTGCCAATTTGTAGATGAGCTTCTGCCCCTCCACAGTTTCAAGTTTATCATATAGAGGTAATAAACTTTCACTGCGGGCTCTGGCTACAGCTCTTTTGCTGGCACGTTTCGCTGCTATGTACTCCAGTCTGTCTTCAGGAGAGTTGGAACGCTGCCACTCCTTAAATGCAGTCTTCTTATCATGAATCACCTCCTGTACCTTGTCATTCCACCACCATGTCTCCCTGTCCATAATACGTCCTCCCTTAGAAACGCCAAGAACATGTTTACCAGCCGTAATAATTGCTGACTGAGCTCGATCCCAAGCATCCTGATCAGTTTCGGTGCTAGTTGATAAATTTTGACTGTTAACCTCTGCCAGAAAGTCGGTCTGCACCGGTCCATTCAGGAACCACCACTTGATCTTAGACTTACGCGTCTCGGCTAATTTCTTTATCGGGGTAACGACATAATCCATGACAAGAAGACGATGTAGGGCCGTGAGGCTTTCACCAGGAATGACTTTACAGTTAGTTACCTTGCAAACATGACACCGCCTGGTCAATAGGTAATCTATTTGAGTTGAGTGGAGTCCACTCGCATATGTAATAAGATGCTGCGGACTCTTTTGGAAGAACGTATTCACGATGGCCAGATCTGATGCAATACAGGTTCTTAGGATATTTTCGCCTTCTATATTGCGGCGACCGTGACCAAAACCACCGTGGACACGTTCATACGTATCCGCATCCTTACCCACGTGACCGTTAAGGTCTCCCCCCACTATGATCACCTCGGTAGATGGTATAGCGAGTAGAACCTCTTCATATTGCTCCCAGAATGACTCCTTTTCTGCCGCGCGACAACCAGCCTGGGGAGCGTAAGCACTGATTAAGTTGGCGATAGCCCCCTCAACCAGTACCTTCACCCGCATCAGGCGGTCGCTGCGTCGGTCAACTTCGAGACCATTCCGTAGCTCTTCAGATAAAACTACTGCTACACCAGTTTTGCCGGAAGGAGACCCAGTGTATATGAGCTGGTAACCCTGTCCGATGATACGGGACTTATTGCCCTTCCAGTGCATTTCCTGTAGGACAGCACACTGGACCCGACGCCTCGTGCATCGTCCGGTTAGAGAGCCAATATTCCACGTTGCAAAGCGGAGTTTCCTTCTGGGTACTATCTTCTTTAGCCGTGTCCGTACTTGACACGGTAGCCTTTGCCCATTTAACACAGGTGTATGGCGATGTGCCTGCGCGTCGTTTAGCGGCGACGCCCTAGCCGTACCCAGCAACATCTTTTGTCTTTCCATATAAGTGGCAGGTGGCGGCTTTTTAATGGAGCGATTGCCATCTGACCTCCAAAACTCATTTTTGTGGGAAAAGCCAAGGATGAGAGGGCAAAAGATTAGTAGAAAAGGGGAGGGGGGGGGGTAAGGACACCACTTTTATGGATTGGAAAGGAGTATGACAGTGGTGGCTCGAGGATCCGGGGTCGCGTACCCGTATGCCCAGTACCAATATCGGACAGATATTTGGCCAGACACCCTCTGGATACGGTCGATAATAGAAAATCCACTCAGCAGAGTTTTTGTCTGTCTGTCTATAATTCTGTCTGTCTGTCTGTCTGTTTATTTGTCCTCCAATCACGCAAAAACTACTGGACAGAAATGAATGATTTATTGTAAAGTTATAGCTTATAGTCCCGACCCCCATAAATTATAGTTTTTATCCCAGTTTTCCATGAAGTTCCCGGAAAATAATAGAAAATGTGATGAAACTAGCAAAACTCGAACAAAAAATAAAAACAGACGTTTAAATTACGTCGATTACTTGCAAATGAAGCTAAATTATACCAAATTATAATATATTTTGTCGAATAAATTACTCTTTGAAATATAAGCATATTATTTTAGACATTGACATTGTTAAATATAGAAGATATCAGTAGTACAATTGTCAGGACTAAAATAAAGAACGCCAAAGAAGGGCGGTGTATTTAAAAATTAAAAATAATTAAATATGGCGTTTAATTTAGCTTTATTTCAAAAATTCAATTTTGGGAATTGGATATTGTGTTTTTTACCCTATGAATAGAAAAGCTAGAACATAATCTAATTACAGACTATATGTTAATTACATATACGTTTACGTTTTATTATATACTTACATGCAAGAATCTTATAAGTACATTGATCACGATTTTTAATAATAGACAAGAGTGATTAAAAAAGACGACGTTGAAATCGAAGAATTGGTTTGTGGAGTACTTATAAAATTTAAAAACTTAAGTTAAATAACTGTAGGTTCGACATCCACTTAAGTCAATATTATTATTAAAAAAAAACTCAAATAATTAAAAATATAAATTAATATGAGATATAATGCAATATTACATTATACTCGTGTTAATATGGTCAAAAATTCTGACTGACTGTACAACAAGACAGAGAGCCGTTTAGTTCCACCACTAGACACACAATGTCACGAAAATTGGACGGAAAGCGGGGAACGGAGTGTCTTAACACTAGGTTACGTTGTCTATCCCGCTATATGCGGGATACAGCGTGAAACAAATGAAAACGCGATACAGACAGTATACAATTTCAAAAATACATATCCAAGCCAAACAATAAATCATTCATATATGATATACATACTTTGATAAAGTCTCAGTAGCATTGACATCCGTCCCACTGCATTGATAACGAGTGCCCTTTTGTATTATCACCAGTTTGACAGCTGTCAAACCTTATCAGTGAACCCACGACCCACGGCGAAACCCCTGGCGTGTGTGCTAATTGAATTCTGAAGGTTTTTTTCATATTTTAAATTGACATGGGCGAATTTAATTGTGATCGGAACGCCATAATCAAAAGTATTGAATTTTAGCATTTTAATAATGTATTAATAATTATTATATTTTTTTTCTCTCTTGCACTGGCAGACAGGGCTGCGTAGAGTTTCGCCACTCATTGAAATTAGGCGGAATATAGCGAACGGAGTGTCCTTAACACTAAGTTCCCTTTGTCTACAAGTACGATTAATTATTTGTTTAAAAACACCATAAAAATTTATTTGTAGTTAATTTCATACAAAATGTGGGCATACGACCGCAATCTTAAGTTTGTCAACTTGCCTAAACATCCTGTTGATCTCCAACTATGATTTTGGTAGGAAACCCTCGAGTCCGGCTCGCACTTGACCGGTATTTTTTAATTTTAAGTATATTAGCATAAATTTGACATACAAACTTTCTCATAATTAGCTTTGGTTACCATTTTTTTTTGTAGCCTGATACTGTATCCTATATATAGACTAGCAAATAGCAGGTAAGGAACATAAAATATTAACATATATTTATACAAATTTAAAGTAAGTTAAATGTTAACTTTCATCTCTGAGTGTGGTTTAAGTTACAAAATCCTTTCACGGTTTGACATTACATATATATCTTGATACTAATATATCTGCGGTCTGCGGCCAACATATTGTATGACTTCTCAATGAAGTCATTTGTTATAGATATATATGAATTATATATGTCAGGCCATTATCTCGTAACTCGTAACGGGACACTGACTGGCCTAACTGTAAACCTGGTATCGTCGTATTCCGGGTTCGATTCCCGCTCAGGGGAATTCATTATTTCCATTTGCTCGCTTTGGCAAGAGAGAAGAAAACGTTTAAGAATACGTTTTTTAACGATTCCGCACCTCAATGGAAAAAAACTAAACCCTAATAACGGTCAGTTTATCTGTCTAGCCGTCTGTCTGTCAGGAGTATTTTTGTCAAGATCGCTTAAAGGCATCTAGCTAACATTATTAAAGTATATCTTCAGTACGTCGTCGTCGTCGTCGTCATGTACGTCGTCAGTTCCTCGGAGTATGGGACCGAGTGAACGTAATCAAATGGTGAAGTTTTATGCTTAATTTTTTCCGCTATTTTTAATGTAATTCGCCGTGTCATCAAAGCCGAGCTTTCCGTCGAGTTGAGTTCGAGTTGAGAAGCTTATTATAAAACAAATGAAGGAAAAATATCGTAAATTAAAAATGTATAGGTTATATATACCAAACACCAAATAAATCTATTTCAAAAATTATATCCATAGTTCATTTTATACAAAATTGGTTGGATTCGCACTTGATCCACATCTTTAATTTTTTTTTATTTTTTTCATTTATTGTAGTTATTTAGTACTAAATACAGTTCTTTATCACATATTATCAAAAAATTAAACTGCTGCTGTCTGTCCGTCTGTCCCAGCAAAATTTGAGAGGCAATTGTGGCTTAATTCTTCACGAATCTCTCTAGAAAGTCACATGTTAATATGCACGTGACGCCTTACCTTCAAAACAGAACAATTATATGCAAACAACACGGAAAATTTAACCTTAGTCCAAATAGTTAAGGTACAAAATCCCTTGCTAGCTGCAAAGCAGTTATTTATAAAAGCTATCTAGCCAATTTACATAATAATTATTACGATAATATTCCAGTGTAGATAGCCAATTGTATTTGTGTACATATTTGTTTTGTGTAAATAAAAAAAAATGGAGTCGTTGTGGCTCAGTGGATCAGCGTCTGACTGTAAACGCGACGGTGTGGGTTCGATTCATATGAGTGGAGAAGGAATTATCGTCAATTTTTTCACTCTGATAACAACGTTCTATCAAGTAGGAAGCAAACCTACGACCGTCGCGTTCGCAATCAAACGCTGTCGCGTCACGATACACTATGATCCTATGACCTCATAGGAAATAGTACTTTTTGTTTTTTTTTAATGAGAAAAGAGAGGGTAAGCTACCTGATTTAATTTTAATGCCTTGTGTAAAAAAATATTTTTGTGAATAAATTATAGCCTATTTTTTTTGCTAAAAAATAATAATATTAATTCCTCATTCTTCCTCTTGTTATTTAATACATATGGTCGACTAATAACTTAGAAGTTGTACGAATGGGCGTGGGAAGGGTAGAAGGGGGTGGATGGGCTGTACTCACTCTAGATTCATCTGATTATGAATCTGAATTTTTACATATAAAAGCTAAAATTTTATTTAAAAAGCTTAAATTGAAAATGTACATGACAGTTGGGAGGCTGCTTTTCGTTTATGTGCATGTCCTGGACCTGGGCTCATTGCCGGCTCTAGTGACGCTAATGCTTCAGGCATTTCCACAGTTTCTTTAAATTTTATATAGATAGACCTGTTATAAAACGTTAAATTCCAAAAGTTCTCGTTTCTATAGGTTTTTTTCAGAAATGATCTTAGTGCACCTAATCCTCCCCAACGAGCTTACAGGCCAAATTTCAGCTCTCCATACTTATTGACTTATCTCGGAAATGACAGAACAAGGACACGTCATAGTGTTTTGTTTATATATATATATATATATATATATATATATATATATATATATATATATATATATATATATATATATATATATATATATATATATATATATATATATGTGCACATGTCCAGCTGTTTTTTTAGCAGCGACGAGAAATGCCCAGCCTCCCCCGTTCCTCCCTCCTTCATGCGTTAAAAAAAAATTATTTTATCCAAGAATAGGGGCATCACAAGATTACCTCATATTTCCATGATAAAAACCCACCAGGCGATATAAATATAAATATATTTTCTTATATTAACAATATATACCTATATTACTATCGTGGTGGCGTGACATACGGCGCCAGATTTGTAACGGGTCAAGTGATACGTATGAACGTGTAAAGCGTCTCTGACATTGGCTATTGATTGGATGGGTGACCGCGTGATAACTCCGAATTGCTATTTTTGAGTATATCTATTGATATATGATTTTTTTTTATATCTTGACTCTTTCACGCTTATAGTAAAAAAAATTCTACAAATTCTATATACCAGTGGTGAAGTGTCCATTAAATAATATATATATATATATATATATATATATATATATATATATATATATATATATATATATATATATATATATATATATATATATATATATATATATATATATATATATATATATATATATATATATATATATATATATATAACGTGCAAAACGGAGTGTCTTAACACTAGGATCTCTGACTAACTGCTATATAACGTAATTATTAACTTGATTTATTCTCTATTTGTACTGTAAGCTGGAAGTCCTTGCCATATTTAATAATTAAAATTATATGTTTACGAGAAGTACTGTCAGTAGAGTTAGCTAGAGCGCGATTACGTTAGCCTAGTTATTTGACTTTTTCTGTACTCCAAGGGATTATGATTATACATCTGGATAGTTCATATCAACTTCAGCTTAATAATACCACGCGATCTTCAGGAAAATGGTCCTGGCATACGAACAGACAGACAGACGGACAGACAACAAAGTGAATCCTATAAGGGTTCCGTATTCTCCTTTCGAGGTGCGGAAGTGAACCCCTAAAAAACGACACGTGACTGTGTGACTTATCATTATGTAAGTAAGTATGACAACCGGGCATGATACTGGCATGATTGAAATAATAATAAAAAAAAACATTTATTTTCGTGTCTCGCGAACAGTGTAACTAAAGCGTAAATATAACTTTTATCAATTCGTACGTGACTTATGGCTGTATGTTATCGATCTGTGGACGAGAATTTCTTTTTTTTTTCTTTACTCAATTTATAAAAAAATGTCTCGTAATAACTGGATTAAACTGGGTTGCGTACCAATTTGGAGATCCATATTGGAGGTATTTATTCCCTTGAAGAAAACATTGCTTGTAAACATTGACAAGCTTAAATTTGCGGTCGTATTCTCTCATTTTGTATCAAATTAACTACAGTATAAGCTTGTAATGGTTATTTTCTCGAAAATAGCTATAAATTTCCAATTTTCAGATTTATCCCTTCGTTTGTACTATAAATTCTAACTTAGTGCACAATTTCTTAACTCCAGGTCATGGGAAAGAGCCGGGAACTGTAGGTTTTGAATACACGGCGATTATAATACAAAATTCTAAAATATTAAGCATAAACGCTCATATCTTTTGTTGCGTTGACTTAGAAGTTTGATTTTTACTGTGCTTCACGAAATCATCGACCTGGACATTTGATATTAATTTTAGCTTGATTCTTCTAGAGAGAAAATGGTCTTGACAGACGGACATACGGACAGATAACAAAGTTAACCTATAAGAGTTTTTCATTTTGAGGTACGCAACCCTAATAAGGAGAAAGCAAATTCTTTCAAAAAGTATTTTTTTAATTATCACAGCGAACGAAATGAATGGATAGTTAAAAAAAAAAAAAAATATATATATATATATATATATATATATATATATATATATATATATATATATATATATATATATATATATATATATATATATATATATATATATATATATATATATATTTATATATAATACCTATTGACCTTTAAATTGACTAGTTTTATTAATACAAGGTTAAATGTCAATTTACATGTACAAATCGCGTGATTTTATTAAATAACTTCGGATTTCGTTTGAGTAGAGGGGAGGTAATTCCCGGAAACTCTCTCTCTCAATTCTTCTATTCTCTCTCTCCAAGTTCTCCTTAAAGAACGTACGTGCTATATTTTAACTTTCTATGTAACGACAGATTTATTTATACATTTTCATGGTATAGACTGTACTGTACTGTGTCAACGTCAACAAAGATATCAGTACGTCCAGTAGCTACACTGTGAAACATCTGTCTAGACACCTTTGTAATTGGTGTACTCAACTATTATTTATTGAAGCTATTTTAAAAATTCTTACACTAATGTCAAGCTAAATTATGGGCTATATTCGGATATATATATATATA
The DNA here is from genome assembly GCA_037127375.1 of Dione juno. Lineage (NCBI taxonomy): Eukaryota > Metazoa > Arthropoda > Insecta > Lepidoptera > Nymphalidae > Dione > Dione juno. The sequence goes on from JAXRJS010000100.1 coordinate 934,644, forward strand.
TATATATATATATATATATATATATATATATATATATATATATATATATATATATATATATATATATATATATATATATATATATATATATATATATATATTTTATTTTTTTTATTTTTTTTGTATATGTTATACAAATATGGATAACGCCATTTTCGCTTTTTATTAGTTTTTAAATCCTCGGAAAATTTCTAATTTGTGTTTTTTGTTTCAGTTTCACGCTGTATGTATAAATGAAAGGGAAGGCAGACGGAAATTAGTAGAAGGATACCCTGTTCTCCACATTTCGGTTCGAATTCGAGTCATTACGTGTCAAATTGCGGAACTCAACGCCGTAAAAGTAAGTACGTATTCAATTATCTCTACCAAGCAATGACAAAGTAAAGTCAGCAGTAAAATCATAAATTATGTAAAAGAAGGTACTGTCTGTCAGTATCTATAACAAATATAGAACTATTAGAAGTAAAATTTGTCATAATCTGTTTACTATTAAAGTATTTACATCTAAACAGTCACGGCTCCGCCACGCTATCTCCATGCGATAAGACGTGGGAAGCATGCACGATGTTATATAAATGGACGCAGGCAATGCAAACGATGGTTTGCGATTCGGTTCCCAGTTTAAGTAAATCTGCTCTGGTAATATAAAGCGCCAAAATCCACTGTCGCCATCGGTAGATCAAACGGCGGAGTGAGGCGTTCGGCGAAGCTGTGGCCTCGTCAGGCCTCTTCTAAAGCCTGTTGAGAAGTTGCGGCCTAAAAAAAAAGAAATTCTTCAACATTAGAAGGTGAATGGCGAAAAATTTCAATAAATCTGATACTACCCCATTCATAATAAATTTAATTTTTGGGGCAGTATCTACGTTTTAAAATATGGGCGTGCTTGGTCTATAGGTCCTGCCTTTTAGGGGCAAGAACTATCTATATACATAATTATATTGATAATTATATTATTGTCAGACCTACCGATGGATAATCGCGGACCTAATTAATACAAATAGTAAAACGTATTTTATTACTGTGACCTCTAAGTCAAAGGTCATTTTTAGTAGGGTTGGCAGTATTGTTTATTTGTATCTGGACTGAATGCATATCCTGTTAGTTATATATATATATATATATATATATATATATATATATATATATATATATATATATATATATATATATATATATATATATATATATATATATATATATAAATCTTTCGTTATTGACTGACCGACAACACATAGCCGACGTAGAAACCCGAAGCTTGGCATGTGCAATTCTCACAGTGTATAGGGGAGTTCTACGAGAAGGTTTCCCGAAATTCTAATAATTGAAGGTACGAGAACGTTTTATAGTCCACACAAATCCAATTGTCGGCTATAGCTCGTGTGAGCTGGCCATGGCCACGTTTAGCTACAGCTTTATGTTCCATTGAGTCTCGTTAATATATTGTATACGTGACTGTAAATATTGGGTTTAATTTTTTTTATATTTCCGGGAAACTAATGATTATTATAATACTCACCGGCTTCCTTCCTTAGCCTTCCGAGCCGGTAGTAGCTTCCTACAGGACTGACACTACTGACCGACTGACCGATGTATATGACAATTCAAAAGTGCTTGTAACGATCTCATTGGATATGAGAATTTTGACTTTGATTTTTTTTAAATATTCGTTCACCCCTAATATCTAGATTTACTTGGGTCTAGCCATAATAATCTAAATATAACATATTATATGTTACTATATGTTTTTATAATGTAGTGTTTACTTGACTGTGGCGAGCTTAACATTAGGTGTTTTTCGCCTGGAACTAATACCTAGTCCTAGTAAGTATACAATTTTTTTTTTTAATTTAAGACCTGTATATATTTAAAAAATTAGTTCTTTATCACGTCAATAAAGTAAATAGAATGTTATATAAGAGATATCAAAGTTTGTATATATATATAATTAAAAAGATGTATATATATATATATATATATATATATATATATATATATATATATATATATATATATATATATATATATATATATATATATATATATATATAATTAAAAAGATGTATATGTAAACAAATTAAATATATTAATAAAATTATAGTGGGCTTTTTGCTACTTAATAAATTAAATATTATTCTCCATTCATTCGCTTATTTTGTAAGATTTACAAAACGTAGCCCGATGGGAATCGTGTTATATAGACACTTCGCCACCACCTTATTATACATACTTTTCGTGGTTTTTATTTAAATAAAAAGAATATATGGAGTTTAAAACAGTCAAAAACTTTTCAACATACAAATATGACAGTGATATTTTGATGAAATCATTTTTTTTAACTTCACGCTGTATCCCGCATATAGCATGGTAGGCAGATGTAACACTCCTTCCACTTTACGCCTAATTTACGAGATTTTGCGTGTTAAGTGGCGGAACTCAACGCCGCGCTTTAGCTTTTTACCAGAGCAAGAAACTAATTCTTTCTCCCTAGTGTGGTTCGAACATATAACAATTTAACAATATTTTTTTTTCAATTATGCTCTTTTCATGAGAACGCGTGTCATGCGTGAATTAAAAATTTAAAAAAATTATCGGTCAAGTGCGAGTAGTACTCTCGCTTACCAAGGGTTCCGTACCTATATTATGGTTGTAGGTATTCCGCTGACGAAATATTTAGATTTTTGTATTTTAGCAGTAGCAGCAACAGAAATACATCATTTGTGAAAATTTCAGCTTTATAGCTATCACGGTTTATGAAATACAGCAGTTTATGGTGACAGACAGACAGACGGACAGAGTGCAGAAGCTTAGGCAGTTTTAGGCTAGGGAACTCTAAAAACTAACCGCCCACATGTATAGCGCGTGAACAGAAAAAAAAGTATTCCCAATGCTTTTTAATTTCCGTGTTGAAATTTTATGTTAATATTGCATCAGGTTCGAACGTCTGCTGTCTGATGTAACGATTGAGATTTTTTTAGATTCACGCCTTTCCTGCATACAAGGTAAATGGAGAGATTCTAGTTAGGACACTCTGTTATTCTCCTTATTCTCCTTTTTCTTACCACGATTATTTTTTTATTCAAATAAAAAAAAATAAACATGGTATTTCCATTGGTAATTTGAGCTATAGTGGCACTTGAGATGTATAAGATATGTACATACGCATCGGTCCAAATCCCATGGTTACATCATCATGATATCAACTTTTCGACCCCCAATGTCCACATATATGCCTCCCCCATATATCTTCAGGCTCCATTCTCTCTCTCAGTTCATTTGAATAACATATAGTATTTGAATTCAGCTTCCAACACGAAATCCTATAGTCAAGTCTAGTATCCTGCCGGTCTGACCAAAAGCTAAAAATTAGTACCAAAGGAATTAATTAAGCTAGTAGTTTATTAGAAATATATTCATTGGACTCGATAGTGAATTTGGGTGCAACACGAGAACAGAGTGTCCGAACACTAGGTTCCCTCTGCCTACCCTGCTAGATGCGGGATACAGCGTGAAACTGAAAAAAAAATGAGAACCGAAAATGTATGTATGTATGTACCTAATAGATTTATCAAGTAATGTGATTAGTATATAAATTGCGTATCGCATTAAAAAAAATTTGAACTTTTGCCAAGACTACAAATAGAAAATGTAACAGTACAAAAATTTCGATCTAAATACATAGCGATTGATCTAAATAACTCGCAACTTGTTATAATGGATTGATATGAATTTCGTTAAACGGATCCTGCTAGCTCCAATCTTCACTTTGAGTGGAGAATAAACGTTATTAAGTAAATGGAGAAACGGAGAACAGAGAGTCTTAAAACCAGGTTATTATTGTAAATACATATCATTCATATATTTTTTTGCTTGGGGTTTCCTTGCATATCTAGACGCAAATATCGCTCGCTTGAGGTTATCTTCAAGCTTATTAGCTACTGATAACAGGCATAAAAACAAGGTGGCTTATCATATATGTAATAAAACTGAATCGGGGTCAAAGTTATACATTTAATATTTTTTTTGTTTTGTATTTTTGGATGTAAATGGAGTTAAAATTACTGCAGGGTTTTATTGTAGCTATAAATACTATGCACGTAAACATCATATATATACACACACACACACACACACACACACACATATATATATATATATATATATATATATATATATATATATATATATATATATATATATATATATATATATATATATATATATATATATATATATATATATATATATCAAGTGTAATATCAATATATAACTCTTAGGGCTTATTCTATTATTTCGTAAATATATTTCATCTTTGCCCCGGTGGTCAAACTGATACCACGTCTTGTATTTGTCTCCCCGTTAAATATAATATTATTATTGGTAACAAAGTATCGTTTGCCGTATAAATGTGACCACAGTGTTTTACTAGCATCAGTGAAGTGATTGTTTAACTAATCCTACTTCGTAATAGTGATTTGGATTACAATCGGCGTATAAGTTTTAACCCTTCTGTTGGGTATTGACAACTCATCCTACGGCCGACGCACGGAATTCTCACGGTTCGGTGGTACGCATAAAGATCACAGTGCCGTGCGTAAGTGTCCAGTGACGCCTCATACGTTTACCATCACAGAATAAGTTAATAGACGATACGTTGCATCTTGCCAACACGTTCTTGTCACCGAGAGGTAACACTGAATAACGGATAATATATAAGAGGTACTTTTGTCTAATTATTGAGATGCCACCTAAAAAGACTTCTCCAAAATCCAAGGCCAAGCTAACCGTCCCAAATACTGATACCAACCATAGTTCACCTGTTACAGACACTGACAATGAAGACCTGTGTAGTATTACAGACAGGCCAAGGGCTCGCAAGCGTCAGCGCGATGAAGACGTCTCTGTTTTTATGTCTGAAATCAAAAAATCTTTCGAAACGTTTAAAAATCAACAGAATCTTATACAAGCAAGCATTAAGGACATTCAAAATCAAAATGGTGATATCATTATATCCGTGGAATTTATATCTAAGCAATACGAGGATATGAAGAACAAATTGATTAAGTTGGAATCAGAGAAGCAGTCACAACTAGCCTACATACAAACCCTAGAGACCAAACTGGAGAGCCTCGAAAGATCGCAAAAAAATTCCAGTATCGAGATTAGAAATGTTCCCGTCCAGAATAATGAATCTAAACATGACCTTGTATCCTTTGTGAAAAATATTGGAGCTGTAACCAGTATAAACGTAGAGGATAATCAAATTCGTGATATTTTTCGTTTAAATCAGAAGAAAGGGGGCAACAAGACATTAATAGCCGAATTTTCATCTGTTTTATTAAAAGAAAAAATCTTGGCTGCCGCGAAAACTTATAACCGTAGTAACGTCAATAAATTAAACACTTCTCATCTCAAACTGGATGGGGAACCGAAGCCCGTCTATATCAGTGAGTGTTTAACCCAGAAAGCTAGAAAAATTTTTCATTTAGCTCGTGACTTTAGTCACAATAACGGCTATAAGTTTTGCTGGACTGCTCATGGTAAAGTTTTCCTCCGTAAGTTAGAAGGTGCTCAATCTTATCGAATTGATACTGAGACTGACTTCGACCGTCTCCTTTCTACGTCTAAGAAACTGTGACTGTATGTTTTTCCAAATTCTCCTTTTACTATGTTTTACTTTGTCTTGCCATTATTTCGTAGTATTTGCTATTTTTTGGTACTTGTTGGGGTTAACCGTATAATTAATTTTGATTTGTATATAAAAAAATTACCTTGTACCTGTGATTACACTAAATACACATTTTTCAACACCATTATTCCAATACTAGCTCAAGTCATACTACAACCTATCATAACACAATTTACACAATCACACTTGCCTCGTTTTCACAACTACTACTTTGATTTATTTTACATATCATATAAAATATCAGGAAATGTACTCTACGGATTTACCAAAGATATGTCCCGGTGGACCATCCTATTACAATGTTCTCTTTAAAAAATATATCTAATGACATTGACTCAGTTGAAGTGTCTGATGCAATAGTATGTACTCCGGAAAATATTATTAATCATATTAATACCACTGAGACTGCCCTAACCATAATACATACAAATATTCGTAGCATATCTAGTAATTTCGATGCTTTTACTGTTCTTCTTGAAAGACTCATTGTTCAATTTGATGTTATTATCCTTACGGAATGTTGGTTGTCTACAACAGCAAATCTACCCAGCATTGATGGATATTCCTCTTATAATTCAGACTACCACAACCAAAACGACGGTGTCGTTATTTACATTAAATCTCTTATAAAACACTCAATTGCTAAATTGACGTTACGTGACGCCAGCTCTCTCATCTTAGAATATGGTAATGAATATGCTGTAGTAGCAGTTTACCGTTCACCGTCTATCAAAAATATAAATAGTTTTTGTGATAGCCTGGATTTATGTCTAGGATCCCTGAAAGGGGTAAAATCAGTAGCGGTAATCGGTGACATGAATATTAACATCGCTCCAAATAGTTCTGACCCTAACAGTTGCAAATATTTGGACATGATGGCATTCCACGGTTTTTTAAGCGCTCATACTTTACCAACACGCAATGAAAGTTGTATTGATCATGTAATGCTGCGTTCCAACAAACAAGCAACTACTTATATCCTAGACTCATATGTTACTGACCATGCCCCATTGATCTTATGTTTACTGTGTAATATTAAACGCCAAAAAGCTAATATAACTTTCTCTAAAATAGACTATCCGGCATTAATTAAACAACTTTCTAACATGGATTATGCCCATATAGTTAATGCTAACGACGCTAATGTAGCAGCTACACTCTTAACTAATACAATCTCTGAATCCATAACTACACATTCGAAACCAATAATAGTTTCACACCGAAAACGTCCTATCAAACCGTGGTTGACCCCAGGACTTGTACGCTGTATTAGACACCGTGACAAACTGCACAAAAACTGTAAACGTGATCCTGCTAATGCGATATTGCGTGTAACCTACACCAGATATCGTAATTTTTGTACAAATTTGTTAAAAAAATTGAAGACAATTTACGAGAGAAGCGAATTTCAAAAATACAAAAACAACCCCAAAGGTACTTGGAACACTATCAAGAAAATAACCTCCATCAAGCAGCCCTCGCCTTCTGCCACTGCCTTACTCGATCTACATTTTGATCCTCGTGCTTCTGTTAATAATGTCAACAACTATTTTGCTGGTATTGGTGCAACCTATGCCAATGCTATACTCCATAAAGCGTCCACAAATCAAAGTTCTGTGAATTTCAATCACTCCCCTGAGCCATATATTTCTAAAGACTCAATGGTACTTTATAACACCAATAATGATGAGATCCAATCGACAATAGCGAGCTTAAAAGGCAATTCTGCCACAGGTATAGATGGCATACCCACTTTATTAATAAAAAAAATTAGCACCAGCATAGCCCCTGTTCTCTCGCATATATTCAATTTATGTTTTTCAACTGGTGTTTTTCCGGATATATTTAAACAGGCACTGGTACATCCCATCTACAAATCAGGAGAAAAAGTTAATGTGGGCAACTATAGACCAATATCGATCCTTCCTACTATTTCAAAGATTTTGGAAAAGCTATTGAACAAAAGACTTACAAATTATCTTCATCACCGTAGCATTCTTGCCGTCAATAAATTTGGTTTTACTAAAAATAAATCCACAGAAGACGCTGCTTTGTCGCTCACTGAAACTATTGCCAAACACTTAGATAACAAAGATAAAGTTGTCGGTATTTTCCTTGATTTATCTAAGGCCTTCGACACTGTCTCAATACCAATTCTGCTTGAGAAAATGTATAATTTAGGAATACGAGGTATTGTACTGGACATTTTTCGCTCTTACTTAACAAACCGCTCTCAGTGTGTAAAAATAGATAAGTTTGTGAGTGACAAGGCATACGTCCCTTTTGGTGTTCCACAGGGAAGTGTACTGGGTCCTACGCTGTTCCTATTATATGTTAATAGCCTATGCAATACGTCATTACCTAATTGCAAAATTATTGCATATGCAGATGACACCGTACTAGTAGTCAACGGTCGTGATTGGATTGAGGCTAAACAGCATGCAGAGAATGCTATAGGATGGGTGACACGTTGGTATAACAACAATTTTCTTACGCTCAATATTGATAAAACTAAATATATCGCATTCTCTCATCGGCCCAGTTCTCAGCCCCCACCTGATTTTTCTATCACAGCGCACACTTGTACCACTCAGAACTTCTGCAATTGTCCTCAACTTCCTCGTACGTGTAATATTAAATACTTGGGTGTTACTGTTGATTTTAACCTTAACTGGTCACTACACATCAATAATGTATCGTCTCGTATACGTAAACTAATTCCCGTATTAAGAAAACTTCAAAATTTAGCTGACCCTGATACTCTACTTACAATTTATTATGCCCTCGTAAGAAGTATTTTAAACTACTGCATCATAGTATGGGGAGGTACCAGCAGCAATACATTGCTTGTTTTGGAACGTGCTCAAAGGGCTATATTAAAAGTTATGCTGGGAAAACCTAGACGATATAGCACAGATCTTCTTTACCGTGAGTCTTCCATCTTATCTGTTAGAAAGCTTTACATTGTGCAAGTTATACTTCGTAAGCATAAAAGTATATTGTTCAGACCCACTTCCAAACGCAATAAATCCAGAGTTTGTACAACCGTTCCGTCAAGAACAAGGTTAGCCTGCAGCCAGTTTTATGTAATTAGCGGTCACTTGTACAATAAAATTAATAAAAAAATCAATATTTATCCACTGACATCATTTAAGTGTAAAAAAATTATCAAAGATTGGATTCAAAAGTTGTCCTACATTGAAACAGAGAGTATTGTCTACTGAACACACTCAAACGCACACGCACTCACACACACACACATACATACAAGACGCGCACTCTCTTAGACACATACACACTCATTAATGTTTGCATTGGTAGGCGTTTTAAATGTTTTAATTGTATTTAAATTGTATTCGCAGAGCAAAATGTTTTTATTTTATACTAAATTTCACTGAATCACTGTAATGTATAAAAGTATCAGTATTATTTGTTAAGGGGCAAAGACGCTGGCAGCTGTGACACAGTTTACACTAGTATGGCTGCCATCGCTCTCCTCTAGATTTGTAGATATATCAAATCATAAATACATCTAGAGTGTATCTGTATCACATATTTTTACTGAAATAATTTTTTTTTTTTTATTAAAGTAAATAAAGGTGTGTTTCCATTGGAAAATTATTACGTAGCCTAAAGTTTTCGCAACGATAACTCATGCAATGTTATTACATGGGTATTAGGTAATTCAATACAAATACTGGTCAAGCGGTTTCTGTAGCGGTATAATAATAATAATTTGTTTTTTTTTTTTAGCTTCACTCTGTATCCCGCATATAGCAGGCTAGGCGGAGAGAGTCTAGTGTTAGGACACTCCATCCCCGCTTTCTGCCCAGTTTTCGATATATTAAAGGTATTTTATTCTTGCTATATTATTAAAAATTATTATATAAATGTTAGAGATCTCGTTCTTATCAAAATTTTGTTTACGAACACTTTTTTTGTTGAATAGTACAGTTATCGAAGAAGCCTTATATTTGTAATTTATTACGTAATATAGTGGCCGTCGTGGCGCAGCGGCACAGCGTCTGACTGTAAACGCGACGGTTTTGGGTTCGTCTCCCACTCTTGCAGAAATGTAATATTTTCATCATCTCGCTCTGGTGAAATAACGAAGCTAAATATATATTGTTACGAACTTAAAATAAATACAAACATATTTGTAACATGCTTTTATTAGCTCATAGTATGTATGTATTTATATGTGTAACGGTATTTTTTAATTTTATTTTGGCATACACATCAAAGATCCATGACAATACAATATTGTGGAAAATCTATAATATATATATATATATATATATATATATATATATATATATATATATATATATATATATATATATATATATATATATATATATATATATATATATATATATAATATATATATATATATATATATATATATATATAATATATATATATATATATATATATACATATATATATATATATATATATATATATATATATATATATGTATATATATAAATAATAAATACTACAAACTAATATGGCGAGTGGAGTTCGAAGCCACGATTAGCACAAGTTAAACATTAATTCACTGAGCGACAATGACCTCTATATATTCATTAATATATTAATTAATAAATAAAGCTTTTAAGTCTTTGCAAATAAAAAAAAATATGCAAATAATCTCACATTTGGCGTAAAATAATGAAAACACACGTATAAATTACTAGCAAAATGGCGGCCTTGACATTGGTTTGAATTTGGAATGTCAGATAGCGAGCGTAAGTTCATTGACACTGATGTTATCTTATCAACACTATAGTTGTTATTTGGATTTTGTTGGAAAATGTATTTATATATATAATTAATTTCTAAGAGTCATGAGTTCGATTCCCGATTTTCAATTTCTTCGCTCTGGTAATAAGATAAACCGCTGATTTGAGTTCCGCCACTCAAGACGCCATATATATATATATATATATATATATATATATATATATATATATATATATATATATATATATATATATATATATATATATATATATATATAAACGGAGTGTCTTAACACTAGGCTACCTCTACCCTGCTTTGGGCGTAATATGGAGTGAAGTTAAATTAAAAAATAAAAAAAAAACCATTCAAGATATATTTTAGTGATAAAAATTTAGATATATAAATTTTTAATATATATTTATAAATAAATAATAAAATAAAAACCTTTTTTATTAGAATATACTAAGAATAAGTCTATAAATCTATAACAGGTGTTTCTCACTAAGCCAATACTTGTTGCCTTCTACAACATTCTGTTTTATTTCGATATTTTTCTTCCCCATTTTCATACTTTAATATAAACTCAAAAGAAAAAAATATATTTTTACTACGTATAAAAGTCTTGGCACAGCAATTAACTATATGCGACAGTTGTGGGTTCAATTCCCACTCGAAGGAATGATTGTATTTAAATTATTTTCATTATCCTAGCTGTAGTAGTCAATGCGCGGCGTTGAGTTCCGCCACTGAACACGCAATATATCGTAAATTTTTCGGAAAGTGGAAATCGGAGTATTTTAACACTAGGTTCCCTCTGTCTATCCTGTTATGCGGGATAAAGCGTGAAGCTGCCTTTTTTAACATTTAAACATTTTCTAAGGTGTTATTTACAACACACTAAGATTTTTTTTTTTAAACGTAAACGTAAAAGTTTTAAAGAAGCGGGACTCGAACCTGTTTCTTGCAATGGCTTCTAATACTTCAAGACCTATCCCAAGTATTAATTCCGCATTTTCCCGCTCCCATAAGAGTTACTTAACTTAGGACTTAACGCATCAACATATACAGACATTTATATATATATTTTTTATATATATACAAGACCAGCTTAAACTGTCTTTTACTATCATAGAGCAAGCGTTAAGTGGTTCTTATAAGCCTTACGTAATCTTAGATATACATTTTTATCTTTTGTTTTTATCAAACGTTTTAAATGGAATTTTCATATTAACAATGTGTGTGTGTGTGTTGACAGCACTGTGGCGTACATATATATATATATATATATATATATATATATATATATATATATATATATATATATATATATATATATATATATATATATATATATATATATATATATATATATATATATATATATATATATATATATATATATATATATATATATTTTAAGTAATAATAATTCAGTATTTAAAAAATATATATACCTACTTGTTTTTTCATACCTCATCTTCGTACATTAGACTATTATAATATACGGATATTAGATTTTGCGAAGCACAACAACTAGTCCGGTTAATAGGGGTTTCTGTTATACTAAAAACATAATATTTCGTAATAAGTCAATCAGTTCATAACATTTTTTTAAATATATATACATACATACATATATACATACATACATACATACATACATACATACATATATACATACATACATACATACATACATACATACATACATACATACAAACATATATACATTTATGTTCCATGTAATCGGTTAGTAGCCCAGATAGTACCGAATCCGTATAATCAAGGGCCAATATGGCAATGAGGCAAAATGCGAAACTATTAAAACATGTTATAATGTTCATCTTCATGCTCTTTCCCGCAGACCTGGAAATACCTGGAGATATAACGTAGTGTCTAGACACTCCAGTTTACCGAATTCAACATATCGCGTGTTGAGTGTCATTTTATTATACTTATAAACGTAACCCTGGAATCGAACCTCATATCAATTACTGAGTCAACAAAATGATTATAAAAAAAACGAGTCAAATATTAATAGCTGTCATCTGTACATCATATTAGCACGTGTCTGACAGATACTGATAATAAAAACACGAACCGCTTACTCTCAGATGTCATATAATAAAAAAAAAATCCTACAGATTATAAAAAGTGAAAGTTTGGTTTATTTTATATTTGGTTTGGTTTATTTTACTTTTTTTATCTGTAAGAACCGCTATAAAGAATTAATGAATTATTTTGATTTGGTTCACTCTGGCAACAAGGCAAAAACGCGGCTTTGAGTTTCTTCTCTGTCTCTCTGTCACAAGTCTCTTCTCTCTTTCTTTCTAAAAATATTTTAAATATTTCCTCTTTTCTAGATAAGGTACATAGTCTTCTAATGAATAAAAAAAAACGTATTTCAAATTTTTTTTAAGTGTTTAAGTATATATATGTATATATGTAAATATATATGTATGTATATACGTATTTATAAATTAACTTAATTTCTACATATGTAATTTCTACATATAACATTTTTGTCTTGCTTTTATCCACTTCCACAGGTTGGCTGGAAGAAATCTCTGTTAGAGATGGGTCCACCTTTGCAAAACTTTATTACTGTACTACTTGCTATACCTATTATGTTTTCTTGTGCAATAAAGTATATTATATAAGTTAACCTACTTCGAACGTGTCATACACAATTCTCCCTTATTTTCTCTCAGCTACAGAAACAAAGTCGCAGATTAAAATAGTATATAATATTGAAATATTTTGTAAATCAGCCAAAAACACACCTTTGGCAATGTTGCAAGTTGTTAGAGAACGTCACGTTGAGAGGCGGGGCTAGTACGTAATAAGCTAACGGTGTGACGTCACGACGTCTCATATTTACAAAAAAATATAATTTTTATTTAATCATATGATTTTTTAAAATTACATTTATTTCTACAGATAAAAAAAAATAGAAAAACATCTTCACGCTTTCTCCCGTGTATGGCAGGGTAATCTCGCCGCCAAGACTCTCCGCTTTCAGCCTTTTTGAGAATACAATGGACACGTCCCCACACGGGAATCGAACCCACAACCGTTGCGTTTGCGCCACTGCGCCATGACGACCTCCTTACTACTTTCTCAGTATTTTAAATCACTTTTAAAGAGAGAGAGAGAGAATGAGATTCAGCGTATTTACTAATTACCTATATACAATACAGAGTTACGTCAAACGATAAATTGTCATTTATAAACATTTTATTTGTTCTATACTAATATACTCTGTGTGTGACGCAGTTATTTATAAATATTGATTATTTTTAATGTAAATATATAAATAAATATAAACTTATTTGTATCTGTTTGTTGAGACATGTGAGAGAGAATGGATGGTGAAGCAATGGTTTAAAAGATATAGGTGTGAAGCAAGATAGTGAAAAAAGAGGTAAGAGGCCACCTCGGTTGACCTTCAAGAACACAGTGTCGATGATACTGGATGAAGGTCACGTAAAAATAATGAGAACTTCCAGGAGGACGAAGGATGTATTAAGAGGATAATGACAGTGGAGGGGTCGAAAGAGGTATGCAGGCACCGTAGGCGCTCATTTCTCGCGTAGAGAGAGCGTATCCCGCATATCGCAGTGAGAACATAGTGTCAAGACGCTCCGTTCTCCAATATTCAATTTGTAACGTTGCGTGTGTAGTTTTCAGAGCAGAGAATTAAAAATAGTTAGGATTTCGTTTTTCTAGGTACCTACGGAACCCCAACAAGATGATTAGATAGTAAAAAATTTAACAGCTTGTACATTTTATATATATATATATATATATATATATATATATATATATATATATATATATATATATATATATATATATATATATATATATATATATATATATATATATATCTATTGTGTATTGTTTTAATTATATTGTGATATATGTATATATTGACAGCATTGACTCAAATAATACCAGACAATAATTTGGACAAACGTACACCATCATGGCATAGTGGATCAGAATCTGACTGTAAACGTATTGGTCGCGGGTTCGATACCCTACAGCGAACAGGTGGTATGTCAATCTGTACGCTCGAAACACCATAACTAGTGAACTAAATGAATAGCCAACACAAAAAAAAATATTTAAATTTCATCGGTCTATTTTCTTTTTGGCCTTGTTCATATAAAAATGACGCCAGCATAGCTCAGTGGGTGTGTCTGGCTCGACCTGATGGTATTAAGTATATAATGTTATTAAGCGCGTTGTTTAAGACGAATTGTGAACACGACAGATGTGGGTTCATTTCCCATGCGGGGTCTGAAACAGAGTGTCTTAACACTAGGTTCCTCCTGCCTCACCAGTGGCAAAGAATGGGAACCTAATTTTATGTTATTTTATGCTATTTACTAATTTATTTATTAAGGTTTAAAAAATGGTAACCCAATGGGAATCGTCTTGTATGGATGCCCTTACGTTCTGAATGGAGTAGATTGTGACTGACAAGTTAAATAATATTATAATGACTGACTATGATGGCGTGCCTTGACAATGTCGCATTATCTCTGTATAAATTACCTTCTATCCATTTTATATGCATAATTCGTTTATACTAGACGTTTGTGTGGATGATATTATGTATGTAAAAACGCGGTGTGGAGTTCCGCCACTCGTGAAGTTGGGAACGGAGTGGCGTATTTTAACACTATGTCCGTTTTAGCTCCATATCGCATATATCAGGGGGAGCAGAGAGATGTACTAGAGCGGAGAAATGACAATAATACTAGAGGTCGAAAACACAACCCTCGCTTTTACAGTCAGACGTGCCACAGGCCACAACGCAATAATAACACCGAGTATATTTCTACATATTATATATATATATATATATATATATATATATATATATATATATATATATATATATATATATATATATATATATATATATATATATATATATATATATATATATATATATATATATATATATATATATATATAAACATGCAACGCCTCGGAAGGCGGAAAACGGGGAACGGAGTGTCTTAACACTAGGTTCCCCTGCCTATGGTTCCCTCTCCCTATCCGGCTATGTGCGGGATGCAGCGTGATGCAATAACAATTATTCAAAAAAAAATATTTAAAAAAATCCACTGCCACCTTCAAAATGTCTCCCATAAATAGAACAAATAGCTTTACGAACGATAAATATATAATATATATTGGTATTATCACGCGCGTATGAGGCGTAGCGTTGTGGCAGCGGCGTGAACTGAAGGGTGACCATGTTTTGACGCCATTATAGCGGGATAGGCAAGGAGAAGTAAGTGTTCGGACACTCCGTTGCTTAATTTAATTAATAGATACTGCTTATTGGATATTCTTTTTTAATGGGATCGATATGATTTTTTTCAACATTTTAAAGGAATTTGAACCTATGACTTTCACGGTTATGGTCTGGTTTTTTTTATTGATATAAAAAAAAATACATATACGTAAATTGTAAAATTGTAAAAATTAAGAAATATTTCTAATATTTTGAGGTGTCGGTTCATATATATTATTAATATTGTCAGCCATATTGGTAGCTGCGTATGTAACAATAATAGTTAATTAAACATATTATTATAATTATACTATACATTCTGTTTTGAATAGAATTATGTTTTGCTTAGAAATAATTATATAATTACGTTATTTTTAATTTGCTTAATTTTATTTCAAGGTCATATATCGTTCACATAATCTTTCTCATATTGTTTTAAATACAAATAATATATGGAGATGGACTCACAATCTTCACAGTGTATACAGCCAATGTACTACTCCGCTAAGATGGCGTCGTAATTTTTTCTAATTGCTGTAATTTTCTATAGTCTTTAATTACTTTGTTTTAGATAATTTAAATATATATGAAACCGTTTTACCTTTATTTTGTTTTAACTTTTATAATTTAATATTTATCAAATGTCACGCTTATTTACTCTGATATAGGACTGATTTTTTAAAAGCTCACATCATATATTTACAGATAAAAATAAAATTTTATTGAAAATAACACTTGTTAACTTAGTCATTGACTTGCAGATTAATTAAAAAAAAAAAAACATTATTCCTTATTTAAAGTACTTGAACCTAATTAACTTACTGATAGTCACTGGCCATACACTCCCATACTGGAGATAATCTTATGTAGTAAACAGTATTTAGAACTTATTTTCGCAGTGATAATTTATTATTATCATTTACATAAATATGCCAATAACCGGCAGCAATTTAATTGTAACTACATACATCATTAATTAATTAGATAATGTTTTAAAAATTTCCATTAATTTTGTCAAGTGATTGATTGGTTTGTTTGTTTTGTAGGTCAAGGGAAATCCGTGTGTTGTCTATCCCTTTGTAATTGTGGGTTTGGTTTTGGTATCCCGGTGACTCTTAAACTGTTTAGATTGACATATACTGGAGAAAATATTTATATTTAATTTTTTTATCTATGAATATAGAGGCAGAGAGTTAAATTACCTAGCGCCAGATTCTCTCCGTCTTGTAAACTGTGGAAGATTAAAACTTTAATATATGATACGAGTAATATTTGCAAAAATAAAATATATATGTTTTTTTTGTATATATATTACCGTAACAACAAAATCAATAAATCCCAATGTAAAGTGATAATATTCAAAGTTCTCTAATTTACACTAATGCACTCTTAAAACTTTCTATTTAAAATCTTACCAATATTATAATTATAATGTGTCCTTAAAGTTAAATTTAAATGTGTACCAAAAGTAAACTTTCGTACTTGACCTGTTTTCTCAAATCGCAAAGTCAATAAAATTGTCCGAAATTTTCACCAAACACATTGTCTGTCTACATAAAATTGTATAAACGCGTGGCCGGCGCTCCGACGTCTATAAAAGACCGCGATACGTATGATTCCGTTTAGTTCACCGCAGACCGCCGTTATATATATACGTGTTTTCTGTTCACAGAATCGCGATGTGCGCGGCAATAGATATGCTCGCCTCCGAGCAGATATTCTACGGTCACAGCCCACCGGCGGGGTTCCTCACAGACTACACGCCCCAAGTTAGAAGACCTACCAAACTAACTGCAAGAGGATATTCAGCACCATGTCTGTCACTACTCAAACCTATCCAGTTGACCCTCAAAGCAGCACCACGGTCTTGCATCAGGCTCTCCACAGACAAAACGAAGAAACGCGTCGTCTTCGCAGATGATAGAGGATATGCGCTAGAACAAGTGAAATTCATGACCGAACCGTCCCATGTACCACCATATTGGGCGTTAAAGATAATTCCTAGTCCAACGCCAGAAAGAAAACCACCACCGAACAGTGTCGTAGATTTATGGGAACAGAGGTTCCCTCAACCAGCTTCAGATTACTTGGAATTCCGAAGACGCATCACAGAGAAATGTGTTTCATTAGAGAACGTGATTATTAAACAAAACGAATGCGCGGTAGACGGTACGGTTAAAGTGAAAAATTTGGATTTCAATAAAGAGGTCTTTGTCAGAGCATCTTCAGATGGCTGGAGGACGCATGAGGACACCTACTGTGCATTTGTAGAAACAGGACCTCTGAGCAAAAATGGTGTATCTATATATGATACGTTTGGATTCCGTTTACAGCTTCCAATCCATTCCAGGAGGTTGGAATTTTGTGTAAGCTTCAGATGCCAAGGCAACGAGTACTGGGATAACAACAAAGGGACTAACTATATTATAGAAAAATCCTCAGTCCACAAAGTGCCAGGAATCTCATGCGCAAGAATTAACAATGGAAATTCGTGGACGGACAGACAAAATAGCAGTTTTAACACTCCCTATTGGTGAACAGTGTTTGGCAATGCCAGTGTTTTGTGCCATATAGTTTGAGCTCTAAAGTTAGTGAAGTCTAGACTGGTTATTCAATACAGTGAGTGGACTTAATGGATGCTCAATTCTGGAAGCTCAATAGGTAACTAGTGTTAAGACTACAAATTTATATACTTAAAAGTAAGAAATAAATCAATTTTTTTTTAAAAACCAGTACTCGATTTTTGAGTTATTTTTAGACAAATGTTATCAAGTTTTGAGTTTTAAATATATAATGAATTATTTAGTTACAAAAATACTAGAAAGATGTCGAATTAGTTTGTATTAAATAATATATATTTATAAATTTAAAAATAATTAATTTGTTTGTTTGTATATGCTGTATACATTTGTATACATTGCCAAATATGAATATTACGCAATTAAAAAAGAAAGTGGTAACATACGATGCAAGTCACGACAATGTTACGTGTAAATATCAATTACTGTACTAAGTCGAAGGTCATAGGTTTAGGAAATTGTGAACAACTTAATATTTAAACGAACAAACAAACAATCATATCAACATATATATTAACATTATATTTGTGTAACACACGGACAAGTTTCTTATTAGGTACATATATAATATATAGGAAGTGATCTATAGTTAGAAGAGGTCAAGTCATGGTCACCCTAAGGCACTTTTCAAACTCGTGACTTTGAAAGTTTAATAGATATGTGTTTATTGATGTGAATAATTCCCTTTTTTAATATTAACCACTTGTGTGTTTCGTGCTTTAAGATAAGCAGAGAAGTTAGTGGCACATCACTCCGTTCTTTATTTTTGAATATGACGGAAAGAAAAGTCTTACTTCACATGGAAGTTACGAGGGGAAAAGATATATATGTTTATATATTATGCCTTCAATTAAAGTGTCATAACTAAGATCTTATAGCATTCCAATAGACTTTTTTTTTTAACTGAAGTTAGATATATAAAAAGTTTGTCTGAAAATAGCTCGAAAACAAAAAATGCATATGTTATTTAAGTATATTATATATATAAAAAAAAATTAATAAATGTATATGTTCAAAAGAGTGAAGAAAGACCTTGAAGAGACAAATTTTTTTTTTGAAAAAAAAAAATTCCGATTAGATTACCTTATTTTTTTTATATACAAGCAAAAATCTGACAATAATAGTATACATATTATAATATAATGATATATATAAAGTTTATGAGAATATGTTGCTAGAACTAGATTTAGAAATTTATTTTAGTAACCACTCTTGTCTAAAGCAAAAATGGTCTAAGCCATTTATATTCTTAATATATATAATATTGGTTATTGATGCATTATATAAAATTGTAAAATTTGCATAATTTACCAGTATTGCCATATAAAGTACTGATTCGCTATATAAATAAGTGACCAGTCTAAAAAAAATATTTGTGAATTAGACCAGCTTTGTTTTGACAGCTTGAAGTTAATATGTTGGGTAAAATAATAATTTATAAACATATTCTCATCAAAATAAGCAATGTATTTTTTATTTTGAATGAATTAAAATAAAACAACTATGTAATGGATCTTTTAAATCTTACAACGATTTTTTTCTTAAATTGTTATGTAATGATCATTTTGTAAGTTAATGAAGTTATTTTTTAAGGATTTATTATTATATTATTATAATTTGGGTGCGATTTTGTTATAATTTTGATCTCATTAATGAAATCTATAATGTAACTAATGTCAAAATACATATTCATATACAATATTATATAATAAAATATTTTTTTTCTTAAAGTTGAATTTAGAATCTCTATTGAGAAAATATATTTGTTTTTTTTTTTGTTTTATTTTTTTTTTTAAATATGTTTAACATTTAAATAAAAAAAACATGCTAATTCAATTTGAAATCAATGTATATATTGCGTAAAAATTATTAAAATATATTTTATTATGTTTTATTTGTAATATAAAATTATAATGAAAATCCAATATGAATCCATATAAAATAGTTTCATTAAAAAAATTTAATCTAGATTATAATTATTTATTTGGAAAATTGTATTTTTATTTGAGATATCTTTAATGAAAACGGGGTTGTATATAATGAACTGTTTTAATGAAAGAACTGATTAATGATAACTGTTGATTTATATTTTTTATATGGAGTAGTGTATAATGATAGTTATATATAACAATAATAATAATAATGATGACTGTTCCTCTCGTTTTTTTAGTATATTAAAGATTGATTTTGAATATGGTATTTTTTTTTCATTCTAAAATTTAGCATATTTTTCCATTTTGGAGCTCTTTGAACACACAATGGCTTGAAATTGAATGGAAAGTAGGTAACGGAGTTTCTTCACACTAGATTCCCTCTGCTTAATAATAATAATAATATGCGGGATACAGTATGAAAGTAAAAAAAAAAAGGACAAACGAGTTCTTACAATTTGAATGTTTATAATAAAACAATACTGACAGTTAAAATAAAACGGTTTTTATTAAAATATAAACTCCACAAACTCTTCCATAACTACAAATAAATAAACTCTTTCTCAACCACAACATATTACATACAGAGCAAAATATTCCTATTATACATATACATAGTTTAGACCATAAAATCTAGTTTAGCTTAAACAATTAGACACGAATTGTTGGTGTGTTAGAAAATTGCCACAGCGGGATTTGAACCTGTATTCAGTGTGCTTTTTACAATATATAGACAAAATTATATCTACATTTTCATTTAACATCTTAAAAGTTATATTTGTAGTCGTTTTTTAAATAAATGTAAGGAAATTAAGTATGTAAATAAAAAAAGCAAGCTTAAAAGTGTTGATAGACAATTGCAGTATAATGGGACCTCTTAAGCCTACCCTTGTATTGCAAGCCCTAGGTACCGGTCCGAGCTCCTCTCCCTACTATGGTGAAACCATAGCATGCTATGCAGATTTTTCATTTTCTTCAAGTGATTTGCATTGTCTATATAGCTTTAAATTTATAATAAGGAATTTTAAAGTAAAAGAATTAAAAATATATATATATGTATATATGTATAGTATAAGTTATTCAGTTTGCAATACTATAAAAAGCTACACTAGCCCTAAATTGGAGTCAACAACTTATATATATTCAAAAGCCTATATTATTATTCTCCACACCGAAAACCATCCTTCATCATCTCATTCGGCTGTCAGTAACTGTCAGTGCTTAATAACAAATGAATTTAACTAGAATCTGTACGAATATCCTGTGTGTATGAAAGAACGCTCTAACCTCAGGAACTGCATTTAATTGAACTCACAAATCTCAGTAATTTAAGAATACTTGACCACATGGCGAAGAAGAACAGTTGAAAATTGAAATAAAGATAAAATCTTTTGAGTAAT
Source organism: Dione juno (assembly GCA_037127375.1). Lineage (NCBI taxonomy): Eukaryota > Metazoa > Arthropoda > Insecta > Lepidoptera > Nymphalidae > Dione > Dione juno. The sequence continues at coordinate 956,303 of JAXRJS010000100.1, forward strand.
ATATGAATATATCAGACCCTAAGCTGCCCCGGATATAGCAGATTCGTGAATTATAAGAAAAGTTTATATTTCTGATAAATAATTATAGTTTGTAAGCGAGATTTGTTCCACGACCTGTTTGTTTTATAAAACTCCCTTTATTTTTAAATTTGTACAATTTGCCCTAACATGCCAACAGATGGCATTGTTTCGTTAATGAATACTTGGATAAATCTCATTATTTATTGAAAAAAAAATATATTTTATATATTTATTGGCATTTGTTAATAAATGTTACATAAATTTATTGAAATTAATTTAAAATGTATTTTTTGTATACTGAAAATATATTTTTTTGTATCACAAAAAAAATCAAGTCCTGCGGAGGTCCAGGTACAGCTGTAGACGAAGACAGGCTGATAATGGTGAGTCTCATTAAATTATTATTAAAAAAAAAAAAATTAAAAAAGGAATTACTTGTACCATATTATTTTGACATTTCCGTCCTGACAATCGAATTAGCCCCTACATAGTATATTATAAGGATAGTATAAAACGTGTACATATATAATATACATTTTATTTAATATAAATTCAACTTGACATAAATATTAATTTTTTTAATTCTAACATTCGCTTGTACGTTGGTAATATTTAAATGTGCTATAATTTATAATTTAATAGTAGATATATATATATATATATATATATATATATATATATATATATATATATATATATATATATATATATATATATATATATATATATATATATATATATATATATATATATATATATATATATATAAATATATATACATATATATATAAAATTGTTGTTGCCTGTACCGCGTATATAGCAGTGTAGAAAGAGAGAATACTCTGTTCTCCGCTTTTCACTTGACTTCGAGTCGAGAGAGAGAGAGAGACTTAATTTTGCCAGAGCAGGAAATGAAGGAATTACGTTTAGTTTAATTTATTACGATGCTAGAAGATAATAGGTATCTATATTATCTTAAATATTTTTATTTTTTATTTTATTTTTAAGCCAGAGAAAATATAGTGTTAGGACACTCCGTTCTCAAAACTAAACTGGCAGTTTGGCTGGAGAAAATCACTGAGAAAGCTTGAGATCTTTTCATCTTGTCCCATTTGCGTTGAACAATAAGAATTTTGATGTTCTTAAGAAAATTTATTGAATGCTTAAAACGTCTATTTCGTACAATAAAGAAGATTTAATTTAAAAAATATATTTTCATATTAACCTGTTATATTTCTGTACTAGCTTTCTTTCTATGACGTTGTCTGTGAATTTCATTTTTTTTTCCTATTTAATTTCTACAAAGCTCTATAAAGAATCTCTTTGTAAAATTTCGAAATTCAGCGGATTTTTTTAGTGTGTTTTATATAGTCTATATAGATAATAAACTGCTACACAATACTTTAAATTATATGGAAAAAAATAAATTTAAAAATTACCAACGTACAAGTATAATTAAATATTTTATAATCTATATCTAAGAATATACGAACTATTCAATAAAAAATCTCACTATTCGACCTCGAAATTTCGAGAATTTCCGTATTATTATGCCTTAATCGAGTTTTATTTATTTATAATTATATAATTTTTAAATTAAAATCGATATTTTATTTGGCTATTTTTATTGTTTGTAATTCGTTTATTCTAAATAGAACGTAAATAACATATTCATAGAGAATATATATATATATATATATATATATATATATATATATATATATATATATATATATATATATATATATATATATATATATATATATATATATATATTTATATATATATATATATATATATATATATATATATATATATATATATATATATATATATATATATATATATATATATATATATATATATATATATATATATATATATATATATATATATATATATATATATATATATATATAACGGCAACGTTTATTTTTAAACTGAAATAAATTTTATTGACTTAAAACATATATGCTTGTTTATTTTTAAATTTAAATATGTTATTATCATATAAGCACTTAATTTTAGAATTTTAATTTTATATGTATTTTTTTATTGACACAGATTTTTTTTATTGACACAGATTTTTTTTTTTAAAAAAAAGGACTGGTCCAGACTCAGTTGCGGGATACTAAGTTTAATTTTAGAATATACCCCACGAACTTCTAGATATGTTGTTATTTATATTGATATTTTTTTTAAGTATTATAGTGTAAAAATATTGGATAATTGTGATAAAAATATTTTCTGTGATTCCCCTTTTGCTGTTCTTCACCTATTATTACGTATTCAACTTGACTATATGTCAAAAATCGGAAATACAAGTCATTTTATATATTTATAGAAATATTTTCTAAAATCATTTATTTATTCTTTACTTATCTCATCCATTTTAAATTCTTTCTCCTTGTCGTTATCGTCTAACAAGTCTTCAACGTCATCCAAACTCGCTTGACCAGCTTTATATTCTATTATATCTCCTTTCAAAATTTCATTTCCACTAGGACTTTTATTTTTTTCTTCTTCCAAACTCTCATCGATTATTTCTAATCGAGATTTTGAGAAGAATCGATGCAGAGATTCTAATTTATCTAATGCGCGCTCGTTTCTTTCTGAACTTGATGTTAGTGTTGTCTCTTCAGTCATGCACGCAGAATCGATTCGTTTCGAGTATTCTGAAAGCGATTCCGAAATCTCGGTTGTGGATGTTGATTTATCAACTCTGACAACTCTCGGCTTGATTATCATGCTGGGCGGTAAGTCCGGGATATTCCGCAAATCTACTAAGCTTATAGATTTTTGACTTGGACTTAAATCGAATTCTCGGCTATATTCTTCTGTAGATGGTCCAGAACTATCATCGAATGTATAATTTTGAATTCTTAACTCTATATATTTCATCAAGTCTTCAGCAACTTCCCTTATTTGCATCATCCTATCTTTTTCCATAGTTCTAGAAGATAATTCTGGTTCATCTTCTTCTATAATATCTGATAGTTCAATACTGAATGGCATTTGGCCATATTGTAATTGGGGTGGTTTTGTATACATATTAAAGTTTTCTATATCCTCTTGTTCACTCATTGTGTCATCTTCAAAAATCATTTTCAATTCGCATACTCGCAAGATTGCTTCTTCGAAAATCGATTCTAAATCTGTTTTTACTCCACTCAGATCGATTACAGTTTCAGATATTCGTCTTCTATCATCGTCTCCTCTGTCTATTACTGTATCTTGTGTTTGAGTCAGTGTTGAATCAGATTTTGTTTTGCTGAATTCACTTAACGTTTCAAATTTGCTTATGGTCATATCAGATTTTGACTTTTCTGATAAAGAAGGAGTCACTGATAGAGATTTAGATGTATCCTTCTCTTTTCCGCTGTAGTCTTCTATATATTTTAACAGCATTTCGACCAATGTTTCATTACTATCATCGCCAGGTGTTTCATCTATATATGACAAATTTTTAACGTTAACATTAGATTCTGATAAACTAATTCCTTTCGTATTAATTTCTATAATGGGCTTATCAAATTTCTTATCTTCAGTCAATAAAAATTCCATGAGCGTTATCTTTTTCTCATCTTTCTCGTCTTTTTCTACACAGCCACTTGTTGCAAGAAATTCCAATAGAGTTTCCATTTTTTTTTCTAACTCCGTATTAACTTTAGATGGTATATACTTTTCTTCTGGTGTATCTTCACTTCTAAAACAACTGCCGCCGCTACTTTTTCTATCATCTTTTTGGCTTTTTACAATTGTAAAGAAAAAGTCAATGAGATTGGCGATGCGTCGTTCTGTCCCATCTTCATCATCAGAACTCAAATCAGATTCTTCTTTAACCAATGGACATCGTTTTTCTTCAAATTTCTTTGCAAAGACCGTTTCTTGGACAACATGAAATAGATCTCTGGCGAGTTTTGCGGGTGATTTGGTTTCAATGGGTTCGTAAACTCCGGTTCCAGGTGGTGCTGAACGCCGCCGTTCTCTGTCGATCCTAAAGAAGTCCCATAGAGAGCCGAGTTCTGATGAAAGTGATGCCCGGTGGTTCGCCAGACTCGTTCCGAGTCGGCGGAACACCTAAAATTAGGTGAATTGAATTGTTGATATTTTCATTTATACTACAACTTACATTGCAAACATTTTTCATTGGTCTTATAGAATAATTTCAGTCCCTGAGGTTTGTATTTAAGAATTCACTGTTGATGCTTAAGGTTTATATAAGATTTACAAGGTAAGAGAGTATATATATAAAATATTCTTAATTCTATGTATCATACCTGCCACACTCAGGATCGCCAAGCCCGGAGCTTGCGTAAAGAGACTCTCTTGAAGCGCGCCATTTGAGCTGCAAGTGCTTCAGCACCTAAAGAACTACCGCCAGTCTCTCCTTCTGAGTGTACCTGAAATATATATATTTTTCGTAATATACAGTGAATTTTTATGTTCGATTCAGAGAGCCGAATGTTTTTGAGATTTTAGAACGGAATTGTTGGTGAATTAGATTACTTTAAACAATACTGTGCTTAGTTTTTTTTAAATTCAGAAGATTCAAATTTATGAAATGATGATTTTTTCTACGAACAAAAGATCGTTTTATATATTTTGTTATGTATTTGTATATTTTTCTCACATCTCTCGAAGCTGATCGCCTTTGTGTGTATGAATGTATGTCTTTGTCAGAATGCCCCTTTGCCCGCCCTATCCCTTTACCCAGAGGTGTTGACGACACTCTCCTGAAAAAAATTGAGCAAATTAAAAAAGACGAAGCGTGATTTGATCTAGTGTCTATATTTTTGCAGTACATTAAATATAATATAAATTGAAAAAAAAAGAACTTTTGATCACAACATCCCTTTAGAGATATATCATTCGGTAAAATTAATTATTTTCATTTCCCCCCTCTGGTGTGCGGCGTTAAGTTTCGTCACTCGATACTTAACCTCGAAATTAGATGTAAAGTGCTTTTGCGCTTCTTAAAAGTTTTTAACTGACTTCACTTTTATATACCACTGGGCTTCACTCTTCCCCCATTTAGCTGTTCCAGACCCCAAATTCCACCCAATTTTCAAGAGCGACGGAACTCGACTCCCTCTTTTATTACCAGAGCCTCGGATTTACAGACAGAGACAGACAGACGCTGCGCCACGACGATTCAAATTTCGTTTATGGTATACATTTATGTGTGAACATATTTAAGTTTGCATGAATTTTATATACCTGCAATGTGTTGGATCGCTGTATGCAGTTTGTACTGGAGTCTTCCCTTCACATACATTGTCGTTTGATATAATATTACCGAGAGGAAAACCGGCGCTGCCTAAAGAAGAAAAATATTTTTATTAATTTATTCATTCGTTCGTCAATCCATCAATTATTTATTCGTTTTATTCATACATTCATTTATTTAACATTATTGTATCATGAATATTTTCAATAATTATTTTATACATTATCCATTATTATACAATAATCTTAGACAGGATCGTTTAATATGTTTTCATTTTCACGCTGTATCCCGCATTCAGCAGGATAATCAGAGTGAATCTTGACACGCCGTACTAGTATTAATTTAACTTTTATTATAAGGGCATTGCCGTCCTAATAAATAACAATGTACTGTAATTGGAATAAATAAAGTGCTTGAATTGATACAAACTATCACCAGTAATCATAAGCAATAAATATATGGAGGTATCTTGATGAGAACGTATGGCTTAGTGATCAAATCACTTCGACGGTAAACAAGAGGCGCGGGTTCAAAGTTTTATGTTCTCCTAAATGAAGTAAGTAATTAAAAAGTAATGAAATATATTTATAAGTACTTATATATATGTATTAATATATATATTTTATCATTTTTACTATATACTTATATATAGTAAAAATGATAAAAGTCACGAATATTCAACGTTATTTTAATATTTCATGTCACATGTGACGCACAAACTTTAATATTAGTTTATTCAGTAACTTATTTGGAAGAGACGAAGTAAGCACGGAATGCAAGATTTGAAACTTTTTTCATTTGATTTGAATATTTGGAAGAATGGTAACTTATTAGAAGTGAATGAAGTAGTATATATGGGAAATGAAGTAGTATATATAGGATGTGGAAAGGAAAACAATAAAAAAATTAAAACTAAATACACTGTCTTTTAAAGTGGATGATACACAGTATGTCACGATGAGAATGAAGAAGAACGTGCTCAGGTGATCTGGACACGTCGAGAGAATGAGTGATGGAAGAATGGTAAAAAAGATGTATGAAGCAAAAGGGGGACCTCGGCTGACCTTCGAAAACACAATGTCGAAGATACTGGAGGAAAGTCACTTATAAAGCATGAGGACCCCCCGGAGAAAGAGGAGGTTAATGACAGTGGACGAGTCGAAAGAGGTATGCAGGGACCGCAGCGTTTGGCGCTCCGTCCTTTCTGACTGCCCCTCTAGGGATAAAGCGTGAAGATATATTGCTTTTAATCTGTTGGTCAAAAATTTTCTTAATATTTTCCGGAGTTTGGAATAAAAAATACACTAAATATCAAGTAAATCTCTCTCTCCCTCTATCACCATACAAACTGACAGGACTGCCAATTCAGATTTTTTTTATTTTACTTGGCCAAGGGACTTGTAGATTGAAATTTAAATTTTGATTTCGATTTCGATCTCTATCTCGACTTCGTTTATGATTTTAATTTTGCAATTGCCTCTGTAATAACATACCAGTTATCGCTCCTCTCGTCATACTCAATCCTCTCTGTATTCTTGCGATGCAAGCGCGATGTCTTGGCAATGGCGCTGTACTGCCTTTCTCTTGGAGAACGAATCTGCCTAGAGTTTTCCAGCTCGCCTGTTATAAGAACATACCTTACCAGGTTACCAGACCAACTCGATTATAATATTATAATTAAGATATTCCCTTGGGACTCGAACCCACGATCCTCGCTTGTTTCTTGCACACGCATTCCAACACTTCTTTCCAGAGTTAAGAAACGACAATAATTCACCCAATCGGATGGGTTGGATTGAACCCACGATCACCTCGTTTGCAGTCAGACGTTGTGCTACTGCGTCATGATTTTACTTAACTATATATAAACTATAAAACTCGTAGGAATTTAGTTCTGCACTATACTTATCTATGCACATATTAAATGTCAGTTTTCTACGCTTTGCATGTTGTCTGTCTGTCACAATTTTTATATATATATATATATATATATATATATATATATATATATATATATATATATATATATATATATATATATATATATATATATATATATATATATATATATATATATATAAGATAGAGAAAAATGGTATTTTTACCTGAGCAGCATAAACCACTTCATCATCAGCTAGTGCTCGCTGCTGGGGGCCGGCGCCCGCTCTACCTCCCCACTCTAGCTCTTCAACTAATACGAACCTACCACCAAATAGTTGATGGAAATTTAGTGTTTTAGGAGATTTATTCTCAAAATATGACCGCTTGAAGAGCGAGAAGTAATTATATATTTGTGTCATTACCTTTTGGGATCATCGTGACATCTTGCTTTCGTCAACGCTTGGTATATGACGTAAGAGGCTGTGGCGCTTAACGGTACCTAGAAATAAAAAACACAGCCAAATACATGGAAACGCCTTTTTACGAACACGCCATAGAAAAACAATAGAACGAAACCAAAAAAAATTACACTAGCGCGCCTTATCGCTTGTAAGGTGTCCCTGCCAGGCCTTAAGGTGTAGATGGATAAAAGAAAGAGAAAGAAGATAAAATGGTTGGCAGTGTACTTGCTCCATTTACATATATATATATATATATATATATATATATATATATATATATATATATATATATATATATATATATATATATATATATATATATATATAATTAAAAATAACATATATACTATATTGTATATATATATAAAATTGCTATATTCTAAGGTTAAAGGTAAAAGGTATTAAGGTGTAGATGGATAAAAGAAAGAGAAAGAAGATAAAATGGTTGGCAGTGTACTTGCTCCATTTACATATATATATATATATATATATATATATATATATATATATATATATATATATATATATATATATATATATATATATATATATATATATATATATAATATAATATATATACTATATTGTATATATATATATATATAAAATTGCTATATTCTTAAAAAAATATTGAGAACAATTGTAGTAGATTATATTACAATTGTAGATGATTTATCTTGCCAGTAAAAAATAACAAAATTAATGAAACAATGATAAATTTTAATTCATTTATAGTTGGTTCAGGAAAATTCTACTGGCATGCCTTTAAGATAGACCTGGTATGGGTACAAAAAGGCACCGTTTGCCAAAATATTTAAAAAAAAACATGACATTTATTTATTTTTTTATTTTAACATAGGTAGCTATTAAGGTAAGCTTTCTCATCAGAGAACGTATGGCTTATAGATCGGTGCGTTTGAACAATTTCCAAGAGGTCCGTGTTCAAATTCGGCTTGGATGAAATTTTTATGATTTCTCAGAATATTTTCTTTCCTTATATATCTACATATAAAGCAGTTATGTGTGGAACAGCTCCATTTTCAAATATCTTACCTTCAAAATGGCATAAGGTATTTCATGGCATACATTATGTACGCAGACGAGGAAGCTGTCTGGCGGTTTCCTTGGTTCCTCTTGTGTGCTTGAGTCCTCATCTGATGGTACTGAGTGATCTTTTGATCTGTCTGTTGACGCTGATCTGTTGAGTTAGAGGGTTAAACTCATATTTAATTGAAGCTTCACGCTGTATCCCGCATATAGTAGGATAGGATAGGCAACTAGTGCTAAGACACTCTTTTTCTTATTTACCTCCTAATTTTTGAAGTTATTACATGTTGAGTAGCTGAACCCATTGCTGCCTTTGTCTTGTTGAGCAAATAAAAAAAAAACTTTCTCCCGAATAGAATCATCCCAGCAACCGTCTTACATTTTTCATATATTATAGTATTCGTCTGTCAGTAACGGAACTTTTTGTATATATGTATAGATAGATTATAACACAGTGACTGTTTTTTCAGTACAATAATATATGTGTTGTTTAAATTCCGTTTAAATTTATGAGCGACACGAACACCTCATTCTATTTAACGTTATCTTTAAACCAAATCAACTATCAAATTTATAATATTTGTCTGTACGATAACGACTGTGTACGATTATAGCTGGCAACTACTGATTACGTGGACCATTTTTTAATAGTTTTGAGTATTATTTAAGTTTCACGCTGTATCCCGCGTTAGCAGGATAGGACAGAGGGAAGCTAGTGTTAGGATACTCTGTTTACTGCTCTCCGCCCAAATTTTTCTTGTTACTAAAGCTGGGAAATAAAAATGATTCATTGCCCCAAATGGAGAACCCACGACCTTGAAGATTACATTAAGACACCGTGACGCTGCGCCAGGACGGCCTCAGTTTTAAGAAATAATATATATAAAATATAAAAATAATATTATATAAAATATGTTAAAAAATACGAACGTAATATTAAAAAAAAAAAACAAAATAAACAAATTTCCGATCTGATATGATATCAGATTGAAGTAATTCTACAAAACTTCTATATTACCTGATGCTAGTCAACCAAGCCCGACTACTCGGGTCATCCCCAACCCTCTTCAACAGTAGCCTGGCTCCAGGTCTGCTGGTGGCCGCCTTTAATACCCTCTCGTGGGGAGCCAAAACTCTCTGAGTTGGTGCTCTGGATGGAACTTCCTCTACGAGCACGTAGCTGCCCCGTGATGATCGGCAGACACCAGCTTTAGTTAGGCATTGGGCTATTGCCTAGATATGGAAAAAATATTACTAAGAAAATTTTGTATTATTGAAATTCATCATTGACAATGCTCTTTGTGGTTCAACTCTTTGAACCCTTAAGAAAAACGAAGTGGTGATAAAATTTATAGTTGTAATAAATAAAATCGTTTATACCTATGCTTCCACAAAACCCTACAAAACACTGTTCTTACAATATGAACATGAGTTTAATCATTGTGATGATGAAAAAAAGAAATCCGTTTCATATAAAATGTTCGATTATTTATTTTATATGAAAGGGATTTCATTTTCCTCATCATCACAATTATGGCACATTTCTCCCAATTTCCAGTAACTGAAGTCACTACATGTCACGTGGTGGAACTTAACCCGCACTTTCTCCAACGTATACCTCGTCGTCTTAACAAATTTTTCACACATACTTTAATTAAATATGTTAAACTTAATACAAGAATCTCAAACAAACTTACCTCATTAGTAGTAGTATCATGAGTAACTTTTAATATAGAATAAGGTTCGTGTAACACCACCGCATGGACCACCAGGAAGTGGATCTTCCTCCTTTGCGTAGGAGATCCCGGTTCTGGATCTCCTCTGCAACTCTCCCCAGCTTGTTCCTCGGTGCAGCGAGAGAAGATCAGGAGGGATGCCATGTTCAATGGCTGGTTTGTTGGTGATCTGTCAAATTGTACTATAATTAGTTTGGAGTAGAGATTTTATTGTATAAAAATATACTTTAAACTGTTTTAACATAGTATCAACATTTGTATTATTCTAGGAAATTGATTATACCATTTCTCAGATATGATACAGGGGAAGGCGGAGAACAGAGAGTCCTGACACTGGCTAGCAAAAAAAATTATCACTAACCTCAATCTGACATGTCTATATCCAGGCCTAAGACATTGTAGAGGAATGACTCGTTGGGACAACATGTAGTTGGTATCAGCATCGTATACTTCGAATCTTACAAATGCTAATTCAGGAAAGTTTACCTGTAAAGTAAAAAAGCATTAAAAGTAATTAAAAAACCACTGCGCATTGAGGGTTCTGTATTAGTTTTATGATTGTATTCCAACGGAAAGTTTTAGAACATTTACAAACTTAAAGTTGCAGTCGTGTGCATACATTTTGTATGAAATAAATTACAGATATAAAATTGTATTTTTTTTTTTTCAAAATTACCAATTTTCATATTTCTTAAGTAAGGCAGAATTCGATTCCCGGTATAGTCATAATATGAATTCAAATTCAAAATATTCTTTATTCAAATAGACATTTTCAAGCATTTTTGAATCGTCCAATGAACGTACAGCTTCCACTGGTTCCGGAAGGCAGTTCTGGTGACAAGAGCCAGCAAGAAACTCAGCAGTTGCTCTTGTTAATGTCAATATTACAATTATTATTAAATACAATGGTAGTAGTATGATGCATAAAATTTAAATAACACCAATTCCACACATTTGTACGATTTAAATATTCCAGAACTGTGTACTTTACAGGCTTTACTTAAAAGCACTATTTTAGATTTTTTTTTAATTTTTGAAGCAGCAAACTTAGATAAAAGATTTTTATTACAAACGCGTATATTCAGACCCATAAATGATTTATTAACTTTTTGATGGCGATAGCTAGGCGTTACAAGCTTATCTTAATTTCTAATTGCGATCGTATGTTTTTTATTATATCGTTGGATATGTTCTCAGATTATCAAAACCATTAGATCTCATATAAAGACCATTGCTAGATGAAGTAGTCGTGTTAAATTTGTTTTTTTTTGTGTTCAGACACTCCCTTCTTCTCTTTCCGTTGGACTTTATTTCGAAATTTTTGAATAGCAATTAGTAAATTATCACATTAAAAATTAAATTTGATAGAATATACCAGAACCAAATTTTTACCCTAAAACTTAACCAAATACACAAGCTGTATAGTATTCTTTATTAAACATATATATGTATATATATATATATATATATATATATATATATATATATATATATATATATATATATATATATATATATATATATATATATATATATATATATATATATATATATATATATATATATATATATATATATATATATATATATATATATATATATATATATATATATATATATATATATATATATATATATATATAATATATATATATATATATATATATATATATATATATATATATATATATATACATATCCATAGTTAGCAACGCTGGACTTATCTGAAGAGATTACTACCAGCCAACCTGTGTGAGAGCAGTAAGTAACGAGATGACAGATAAAGTACAATGTTAAGATTACAAAGATATTAAAATAACTTAAATAAAAATTCCAATACATAAAGCATACAAGATATACATACACACATTATAAAATATATAAAATTTCAACACAAATAAATAAACATATAAAAATTTTATGTAAATAAAACATAGTTAAATAGACTTGTCAGATACTCTTTAGTTCGTTAGTGAGATGTTTTTTTTTTACCTTAAAGCTAAAAGTTTCATTCCATATAGGATTTAAAGCATTACGTCTTGCTACCCTCGTCTTTATCTTCTTGCAATCGGCTGGTACTCCCAATATCTCAACTTCCACATAGGCATTGTAGAAGGAATATACGTTTTCTGCGACATATTGACCAGAGATGACGGCCAAAGTGAGGTGAGCAGCGTGGATACCGTCAAATTCTTTGTCCATCGGGTTAAATCTGAATATATGAAAAGAAACTACTTAGCCACCAATGGTGTTATCGTGCTGCTGACCATTGCGTTAACAGGGGGAGAGGGGGGGGGGGGGTGTATCTCTCCATACTGTCCAAACAAAAGCCACCGTCGAAGTACGTACTAGCAATAAATTGATGTGTAGACCCTTTAGAATAGACATAATGTGTATATATCATGTAATGTTTAAAGCTAATTTTTTAAGATTTAACAATTAAAAATAGTATTATTAAAAATGAGTTATGAAAAATAATAGTATTAAAGAAAATCCCCATAAAACTTACCGTCTATAGGCAATATGGTTGCAGTCCCACATTACCCTGGGCTTCCTCACGTAGCCGACGCAGCCGTTGCTCTCATACATAGCGGCGTTAACCGCCATCGCCGCGTCCTCGGTCTGGTAGTTCAGTGCGACGAGCTGAACGCCGCAAGACCAGAAGGTCACGGGATCGAAGTTAGATGAATCTATTCTTAGGCTGTGAAGATTTTAATCAGGTTTTGATAAGGTGATCAATTTTTGGATATTTTTGTGGGGTTCCATAATTCAAAAGGGAAAAACGGAACCCATATAGGATTTCTTTGCTGTCCATTTATTACATTTATTACATATTATTATAAATAACATTGACTCATTAGCATGTTGGTACAGATCCTTCGGTGTGCGACAACGACTCGCACTTGACTGTGATTTGTTTAGAACAGTTTTGAAGTGGGACTACTAATACGATGGTTGCAGGTTCAATATATATATATATATATATATATATATATATATATATATATATATATATATATATATATATATATATATATATATATATATATATATATATATATATATATATATATATATATATATATATATATATTGGGGGTTGTGTTCCGACACTTGCCAATTAATTTTAAAAATTTACCAAAAGAAGTGAATGGAATTTCTTAACACTCGGTAGGCAGAGGGTGCCTACTCTAATATAGACACTAAGTCTAAGTAAGTTTCATTCAAATTTGATAATAGCCAATTTTACAGGGAACCTAAACCTCCCAAGCGCCAAACTTGAGTACTTACCCGGCGGGATAAGTCCTAACAAGTTGGGTTTCAGTATGAGCGATCAGTGCCAGTGGGTGCTTCCTGCATATCTTCTTAGCTATTGCTTCGTTGACGGAGGAACATCTGTAACAGGGATGGTGGGCAGCGGGTGCGTTGAGGCACCTGCCGCGGGAGTGTTGGGTGACAGCTAGTTGCTGGAAGGAAATTATTTTTGTTTTAAGTGTAAATTAAACATATATTTATAGAACACATTTTCATTTGTGTGGACTATAAAACGTTCCCGTTCCCGTTCCCGTTGGAGTTTCGGGAAATCCTCTTTTAGGGCACTTCCCAAGGATCCTCTACATGCCAAATTGCATGTCTCTAGGTTGTCTGTCAGTCACGGATAACTTTTCTATACGTATGTAGATAGCTCAAATGTGACTGTTCATCTGTAGTTTATTTTTAAATCAAAGGCTCGACTAATAGCTTACTAATAATAGCATTTTATATTAAAAACAATATTTTTATTTTTCCAGCAACATATGCAGCTTTCAACTTCATATCAATTCCTTAACTCATCAAATTCAGTTGTTCAAGACGATATACGTTTCTTGTGTTTTTTTTAACCATTTCTTAACTCCCTTAAACATTTTCGCAAGCATACATTTAATAACAGGTAATAATGAAGAAAGTGACAAGCATAGGTAAACCTCATAGGTAAATTTACATACTTATAAGGTAAGTAATCCTATAAAATAATTTAAAAATTCTTACCGTCCCAGCACTGTCACTGCTTTCAGAAGATTCAAAGCTGCATGCAGCTCCACTTGTATTTTCCTTCACATTACTTGGCTGCTTGATAGAACTCCTCGGTGATATCGGATTCAGGCCACGGAATTTTATAGCCTAAAAATAATAAATAGTAAATAGGGTTTAGTTAGAGATGAGTTTTAAAAAAAATTGAACCATACTTTGGGCAGAAAGCTCCGCTCCGCCGACCAAGTGTCTAGCTACTAGGTTCTCCTTTCTTAAGAAATTTTCCTATCCATCTTAGTAAGAACCCACTAGATGATATATCGCTAGATGATATATAATATACGCTTATACGAACGAACGAACGAACTTATACGAACCCACTAGATGATATATAATATACGCTTGGATTGAAACATAACCCCGAACTTAGTTCACCCGAAAGGCAAAAACTTAAGGAAATTCCTACTAAGTTATAAATGTGAAAGTTTGTGAGTATGTATATTTGTTAAAGTTTCACGCAGATGAAACCTTGTAGTAATATAGCTTATATATCAGAATAACATATGGGCTAGAATTCATGATGAACGAATGCAATTCACTTTACTAAAAAATAAATAACAATGTAGCCCAATCGACCGGCAACATTATATCAGGTTCAAATTTTTATAGGCTTTTAAAAATATTTTTGCTAGCTTAATGTAGAGAAAGTTTGAGCCACTCGAGGTTCTCTGCTATATGCATTAAAAAAAAACTAACCTGTACATAAGTAACCATATCGCTCAGTTCCCTTGCTATTTGGTTGCTCCGTTTTCTGTTCGTATGTTTCATGGCTGAAGCTTCCTCTCCCTCACTCCTACGGAAACTCTGGTAGAGTGAGAAGGAGGTGCGACCGACCTTCTCTTCCATGGAATTTAGAATTTTGTGTAGTTCTTTTTCTGGAAATTATATAAGGTTTAGATTTGAGCTGAAGCAGTCGTAGCGCAGCGGAACAGCGTCTGATTGTAACACGATGATTGTGGGTTGGATTCCCACTGTATAAATACCCAATATAAATTACTTATTTTCATTTTCTCGCTCAGGTATTAAGACAAAGCACGCCGTTCAATTACGTCATTTAACATGCAACGTCTCGAATATTGAAAAGTAGGGAATAGAGTGTCTTAACACAAGGTTCCCTCTGCCAATACTGCTATATGCGTGAAGCTAAAAAATACTGTAAGAACCCAGTTTTTACCCAGTATTATTTTACGATAATTCAAACAAATTCTCAAAAACATAAAAAAATATATTGCTATGACTAACAAATCAAAATTCATCTCAAATAGACACACCATCAATCTCATCGTCTTCGTCGTAATCCTCGTCAGAGAAATACTCAGTAAGCGAGGAGCCAGCCGACTGATTCGACATAATAGAGCTTGTTCTGTTACTCGCGTCGGGAAGCGACGACGTTGTGTGGCGAATGCCATTTGATCTGGAAATAATTTTATTTAAGATATATAAACAAGGTGTTCCTGAGAAAAAGGGCCATGACAGACGAACGGACAAACTTCAAATTCTATTTAAGGAAATGTTTAAAGTAATACATGTTTGTTTCCACATTTCAAAGGGCCATTTTAACCTACACTTGGGTTGCAAGTCCTAGGCACTGTTCTGAGCTCCTTACCGCTCCTTAACGCGCACAGTGCACCCTTGGTATGTTAAGTAGTTTCTTCTCTTTCATATAATGCAAAAAATACAGAAAAAATTACAATTTATATATATATTGAATAACTTACCTAAAAGCTGTGACCAAAGCTCCTCCATAACCTTGGGCTGAACTTGTGCCAGTCAATCCAATAGTAGGACTCGATTCTACAGGCAATAGCTTCTTGTTTTTGATTAAGACCTTAAATGAGAATAATTTGTATTTGTATTGAAATTTAAAAATGGTAAAAATTTTAAATAAAACTGATAAAACTAAAAAAACTAGAATATCGGATTATGCCAATTATTTTTCATTACGCATCTCCTGCATTGAGGCTGTTTTGGATTCCCGTTCGGGTGTTAGTTGTTTCGTTTCTGGTAAAAAGACAGAGCGCGGCGTTGAGTTCCGCTTTGCAATACGCAATGTCTCGAACATTGGGCAGAAATTTGAGAACGGATTGTTTTAAAACTAGGTTCCCTCAGTACCCTACGAATAGGGGGGAAAAGCTCAGGATGAAGTGCTTTACTCAACATTAAAACTTTTATAATAACATAATTCTGTAAGTTATAATAAATATTTTTATATAATAATATTAAAAAGGATTTAAGATATACCTTATATTTAAGCTGTTCAGGACTCGGCAATCTCGGCTCATCAGTGTAGTCCACTTCGAACAGAAACGATGTGACCAGTTGCTCTCCAAACACTGCCTGGATGAAGAGAGAGCTAGTAAAGCGTGTGCAATTGTGCATTTATAAGCAAAATTTAGTAAAATATTTAAAGGCGCTTCTAGGGATATTTTCCAGCCCACCAAGGGCTAAGTCAGTCCTAACTTTTTAATGCTATAAATTCTGGGCACCAGTCTATTGTGGGGTTCACGGATCACGCGGCTCACCGTATTTTCGCGGCTCAGTAGGTTTGGTTTAAAGGATCAGGATTGTATTTTTTAAATCTTTGTCAAATCAGGCAGCTCCGTGTCCTGGTACATGGCTCGTGATCTGGCATTCGCTTCGCTCGTTGTAATGATGTGACAAAAATAAGCCTTCCTTCTTAAAAACAAATACTAGTAATAATACTGACCTCAAATGTACTTGCCATGACTTGTTGCTGCGGCAAGCTACAGTGGTTCTCTATGCTTAGGATGAGTGGATATGGTGACGCCACGAATGCACTCCTGAAAAAAAAATATCTGTATATACATACATAAATACATACATACATACATTGAGGCTTATTGTAAGTACTACGATTTTGGGTTCGATTTCCATTCAATTCCAGAGAAATGTATTATTGAGGCGTTCAATTCTGACACTCAACACGCATTATCTCGAAAGGCAGAGAGCGGGGAACGGAGTGTCTTAACACTAGGATACCTCCGCCTATCCTGCTAATGCGGGATACAGAGTGAAGCTTAAAAAAAAAGAAAGAAAACGTAAAAAAATGTCAACAAACCTCGCAATGGTCTCCACCACACGTCTAAAAGGTATCTTCGTGGTGAACGTGTGGCCGTGGTAGATGACAGGATTGCCGTCGTCACCATCCCAACAATCTAGCTCTACGCAGCGACAGCCAGTGAGCAAAACCTTATGAATATATTGATTTTATTAATTACTTATTATTAATTACAGTTCTATATGACATATGTACATATTACACAGTCTTTGTCTCGGACTCGGACTATAGCTACAGTGGGCTAAATCGATACGGTTAACGTTATGTTATTATAGCCTATAGCCTACTTTGCCTTGTAATATTAGTATAGAAATATAGGTAAATGTCATCTAAGACTGATAAAAAATAATAAAAACACTTATGATAATATGATTTTAACGCGACAGTAGTAGCTTCTATTCCCAATCGAGAATTATATTAAAATATAAGGAGCTAGAGGAGAGGAGGGAGTCAAATTCTGTTTGTGATTTGAAAATAATTGAGCTTTTTCGAGTGCATATACTTAGTTATTGTTAGCTGCTTTTTTTAATAAAGGTTTTTTTTTTATTTTACATCCTTGACGTTTGATATAAAAAAAATTGGGGTGGTCACCAGACTATACCAATGCTACGCCCATATTTAAAGTGAATCTATTGCAAGCAAATAGTTATTTATTTTTTATAATATTCGAATTAATCTGAAAATTAACTTCAGGCTGTATCCCGCACATGGCAGGGTAGGCAGAGGGAACCGTAGAAACCGTAAGAACCTAGTGTTAAGACACTCCGTTCCCCGCTCTCCGCCTTTTTGAGGCATTGCGTGTTGAGTGGCGGAACTCAAAGCCGCGCTTTTTGCCTTGTTATCAGAGCGAAGAAAATGAAAATCATTCTTCCCGAGTGGGAATCGAACCCGTCGAGTTTACAGGCAGAGGCTATTCCTCTGCGCCACGAAAAAGTCGACTCTCTTTAAAATTTCTCATTTCTCTTTAAAATTTCTCATTTCTCTTTAAAATTTATTCAAGTTTTTTTTTAATTAATCTGAACCATATATGATAATAGCGTACTTTTTAATTCTCATATAAATTAATCATAATTAATAAAAATATTATTATTTAATCAAAAAAATCTGTTTTAATGGACGATTAGATATTGATTAATATTAATCTTCAATATGAAATCTATAATAGGCATAGTTAGTACTATTTATCTTTAAAAAAATATTCTCGTGTCAGTCACCTATCCACGACACGTAAATTGTGTCAGTATTTGACTGACATGATCTCAATAGAGTTCGAAATTCGAACAAATGACTAGAGAATGACTGTTGTCGCTTCACGCAATATATATGACACTCAGTTTTGTCAGCTATTTTCAAGTCAAGTGTCAGTAGTGTCAGTCTTACAGGAAGCTACCACTAGCTCGGAAGGCAGGTTCTGCTGAGAAGAGCCGGCGAGTCAACAGTCAACAGAATAATACGCTTTATTTAATAATGCATTAGATCTGAAATCCCTTGTGGAATTTTGTTATACATACGTATAACTTGCGCCATAAATTGTATTTATTTAGCTAGGTTTAGGTTCCGTAGGACACTTCCGTATATATTTACTATAGTTAAGACTCGCTTTACACCTGATTTTTCCAGAGCGGTAATATTGGGAATCGAACCCACAATTGTAGCATTGAGTCACACGCTGTGCCTCTTCGCCACGTCAGCCTCGATATAAAGGGCATTAATTCATATTCTTTGCCACATGTCACATTTATGGCAAACAGGTTATATAAAATGTTGTACTATTGACAAATTCACTGGCAGACAAGGAAGATGGCCCGTATTCACCCCAGTGAATAAGCCTATTCACTTACAAGAAATTAAAGTGGAAATCATAAAAAAATGACCATTTAACCAAATTTCAAAGCTAAATTTAAAGTTAAGTTATAACATTTTATAGTTATTTACATAAAATCTGCATATATAAATTTGTCAAACCGAGAAACGTCCTGGAAAATAATGTTTAGATACGCCTATGCCTATAGACTAGTTAGTTCCCTTTGACAAATAAGTCTGAATTTCGGCAATAATTTAGAATATACAATATATAAAAAACGTTAATAGACACAGCGTCTGTCTGTAAGCGCAACGGTTTGTGGGTTCGATCCCCACTCGGGAAGAATGAAAATTAACATTTTCCTCGCTCTGATGACATGGCAAAGAATTGGGGAGGAAAGTGGGGGAAAGGAGTGTCTTAACACTCGGTTTTTTCTGCCTACGGTTCCCTCTGCGTTGCTAGTCTATCTAGCAGGGTCGCTATGTGCGGGATATAGCGGGAAAAAAGCTACTATATTGTACGGTTCGTAAAGCGTAGCCTTATTTTAAGTATATTGGGAAAAATTATTGTGAATTCAATCGATTCGGTACAAGTAATTGATATTGTATTACACGAGCTGTATCTCGCGAATTTATATGTGTCAACTATAAAATTTAATATCGCGCTTTTCCCGTTCCCGTTGGAACTTTTCCAGGTCATACCAGGTTTCTACGCTGTGCAATTTCAGCTGTACGTTATCAGTCAGTCATTAAAAAATAATATATAGATTACATTTGCAAAAAAAGTTAAAACTAAATTATCATAATATAATAAAATTAATGTTTACGACAACGACCGTCGTGGAATGATTCATAGCTATAGTTGCTATGATGTGTTTGAAGTTCAGGTATTTAAAATAATTGGCGAAAGAAATATATATATATATAAATATTAGAGTAAATTTATATATTTAAAATATTTCTACTAATATTAAGAAATACAAACAAAGTATACAAAGTATACAATATTCGTTAAAAAGGGATTACGATTTTCCTTTATGTATTAAGTTATGGATTTACAAAAATTAAAAAAGTGTCAAGCGTGTATTAGGAAAGCACAGATGAAACAGAAATTTCAAATTACACAGATAAATACACACACAACTTGTAAATTTATTCAAGCATTATGTAGTAAATGCAGCGTGTAAACTCAAAGGCGACATTCACGGTGTATTAATATGGGCATTTATTGTAAATAAGTAGTTCCAGCCAGTTCGATGAACTGATGGTTACGTCTCATTAAACATTTCTGTATGAATAGTTTTGAACGCATGTTTGGGATTTAGAAAAAAAGGATATTATACCTATATTATGTGCTTAGATAGGTTATATTTTGTTTCTTTTCTTTAATTTTAAGTATAAATAACGAAAGTATAGTTATTCTGTTACTAATATTTAGATAATAATTTAAAAATTATTTAATAATATATTTAAAAAAAAAATAATTTTCATCCAATTATGTGATATGGCTAATACGAATATGGACACCAATACATGAATTAACTTCACATCAGGAATTAAAACCTCAATATGACATATTAAAACATACAAGTAATTCATAGTTCAATATAGTTTTTAATATAGGCATTTCGAGCGAGCTATATTCCTAATATATGAATAATCTTTATCATTTTTATTGCAAAACGTGTGTTATGACACTTGTAAAAGAACGCTATCGGTGTACGCATGTGCGAAATTATTGATTTTATCTAACCGAGAAAAAATTCACAAAACGGCCACACAGAGCGCGAAAGTAACGCAAAAAACGTTCTTAATAATACATTCTAAAAATTATTAAACAGTTAAATTAGATATCTATTTTTAATCTGTATTCAGTAGTCACAGGTTAAATATAAACGTCAGTTAATTGGATTTGTAATTTGACATTTGTCACTTGTGTTTTGCATTTGGCATCACAAACAAAGTTGTTTTTACGCCGGTTTACTTAAAATCAGTCAAAATTTCGTCCGATAAAGAAGATACCAAGATGAAAGACACTGTGCCAGCTGCACCTACTGCTGTGACCGGCGATATAGATACGAGAAATGTTGTTAAAAACAGAGAATTACTATATCGTATGATTATAAGGTTGTATTTATATTGTTATTATATTACTGGTATTTCTGTATAATATATTAGTAGTTATAATGTAATTTTTGTTTATTAATAGTGAATTTTTATCAGTCGACAAAAGAATGACTTTAAATTTTAAATTTGCTCTTTAAATTCAATGTTTTAAGGTTATGTTTACTAAAATTATTTATATTAAAGTTTTAAAAATGGTTTTTAAGTGATCCTCTTTTGTTAATACTATATAACAACAAACTGAAGGTTATATTTTATTTTTCAGTCAACTCCACTATGACGGATTCCAACCTATAGCAGCTACTTTGTCTGCCACTGTTCATGCTGATCCACCATGTCCTCCAAGTGACCGGTATGTTAGATAAATACTTGCATAGATTTAATTATATCAAGTATTACAACTCCATGTTTCATGGCTGTTATTAAATTGAAATAAACTAAAAGTTCAAGAGTGCACATTCTAAGTGCCCAAGGCAATGACTACAGCTTCAGTTACTTAGAAACAATTATTATGATATAACATAGAGTACAGGTTTCCTCAATGTACAGGCTACCCAACACTAAAGAAATAAAAAAAATAATAAATACATCTAAGAGTAACACAGTGCCATATATTAGTTTAGAAATATTCAGAAAAATCACTATAGATTCCTAATTCAGTCCATTTACAGGTGAAGTGTATTCTAATGCCATATAAATTTCATGGTATGACCATGATGTGTAAAAATTTTTACAAATGGAATTTCAATGAGAATATATTAGATAATATTTTTTTTGCTTCATACTTCTATCATATAGAGAGATTAGTGTCAAGTTTCTCCACTTTCTGTCCAAATCCCAGGAATTGCTTGTTGAGTTTATAAGTAGAGAATCAAACACTTTAACATTGCATATAAAATAAACAACTCTGAATGTTTTTTCCCAGCTTACTCAATTTAATGATGGTTGGCCTGCAACATGAGCCTGACAGAAAAGATAGGCTCGCTGCATCTAGCGGAGCTGAGCATTTACTCGGAACTACAGGGTTTGGTAAGGAGAGCCTACAGATTTAACAAGTCCTAACAATATCAATGCTGTAAAACTATTGTAATAAATAAATACATATATTTATAATCAATATTATAAATATACTTATAAATAAATTGTACCAGATGTATGTGATGAAGGATATAATAAAACTTAAGAAAAATAATGAATCAATCAGGGCTCAACTGGGCTTTTCCACCTTCTGAGACATCCATGTTGAGTGGCAGAACTCAAGATGGATGTCGCCTATATATTCAGATCTCATTTTCAGTTACTTTCTTTTTCATAGATTTAGAATTTGAAATGGACGCCTCCTCCCTGGCACCTGAACCCGCTACCTATGAGACAGCGTACGTGACGTCACACAAGATGGCGTGTCGCGCCGGTGCGTTCAGTGCGTGCGGTCAGCTGGTCGCCACCGGCAGTGTTGATGCTAGCATTAAAGTGAGGATTTTATATATGTTTATGAGCATTTATGTGTGTTTATTTGTATTTATAAGTGTTTATTTATGTGTCAATTATTGCTATTATGGTGTATTTATATATATATATTTTTTTTTTCATTTTTTGTTTCTATTGCTTATAAATGTACTTGAAAATATTACTAGATTTTGATTTCATAATATTTGCATATACCCTGATCAAGGTGATGCCAAATAGCCTATAGTCTCCCTCGGTAAATGGACTGTACCATACATTTTGTTTTATATTGGAATCAATAGCTTTTTAATAATCTCGTGCAATTGAACAATTCTACATAATATTATACAAAAAATAATACTATATTTAATATTATTTTTTTATTTCAAAATATGTTACACTAGACTACAATTAAAATTGTATATTAGATTGAACCGGGTTCGGATTCCGTAACTAAAACGTAAAAGCGGGACCCTATTACTAAGCCTCCGCTATCTGTCCGTCTGTCTGTCTGTCTGTCACAAATTATGTATTTCCGTTGCCACTGTAACTATGTATACTAAAATAAAAAAGAAAAGATACGGAACCATCGGTGCGCTAGCACTACTCGCACTTGACCGATATTATTATACAAATTATATATTTCTGATTTTTCTTTTAGTTTTATTAATTAGTAATTATTGAAAATAATCGTTTTTTTTTTTAATTTTTTTTAATAGATTTTGGACGTAGAACGTATGTTGGCTAAATCCGCTCCCGAAGAGGTGGATCCTGGGAGGGAACAGCAAGGTCATCCTGTTATTAGGACTTTGTAAGTCACAGTCTTAAGTAATATTTCTATGAATTGTTTGAAAGTGCGAGTGCTTTTTTTTTATTAATAATTATTATGTAAAAAAAAGCTTTGAAAAGCGTTATAGAGGTGTTAACAGTTAAGAAATAATAAAATTAATATTATAGACCGTCGTGGCGCAGTGGCATAGACACGACGGTTTATGGGTTCGATTCCCATGAGGAGAATGAATTATTTTAATTTTTTTTGCTCTGGTAACAAAAACGCGGCGTTGGGTTCCGCCACTCAACAAGCTAAGTCTCGAAAGGCAGAAAGTTGGGGATGGGGTGTCTTAACACTAGGCTCCCTGTGCCTACCCTGCTATATGCGGGATACAGCGTGAAGCCATTAAAAACTCACTAAGGTCTAGAAATCGAGCTAGAAGTATATATGTAAAATAAAAAAATGCATATTTTTTTAATTATATTTTTAAGGTATGACCATACGGATGAAATCACCGCCCTTGATTTCCATCCCCGGGAGCAGATCTTAGTGTCGGCTTCCCGGGACTGTTGTATAAAACTATTCGATATTACAAAGGCGTCTGCTAAGAAAGCGTACAAATCGATTACCGTAAGTATTTTTGTATGAAATTTGTTTTTTTTTTTCTTAAAGAGAGAATTTAATGTACAGGATGTTCTTTTTTTTTTTTTATTAATTTTGTTAAATTCAATTAATTGTGTGGATTTTTATATTTTTTTTTTATTAAATTAAAAGCTTTCTTCAGAAACATATTGTGTTTTTTTTTTTTTTTTTAGGATGCCGAGCCAGTGCTCTGTGTAGCATTTCATCCTCTAGGTGATCATATCATAGCTTCGACCACCCAACCAGTGATAAGGCTGTACGATGTCACCACCAGCCAGTGTTTTGTATGCCCCATACCGTCCCACCACCACAAGAAACAGGTGAATAGTATAAAGTGAGTGGTTCTTTTTGGTTTTTATTAAGAAAAGAGAATTTAGTGGTGACTTTTTTCTTAGATTTTTGGTTTGTTATAAGAGAAGAAATTAAGTTAATATGCATGTCAAACGATCAAGCTTTTTGTCAGCTTTTACAGCTTACAGCTTTTAAAATAACATTATTTATATATGTAAGATTGTATTTAATAGAATAAAAAATATTTTTTTTTATATTTATGATATATACCTGTAGACAGAAACAAAGGAATTTTCAATAGATTATTTTTATTTGTCAAAAGCTCGCATTTAATTCTATATATATATGTCATTTTTTCCCATTTTTTATGTTTACCGCCTAATTTTTACCAGATTCTCCCCGAACGGTAAGTACTTTGCGAGCGGAAGCGCCGACGGCACAGTGAAGTTGTGGGACACGGTGTCCAACAGATGTTTCAACACGTTCAACGCCCACGATGGCTCCGAGGTGTGCTCAGTGGCATTCACCAGAAATAGTAAGGTAAATTTGAAAAAAAAAAAAAAAAAAATTTTTTTAAAGTATTTTTTATATTAACGATGATAACATGTTTCATAGAACGTATAAAATACGCGTTTTCTTAATTTTTTTTTGGGGTTTTTGGTCCCCGCACATATGTAGCAGCGTAAGCGGAGTGTTATGTCACTATTTAGTGTCTTATTTCTCTTTTCTCCAGTATCTACTTACATCGGGCATGGATTCGTCGATCAAACTATGGGAGTTGGCGAGCAGTCGCTGTCTGATACAATACACTGGAGCTGGTACAACAGGTGAGAAACAACATATCTTTAATATTCTTTTGTTTTTTTTAATAGTTTTTTTTTTGTTATTAATAAGGTGGAAGAAGATGACTTTTATTACTGCCGCTTGCTGAATAAATATATAAACTTATTTTTTTCTATTTAGATTAACAAGAGTGTGTCATACGATATTTTTTGAACACAAAATTATAGCACAGATAAACCTAGTGTCGAGAAATGCCCCGTTCTCCGCTCTCCGCTCGATATGAATGCATTTTGTATGAACACACACAGAGCGTACAATCACTTGGTGTCGTTTTCATTTTTTTTCCTTTAATAAATATGTTTTTTTTTCTTTTAAATTAAAAGCTTTTTTTTTTCGCTATACAGGTAAACAAGAACATCACGCCCAAGCTGTGTTCAATCACACAGAGGACTATGTTATGTTCCCGGACGAGGCCACCACCTCCTTGTGCACGTGGCACTCGCGCAGCGCCAGCAGGTGCCAGTTGATGTCTTTGGGGCACAATGGGGCCGTTAGGTGAGCAAATGGAATGTGTGTAAATAGTGGTAAAAATTGTAAAATTTTGGTATATGGAGCACATTTGGGCACATTGATGAGTAAAGGTTGGTATATAATGGTAAAATTTATAATATGGTAAATTTTTGGTAAATTTGGTAAAATATAAATAACTGTGGTTAGATATAATCTATCATTACTCTATTTATCATCTTTACTGTACGTCTGAATTTGAGACATTTGAATACATGTTGGAAAACCGTTTGTGTATATAAAACGGATTCTTTCTAAATATCCGTAAATGCTTATAAATCTTTTGATTTTGTAAAAAAAAAGCTTTTTTATTTTGGTTTTCCAGGTACATTGTCCATTCGGGGACAGCACCAGCGTTCCTAACTTGCAGCGACGACTATAGAGCCAGGTTCTGGTACCGACGGAACACTCATTGAGATTTTTTTTTTTTATTGTGTAACTTGAAAATTAAGTTTAATAAAATATGGTTTATATATTTATTATTGTTTGTTTTATTTTTATTTGTTAATTGGTAAAATTTTGTAAATTTCTATAAAAACTCATAAATGTTATAAATATTTTGGCATTGTAAAGTAATATAATATTTAAAATTTAAACTTTAGCGATGACTTTAGGGATATCCTCTTTTGGTCCCACACTGAAGGACCCTTCATATAAAATGTCAGGTTTATACGCTACGTGATTCCGGCCGTATATAGATACTCATTTATAGTGTTACGACGATTGTGGGTTCGATCCCACTAACCATTACGCAATATATTACGCTAATAATATATACGCTACGTTGTATCAAAATTTCAAGTCATTTACAATTTTAACCCTATTTAGAGTTCCATATATTAAAACAAAAACCTCTTATAGGATAATTTTGTCTTCCATCTGTCTGTCAAGATCATATCCTCTGAATAGGGTGGTGTAATATCCAGATCTGTGGTGTCTTAAAATATACAAAAATTATATATAAATATATATTTATATATATCGTCTGCCTCTTTTGTTGCATTTGTATGAAAATCGCCGCGTAATCTAAACCCGATATACGGTACTTCTCGTTTACATACCATTATGAAATTGGTACAGAACCCTCGTTGCGCGAGAACTACTCTCACTTGACCGATATTTCTTTTAATACAAAACAGAACCTACACTTACCTGGCTATACAATTCCACAGACGACTCTCCTTTCAACTGATGGCCAGTGAGATACGTGTTGTGACTGCTGGCTATGTAGTACTGGCTGAGAGGTCCAGTCATTTCTCGGGAAAGCTCCTTCGGGAGATCCTCCTCATCTGGATGGGTGGGCTTCCTAAAAGAATAATTATTAATATAGAATTTTTATTTAAGTGATTGACATATTATGGAGTAAGAGGTGAGGAGACCTTGGTTGACCTTCGAGACAATGTCGATGATACTGAAGGAAGTACTTACATTTACAATTTTGATTTTTTTTTCAATTAGCTTATACTATATATTACGCTGTATCCCGCATATAGCAAGATAGTCGCTTAAATTCAAGACTGAGTGTTATTAAGGCTTCATTAAACACTTATAGCTGGTTTATTTTGTTGGGTGGAATTGAAATATTAAATTAATAATAAATATGGCACAGCGTCTGTATGTAACACGACGGTCTGTGGGTTCGATTCCCATGAGGGGAAAATGAAATGTTTTTATTTTTTCCGAATCTGGTAAGAAGACAAAGCGCGACGATATCTCGGAAGGCGGAAAGCGGAGAACGGAGTGTCTGAGCACTAGGTTATTCTGTGGGTGTGTGCGGGATACAGGGTGAAGCTAAAAAAAGTAATAAATATATAATATTCACCCCAAAAAGTTAGTAGCTCGTCTTTGTTCAGGAACAAACGCGTAATTGTCCTTGTCTGTCAGAAATCTGACGAAGCCTTCGAATGACAGACAGTTTTCCGCTCTCAATATTGGATCGGGTTCATGCCTCTGAAATACAAGGGCAGAAATATAATATATATATGTATGTATGTACGTATATATATATATATATATATATATATATATATATATATATATATATATATATATATATATATATATATATATATATATATATATATATATATATATATATATATATATATATATATATATATATATATATATATATATAACACTCGTCTTCCGTCGGTACGTCTGATGGTATTAAACCTTCGCGGGTTCCCGCTACGTTACTTTTTTTATAGATGCTGAAAAAAAAAATCACAAATTCAACTATTTTGTATATCTACCTGTATTATATCCTTTAATTGTTGCTCAGTCTTAGGTTCGTTCTGTCTAGTTTCACAAAACTTGCCAAGTGTGGGCAATGACAGTACTCTGCCACCGACATCGGGACTGGCTCCTAGAAGAAATATACTGGTTAATTATAACATAATCGCTGCCCGCGGCTTTGTCCGCTTGGACTGCACAAATTATAGCCCATATGCTATTCTGATATATATGCAATATGACTGCAAAATTTCATCAAAATCCGTCCAGTAATTTTCGCGTAACAGTATTTAGTTGTAAGATTATGGGAAACCGACTATCCGGCCCTCAGTTATACGGATCTACTATTTTGAATATCAATCTGTTAGAAGTTCTCGTAGCGTTCACTGTAAGCGCGATTGTTGCGACTTCCAGTCCCGGTAGAGGCATTAAATGTTGTAATTTCTTCATTGTGGAACAGTTGAACCATTCAATATAGTATATATAGTAAAATCGACAGTACAAAAAAAACTACTATTAGTTAATGTGATTATTAAATTGTGTGTAGTTTTTTAATTTGTTATTAATAATGGTTTTTAAATTATTAAATATATATACAAAAATATGATTATATATGTTTTAAATGTATTGATAGACGTTTCTTCTTTTTTTGTAATTTTTTTTTAATGGAATATTTATTCTGGAAATAAAGATTATTATTATTATTTTTATGTCAAAAATGTACACTAGAATAATTCCGAATACCATACTATATATATATACTATATATTTTATTTCCAGGAAGTTTCATTGGAGCTAAAGCTCTAATAAAGCCCTTCTAATAAATGTGTTTTTGATAAACACAGAAATATCTACGAAATCTCTACTTCATATATCTTGTCTCATTTATATATACTTATACGAATTATCGTTCATCCATATGTATATATTTTTATTGGAATCGAACCAATTACCAGCGTGTGTACTGAACAGCGGTTATACAGTTCCACTGCGCCAGTAGTGTTACCTGGTAAAGCAGCAGCTGCCAGAATGTCAAACGCCTTCTTCCTCCCGGCTTTGTCACTCGGCGGTTCCAGGTCCAAAGAACCGTTTCTTGTTAGAAGACCTGTAAAATTACCTTGCCGTTCAAAAAATTTTTGATAATAATATATTATATTTTAAATATACTTAAAGAAAACATATAAAAATTTTGAACGCAGCGGAATTTGAACCCGCGCCTCATGGAAACCGAAATTCTTATATACTTTTGAATCTTTTCTAGATTATGTGATATCATACATATATTAAAGTAAATAATTTTTTTTGTTACCAAGGAAAAAACACGTGAGAGATTCTATAAGAGTTTCGTCTTTAATTGAGACCAAGGTACCCTAAAACGGAAAACATAGTGACATATATATTACCTGTACGAAATATAGTTTTACTTCTGAATAGTTCTGGAGAACTTCTACTCTTCTCAGCGCCTAACAGGGGGTTCCGCATTCTTGGTACCGCTAACTGTTCAAAAACATCCCTCAGTTCCGATCGCATTACTAAGCTACAACAATAAAAAAAACAAATATTAAAAAAAAAAAAAAACCTTTTTTATTTAATCTATTTTTTTAGCAATATATGTCTTTGTATTTAAATATTAAAATTGTTTTGAGATTTTCAATAAATTCTCTAATAGGGATTAATTTGTTGCAGTGGCGGTCCAAGAAGGCCTGATGGACGTAACACAGTTCTGATGCACACCTAGTGTAAACACTTGTCGGGCCGATTGTGGGCGATCATCAGTAAATATATTTATTTTTATAAAATATAAAGCCAGTATATCATATAATAACTACATATAACATATAGCATACTGCACTATATGTATATCTATTTACCTAAAACTCCGAAACAAGGCGACAAAATCCATAAAATCCAGTTGTGTGTCATAGCCCACTGAGCCCGTCCTCAAATGCTTGAGGTTCTCCCAAAATCTCTCGCTTGTCTCCAATCTTCTTAAACTGTGACAAAAACAATAATTCTTATCAATATTCTAGAAGACAATATCTAATACTTCTTAAATTAAATAAATTATATGCCTGCATATATTTTTAATTTAAAGCTTACAAGAACAAGACAATATTCTGTGAATTGTAACTCGCCTGCTACGGTTAGGTGAGGCACCGAGCACGCTGGTGGTAGCAGTTAGACTGCTGTGCCTGTGCGCGTTGTGCGTGTGGGAAAATTGGCTAGATGCCGCTGAATACGAACTGAAAGTAGAATTACTGCTGTTATCTTTGATTTTATCTTCACACTTTGAACTCTAGAGTCTAGTAGTGTCAAGACACTCTGCCTTCTGCCTTGAGTGACGTAGGTCCACGCCGTTATTACCAGAGTGGGGGAATTATCTATTGGAGTGGGAGTCAGTTTTCAGTTAGACGTTGTCCAACGAATACCCTCATCTTTAATCTAACATGATGTCGTGGTATGTTTTTTTTCAAGCATATTTACTAACTAATAGGCACTTTATAGGTGAAGCAAAAATTTCACTTTTAGTTCAGTTTCCACCAATTTTGAGGCATTATGGGATCTAGGGATCCTATTGCCGCACTTTAGTTTACTCCATCAAGAACTTAGGACTAAGGACTCTTGATTATTTATTTATCATCAAACTTGAAACATTGGCATATTTAATCGATATTTTTATCTTCCAAATTGGATCGACCATAGATGTCATCAAGTAGTTGGAAAATGGCTTGCTACTGGAAAATTTCATAGAGATACGAAAAATACGAGTTTGTATATATTTAAAAAAAAACTTAAGAGGCTAGAGGGAGCAAAACACATTTTTAGAAAATGGATAAATCTTTGAACGTTTCAAATCCTCCATTTGTATGGGGGTTCTTGCTGAATGTTCTTGCCATATGGCTTAGAAACTAGAGGCGTTTCAACGATATTCAAGAGGCGCGTGTTCAAATCCCGCTGCGTTTAATCTTTCATAGGCTTTCTAAAACTAAATATATATCTATAATATATTAGTATTACCTATGCCTTGGTGATCCATGAACAGCATCATCCTCACTCCTGGTACCAGAAGCATGAGAACTGTAGCTTTTAGGGGAACTCTTTAATTCTGAAGTAGATTTGTTCTTCTTAAATTTCATTGCTGAACTCTTGATAGATTCTGAGTGATCAGAATACTTGACAGGCGTAGAGTGAGAGGAACTGCCACTCACTGATTCTCTTCCACCGAAAACCTAAAAACCGTATTATTTAGATGCATTCTAATTATAAAAAAATGAAAACTTTTGGTTTGGCAGATATTTATTTTTTCTGAATTATATTATACAAGTCTATATAACTTTTAGGGGTCTGGTGGAATATAATATATAGAAAATGGATCAAAGGTCACATCGGTTGATCTTCGAAAACACAATGTCAAAGATACTGGAGCAAGGTCACACGTATAAAGCATGAGGACCCCCCGGAGCATGTATTGAGAAGTTAATGACATTAAAAAACGATTGGCATAAGATATGTATGTATATCGCGTTATATATACTATGTTTTTCCCATACAAACACAGATAGTCTGACAAAATTGGATATAATTAGGTGAATTTTGGGGAAAAAAAGAGATATAGAGCGAAATGGAGAAGAAGGCCCCTTCCTAAAAAATTGGGACAATTATAAAGTTTTTAAAGATTACACTGTGTTCAGTTTTTTTACTAACATTATAAAAAAATCTTTGTAAGAAGTGGTAAGATAAATAAATAAGTATGGAAGAATTTTATTACAAGAAACTGTTGGTAGTAAAGTAACAACATACAAACCCGTATAGCGTCAGACACGAGGGGCTCACAGCAGCAGCCGTCCTCGTAGTACAACGCAGTGTACTTGTTCTTCAACCAGGCAAGACTTCTGTCGGCCAGTTTGGTCTGGCTTATTAGAGCTTTGATAACCGAATGGAGACCCACTGCCCATACTCTAAAAAGTAATAATATTTCTATGAAAAGTGTATGAATATATAAAATTCAAGAGTCTTTATCCTTGAGGGAAGCGGCACAGTGTTTGACTGTGAACACGACTGTTGTGGGTTCGATTCCCATTCGGGGGAATTATTTTTATTTCCCCGCTCTGGTAACAAGATGAATCGCAGCGTTGAGTTCCGCTTCTAAACTCTAAATTTTGTGGAGGAAAGTGAGGAACGATGTGTTTTAACACTAGGTTCCCTCTGCCTACCCTGATATAATATGAGGAATATAGCTTCATCACTGGAATTTAACTTCATCACTGAACCCATTGAGATCAGTCAGTCAGTCATGTGCCAACTAAGCAATGGTGACCTCCCATGAGAATAAAATGCAGACATTTCTCATTCATATGCCTTATATTAGTTTTTAATTTCTAGCCAAAAACAAACAAAAAAAAAAGTAAATCTAAAAAAATCCAAGCTATTACCTAAAACAATACGGTGGCAGCACAAAATGCACAGTTCGATTATCACTCAGAGTTTTCCCATAAACTAATGATATTATAAGAGGACGCTGTGTACAGTTCTCCAAGCCGTGGCGTTTTGCGCACGCGCATAATTCCGATATGTCTCTAGGCTCTAGTAGTTTGCCGTACAAACGCATGTCCTTTACGCATTGGAGGTCGATGAATCTGAAAATTTATCAAGATAAGAAACGACGATATAAATGTATGGAAATAAGACAGTTATTACTGTAAAATTATGGTTTATATGTTAAATTATTTACGCAGACGACGACTGTTGTGGGTTCGATTCCCACTCCGGGAAAGGGATATTTTCATTTCTTAGATGTACAATAAAAAGTTATTATATATACCAACTTACCCTTCTTCCCCAACAACACCCGCTTCGTTCTCATGAACTAAGTTACCAGAATATTTCAACGGTATCACTTCTTCAGGGTTGTACGATAAGCTTATTTCAGGTTGCTGTATATTTTCTGACGGGGTTTCACCTGTAAGTTAACAAACTGTAAACCATAAAATCACCATTTCCCCATACCCATAGACATTACAAGAAATATTGATAGTTCATTCATAACTGTCAGCTTTCTTTATGCAATAGTTTATTTTCGTCAGTCAACTTGCTTACTAATTTACTATTCCTTATTCCAATCTATATTTATATATAAAAGATAGATAAATACCATGTTGTGAGTGTGGTCGATGAGCAGTTCTGCACCATGTCAATAGAGCACACGATCGTTCTAGCCTGAGGTGGGAAAAGGCACCGCCCCATTCTGCCTCACCGACCACACATGCTGTACCGTGGTGCATTATCTGTTTTAAAGAGAATTTATTTATAAGTTATTACAATTTATATCATGTATGTATGTATGTATGTAATTCCTATCCTGGTTAATCAAAGACATAAGTTAAATATTTTTTTACACATAACACTTATCTCTTACAGGGTTATTTTTTTATATTTTTTATTCTGAAGGTTTTATGCCCCGAAAGGAGAACAAGAAAATTTTTGAAACGTAAACCTAATAAATGTTCTCCTTAGTCATCCTTTCAAGTAAAGTCAGTCATTAAATCTATAGAAATCTGTTTAAATTAAAAAATATATATTAACTTAGTTTATAGATTTTCACTTTTAAAAACTAAGTAAATTATTTATTTGTTAAAATAATTACTCAAAATCAAAACCATATTATTAAGCTAATTCTAAGCTATATATTAAAAGCTATTCCATACAAGAATATGATATTTGTGTGTGGAGTTAAACGCTGTAGACACTCCCACGGGAAGCTTATGCCTGTTGTATATTTATAGCAAAATTATATTTTAAAACAGAAGCTGTTGAGTTTGTCGCCGGATCTTGTCAACAGTATCTACATTCCAAGCTAGCTATGTTTCTCTTGGACTGACAAAATTGATACATTTATAATTTGATAAATGAGCCGCCACTCCGAGATCCACGAGATTTCCACCACTCAACGCTCAATGTCTCAAAGACAGAGGCGGAAAGCGTGGAACGGAGTGTTTAAACACTAGATTTCTTCAGCCTAACCTAAAAATGTATTTAAGTATTACCTGCAAAACATGCCTGTCCATACGTTCACCATTTTGTGGGGCTAGTGGGAACATGGTGACACCATGATCATGGGGTAAAGGCTGCACAGGACAGTATCCTCCGCCTTCCAGTTCATATAATGCTTCATTTTCAAAGTCTGATCCGGACGTCTTTTGCGCTGGTTGCACAAAGACTGGGTCTTCGCAGGATGCAATGGCTGTTCTGAAACGATATGAGGTCTATAAGTATAATAGTAAAAAATAATATAATTTTATATAAATATAGATTGCCCTTTGTCATAACAATGAAGCAGTATGCGACGATGAAGCATATATTTTAAGCTTAAGATTTTAAATATTTAAATTTATACTTAAGTAGTAAAGATATACATATTACTTATTAAAACCCGTTACCACCTTAAATAATCAGCGAACAAAGGAGACGTGGTCCTCGCTAGACTGTACCGGTGCTGATGGAAGCTGGCGATGTGGTCCATGACAGCTTGGGTCCTGTACACCTTCTCCAAGTTCACCAGACCCTCAGGTCCCACTCGCCTGAACTGTTCACCTTCTTCATCGAATGACGCTATATACTGATAAAATTAAAAGAAAAATAATATTTATAATAGTATTTGGATCAAAAATCTTAATATTTATAATTTATACGTATATATTAATGTTCTTATATTTGTAATTCATTTCATACTAATTTAGTGCATAGCGCTACTGAAGCAAATTTAAGCTCAGTCAACTTGATCTACAATAATTTAATTGGTACGGAACCCTGGATGCACAAGTTCAACTCCCACTTGATCGATTTGATCTCATCTTTCGTCATTCTCTTATTCTTATCAAATGTATAAATATTTACTCACTACTTGTCTACTAGGCTCACTGTAGCGAGGATCTCGTTTACAGCTTTCCCGTAACGGACTAGTGGTAGTACTCTGGTCTATCCGCTTTGTGCTTTCCTTCCTTGAGTCCCTTTTTATTGATGATCTGGAAGGTAGTCAGTTCGATTCTTAGTTAGGACTTAAATTAAATAGCTTCACGATCCATATATAGATGGGTCGCCAGAAGGAATGTGGTGTTAAGTCAAAGTCAGAGTCA
Organism: Dione juno; assembly: GCA_037127375.1. NCBI lineage: Eukaryota > Metazoa > Arthropoda > Insecta > Lepidoptera > Nymphalidae > Dione > Dione juno. The sequence continues at coordinate 991,625 of JAXRJS010000100.1, forward strand.
AGAAAAATTGCGTATAAAGTGGGAGAACTCAACGCCACAGTTTGTCTCCTTATAATAATAATAATAATAATAATAATAATAATAATACTTTATTGCACAAAAAAAAAAAATATATATATATATATATATATATATATATATATATATATATATATATATATATATATATATATATATATATATATATATATATATATATATATATAACATTTCACAAACATAATTATGTGTATATTATATGCAATGGCGGCCTTATCGCTGAAAGCGATCTCTTCCAGGCAACCATTATGATTAATATAATGATGATATGAAATCAGTAGCACAAGTGCAGAAAGGTGCAAAAAGTATTACATTACGACTATAAATACATTTAAGGTATTATATATAAATATACTAAACATACTTACATATATAATAATTTATATGCATAGGGCATCGAACCCGCAACCGTTGCGTCTACAATGAGATGCTGTGCTGCTCACTTTGGACTTGTTTTAGACAAATTAAAATACATATTAATTCATATTGCCAACTTATATAAATCTTGGATCTCATACAGATGCAAGTAATAGCATCTATACTTTATATTAAAAAGTTGAAGAGTGTCTGCTTGAACGCGCTAATCTCAGGAACTGTGGTATGTTAGACTTCAAAAATATATTTTTGTGTTAGATAGTCCGTTTATCGAGAAAGGCTATATTTCACATGAATAAAATATATAAATTTGTGTCATCTGTCATATGTCAGTCAGCTCTTTGTTATTTCCATATAATTATACTAGCAAAGTCGAATTTGTATAAAGCATATATATATATATATATATATATATATATATATATATATATATATATATATATATATATTTGTATAACGCATATATACTTATATGCTTTATACAATTTTTTGGACAGCGTCCAAAAACTGGATAATTAATCTAATGAAGAGATGTTCACAACTAATCGCGTCCAAACTGATATAGGAGGATGGTTTTTTTGTAGAAATTTCCCAGAGCGGCACAGCGTGTAAATTATTTCAATTTTCTCGCTCTGGCATAAAGACAAGGCCACTCAACAGGCATATATTTCGAAAACTGAAAATCTAAACAGATTTCAAGCTTGGACTTAAAAAAAAAATTTCTCGAATCTTTCTCTAGTAGAATTTGTATCTATTACTTCTTTTTTGTGGTATTATGTTGAGTAGTGGAACTCAATGCCGTACTTTACGTACATATTACTAGATTAGGGATACGTAGGGACCCACAGCTATCGTGCAACGATGGTCTCTACATATTATTTTAAGTACCTGTCATCTTTAACAGAATCCCGTTTGAAGTCCCGTCTGTGTGTAGGCGTGGCGGCGACCGAGTGACTTGTGAGAGACGGTGTGGCTGCTAAGATTTCTCTGTAAACAAAAATAGAAGCTGGAATTTCAATGAAGTTAAATTGGTTACTTATTTTTTGCTTCACGCTGTTTCCCGCATATATCTATATAATCCCGCATACAGCTGAAATATACCGTATATAGCGAAGTAGCACCGCATATAGTTGAAATATCCCGCATACTGCGAAATAATCCCGCATATAGCTTACATATCCCGTATATAACAAAATGATCCCGCATACAGCTGAAATATCCCGCATATAGCGAAATAATCCCGCATACAGCTGAAATATCCCGCATATAGCGAAATAGTCTTTGACTTTGAACACCTTGGTTCGGTATCCAATTGGGGAAAGAATTATTTTCATTTCCTTCTTATGATAGGAAGAAGGTAAAACGCTGCTAAAGAAGAGTTCTTTTTTGTCTGTTTGTACAGTTATATCTCCGGAATAGATCGGATTGTATGTAATCATTTTACTATATAGCTATTAAGCCTGGAGACTTAAACTTTAATTAATTTTGAAAAGTGATAGCCAATTTTAATTGACATATAAAAAATTATAAAAAGAAACGTCTGTTCAAGAGTCGTATTAGACTAGCTGCCATATATAAAATAAGAAATGACATGGTAAGTTACAGACAGCAACTAACCACATAAACATTTTTCTCTCACAAAAAAATCTGGATTATTTCTACATAGAAAGTGTTCTAAAGGCACAAGTTCAAATCTAGCTTAAAATACTGCATTCAAAGCGACTTAGTTGATAAAAGAACGGCGCATTAGCATTCTGAAGTCTTTGCTTTGGTCCATTTGTGAGATGCTGCGACAAGATGACATCTTAGCTAATTAAGTCCATTAGATGTTAGAGTCTTAATTAACACCTCACGAGGTCGTTCTCGTAGTCAAGTTGTAATTAAAAAATAACACAACCAGATGCATCCACTCAACCGACACTGTACAGATGATTAAAATTTATACGACGCTGTTGTTACTTTTTAAATTTATTATTTAAATCTGAAAATGATTTATTTTGTGACAGTAACAAGACAAGAGCAAACGCGGCGTTGAGTTCCGCCACTCGATAAGCAATATCCGGGAAGGCGGGAAACGGAGGGTCTTAACACTAGGTTCCCATGGTTTCTATGTTTCCCTCTGCCTACGGCACCCTGCCGTGTGCGGGATACAGCGTGAAGCTAATTTAAAATTATATTTAATTCTTTTTCATTTGTGTAGTGACAAATTTAGAATATATTGCGAATTATTTATTTAAAAAAAATAATTTATAATATATTTTTTTTTAATTTATACCCCAATAGATATTTGAACTCGTTATCGATATCTATCTACTTTATACAATGATATAAAAACAGATATTAAAAAAAACTAGCCACTCTATACATTCCACTCACATACTGCATCGATTTACAAAACGCTTAAGTCTCGCTTCGAACTGTTTTTTCTACTGAATATTTTTCGCACTTCTCTCATAAACGGTACTGGGTTCAGTTCCCACTCTAAAAGAATATATTATTTAATTTCCTTGCTCTTGTAACAAGACAAACCACGGCGTTGAGTTCCGCCACTCAACACGCAATGTCTCCAAAATTAGTCGGAAAGTGTGGAACGGAGTGTCTTAACACTGGGTTCCCTCTATCCTGCTATACGCGGGATATATCGTGAAGCTCATATAATTAGATAGAGAATCTTAAAAATTGTTTAAACAGCTAAACAATAAACAATTAATTTAAAATCTACCGAGGATACATACAGACAGACAGACTGACAGACAGACATACTTGATAAATCTATAAGGGTACCATATTATATATAATTCTTTCTATAAATTATTCTCATAAAAGTGGTATTATTAGCAAACGTTAGATTTTAAAGTGAACAAAATCTACACGTGGTTGTAGAAGCACTTCCACATCTAGGCCAAGATCAGCGCCTTGTCCCATATTCTTGTTACATTTATATATGGTCTACTACTACACTACTACTGTAGACGCTTTGACGGAAAGCCAAATACAATCTAAATTAATTAAAAAAAAATATTATAAATATTTATGTAGGGGAAACCCCGGTTCAAGTCCCCGCTGACCACCATTTGGGGCATTGAGCGGAAGTCAACGCCGCTGTCTACTGTCTATCTTGTTACCAAGTGGGCATCGAACCCGCAACCGGTGAATTTGTTTGAACGCACTAATATCAGGAAGTATTAGTTCGGAATGAAAATACTTTTTTTGTGTTATTATTTTTTGGATTGTCCATTCATGTAGGCTATATAACATCGATATAGCCCACTGTAGTTATCGAGAAAGGCTATAGGCTATATCATATCATAATAATCGTTTTGATGTGTCGCCTGTCAATTACTTTGGTCACTTAGTTACTCCCATTTAACAACACAAGCAAAGCCGTATGTAAAAGCTACTTTAAAATAAGCTTTCATATATCTTTCGAATTAAATACTTGAATAAGTAGCGAAAGCTTTTACTTTCACACTTTCATATTCATAATATATACTTCATTTTGCAGGTGAGTAAGAAAATCTACCTAAAAGTTTTCTTTTGCGGAGCCAAAGAGCTATTGTGCGGAACTTAACGCTGCAGCTTGTCCAAATAAGGAAAAGGATGCTTTGTGAATAAATTTAAAAAAATGTTTAAACAACTAAACAATAAACAATTAATTTAAAATCTACCAAGTTTTTTAAAAGCCAATGGTTTCGGAGTAAAGTGGCTGTCATACATACAGACAGACAGACAGACAGACAGACATGATAAATCTATAAGCATACACATATAATTTATATATACATTTTTCTTATATATGATTCCTCCACTATGGAACGGAGTGTCTTAACACCAGGTTCCCTCTGTCTATCCTGCTATGTGCGGGATACAGCGTGAAGAAAAACATAGTATTATGTATAGAGAGAATTTAGGGCAATATTACTACGATTTCCAAATTTCATCTAAAGAGCTATTTACTCATACATTTTGTTTGGCGGAGCTTAACGCCATCTTTTGTAAAATTAGACCAAAAATGTATGTATATGATGGAACAATACTTGATAGTAACGGTTGTTGCAGGTTCAATTTTCCTTTAGTAAAACTACTAGTAAGCTAGCTTCACGCTAAAAAAAAAAGCATGATGCCAGATGGACCCCAGCTGTGGCGAAGTGTCCATATAAAACGATTCTCATCGGGCTACCTTTTGTAGATATTAATTAATAAATAGAAAAAAAAAATAACAATTAACTGGAAAAAAGTACTACTATAAATCAATTTTATTTCATGTATGCAAAATTTGGAAATTAAGCTCAATTTTTATATAATTTTAATTGTTTTTTTTTATGTTATTATTCACCATCGGTTTGCTTTTATAAAAATTACACTCATCGCCTCTGGAACCTAGTGATAAGACTCTACGTTCCCTACTTTAAGTTATTATGGCTGACATCTTTTATTTCGCTTCACGCTGTATCCCGCACATGGCGCACCCTATACATATAATTTTATTCAAAAAAGCTTAAATTTTTGAACGTCAAATACTTTAAGCACCGACGCAAGTTGTTTTTTTAATCTTAAAATTGAAAGGAAAGTGGAAAACGGAGAGTTCAATCACTAGCTAACCTAGCCTGCTATATACAGTCTGCCACCAGATTTGTATCCGTAATCATTGTAAATACAAACAAACCCAAACGTCCCATAATACCATCCCAGATTTATCCAAACAATATATCTTAACTGGTGTGACGTTTTAAACGTGACCGAGCTATTTTTCGTACTATATTTCACTTGTCACACTTTTATTGTTACGAAGCTACGCTATTTTGTTGATCCATTTCGTTATTGTAGAGCGCCAGTGATGGTGGCAGAGCCGTGGGTTCGGTTCCCGGTTGGATGAATTGATTTTTTTAATTATTTAGACTGTATCTCGAATATAGCAGGGTAGGCAGAGGGACTGTAGTGTACAGACACTCTGTTCCTAATTCTTTGCCAGATTTACAAAAAAATTGGATGTTGAATGGTGATGACGGAACTCAACGCCGCGCTTTGCCTTGTTACTAGAGCGAGGATAGTGAAAATAATTTATTCTCCCCTCATGGGAATCGAACCCACAAGCCGTCGCGCTAACATTGAGACGCTGTGGCGCTGCGCCACGACTATCTAACTATACAACTTGTGAATGTACTTATTAATCTTTTCATTTTATTTATTCGCTCTAGTAATAACTGATGACAGATGACAGAAGACAGATGACAGAAGACAGATGACAGATGACAGATGACAGATGACAGATGACAGATGACAGATGACAGATAACTGATGACAGATGACAGAAGACAGATGACAGAAGACAGATGATAATTTTATTTCAAAATGTTTCTGTTGTATAAGAAACTTTTTTGTTACACAACAGAAACATTTTGAAATAAAATTCTTCATACAACGTGACATTGGCGAAGTCAATTCTGCTCGACTGGCACGCTCGAAGCGCCATTACTGCAGTACAGAACAGAACAGAAACTTTTTTGTGAGTAATTCTTATAGTTTTTGACAAGTCGTAGGGGTTTTACAGGATATACCCCTATATAAGGATCCTTCTTGTAGGACCTGTCAATTTTTGTGTCAATAAGCTAAGTGAACGCCAACATGGCGAGCGAAGCGAACAGATGACACCGCTTTGTGGTATATCTTCGCTTTTAGTCAAACTTATTCTTCTTACAATTACCTGAGTTCTCGTAAAAAGGCCCCAAAAAACGGTATTAGTCGGCACTCAGGCATAGCCAACGCTCTACCCAACGCTCTCTCATACTCGGCAGAGAGGAGAGCGGCGGAGAGGAAGTCCAGCGCTGGTAGAGGCTCCTCCGATATGCTCAGCCAGAAGGACTTCAGTTTGTGAGATCTGGGGACGAAATTTTTTGTTAGTACTTTCTTCTTTCCGCTGTCACGCTGAATCCCGCATAAAACAAGATAGACAGAGAGAGCCTAGTGTTAGGACACTCATTTTACCGCTTTCCGTCTTTCGACATATTTCATGAGTGGCGGAACACAACGCCGCGCTTTGTCTTGTTAGTAGAGCCAGGAAATTCAACGAAGTACCAGATAAAATAGAGTGCAGTATTGAGTTTCGCCACTCGATACGTTATATCTCAAATTCGTCCATTAAATGGAGAGTTTTGACACTAGGTCAGGGTGCCTGCTATATGCAGGATAAAGCGTGAAGCTAAGAAAAAACATTACTTATCATTTATTAGAAAGCTAATATTATAATTACATACTATGAATGTATTGGTTCATATGTATGTTTGTATGTATGTGTAAACAGTTTTCATATATGGTGTATGTCAGCTACAGTCTAAGATAACATGGAATTTAAATTGTAGTTCACATTTTCTGAACTAAAGAGCTTCTTCTATAGACATGTCAAATATAAGAAAAAAAAACAGTTTGTGTAATATTAAATCAAAAAAAAAATAAAATGGTTACAAGACATCGGTCAAGTGCGAGTCGGACTCGCGCACAGAAGGTCAATATATGTTTTATACCGACATTCGAAAAGGAAGAGGTTTTGTTTTCGACATGGATATATTTTTTAATGTATGTCCCTCGATTAAAGAATAAATATAGTAAAAGAATTATTAGAATCACTTCTCAAATGGCTGTACATTTGTCATGGAGAAGTGATTCTAATAATTCTTTTTTATTTAAACCAATTTGATATATATATATATATATATATATTATAATATATATATATATATATATATATATATATATATATATATATATATATATATATATATATATATATATATATATATATATATATATATATATATATATATATATTTGCATTTTTATTAGGGATCTCTATATTTTTTTAAATGGAATATAGTCTATATCACTCTGTGTAGATGTAGCTTGTTGATGACGAAATAATTTTTGAAATCGTTCCAGTAGTTTTTGTCTGAAAAAATTACAAACATACACACAAAAACACTAATGGTTCCTCTATATAATTTTCCAAATACATCAATTTTTTTTATTACACAAAACAATACAAATAGACGATGAGAATCTAGTGTCTTGACACTTTATCCTCTACCTTAGCCGTTCACTGTACGACCAGGGCTTATAAATGACAATAACTGGCTACCCTACATGGTATTCGAACTGAGGACCATCGCGTTTAGGCCCAGAAGCCGTTCCACATCCAAACTCTTCCACACAAAAGACTCTCCATTAACATCTGTTACCATCAATAATATATTTGACACTCAAAATTTAATACAAGCCTATTTTATTTATCACCTTAATAAGGACCCCATATAAATTCTATACACGTTCCGATACTGTGCGGTGAAATTGCCTTTAAATTGAAAATTGTCAAAAGCTTTGTTGAATGTTGTTGAAATACTTGTACAAGTGGAAATGTGTTTACGTTGGCGTTATAAGGTTCAATCCAGATTCGGGGTGCTACGTTATTCAAGCTTTCTCTACTATAGTGAGAAATGTTATTTTTTTAATGAAGGTAAGCCGCAGTCGATAGGATCTCAGTTAATATGCTATGGTTTTTATTGTATGAACTACTGATGTAGTTGATTTATAGAGAGAACTTTGATATTTAATTATTATCTGTTATTTAATATTTACTAAGATTTACAAAAGGTGGAATGGAAATCGTGTTATATGGACACTTCGCCACTGTTGCCTTCTAATTTGAAGAGTGAAGTTTAATCATAATAAATACGACATATTTGGAGTCATAGGCTAAAAAAAAAATTAAGAAATTTCGGTTCAGTTTTATTTAAGTACTCTAGCGGCACAGTTTGCATGTAAACGTGACGGTCGCGGGTTCGGTTCTCACTCAAAAAAGTAAAAGTTTGGCAATAAGACAAAACGCGGCGTTGAGTTACGCCAGTCAAAGTATCGAAAATTGGCTGGAACCTCTTTTATTACACAAGCTATACGTTGCTCGCAATTTTATTTGCGTGTACACGTTAACACGTAAACATTATTTTTTTCCCGTTGCCGTCACAATTCCTGGAAATCCTCTTCACGTGCTCTCCTATACTCCCCAGGGAGCCCTACATGAAAAAATTCAACTTTCTTAGCAGCTTAGTTTCGTCTGTGCGTCGTCTGTCGATTTCTCAATAACGCCAAAAGTTCTATATAAAATAACTATACTAGGTTCAACTACTATGCTGATATGGAGTAAAGTAATATATATATATATATATATATATATATATATATATATATATATATATATATATATATATATATATATATATATATATATATATATATATATATATATATATATATATATATATATATATATATACCCAGCGCGCTTGTAACTGGAATACCTACCTCAGTAACCTACTTTAGAGGAACAATGTAAATTACTAAGGCTCACATGCATAGCTTGGGTAGGCAGATTGTAGGCTAAATTCTAGATAATGTAAGGTATTAAGGTATTGATAAGAGCTTCGTAATAGAACTAGCAGCTTATCCTGGTTTTGTCTACTAAATAATGTGATTGGCTTACAATAAAATATTTAAAGAAACTAGATACAGCGCGGCGTTGAGTTACGCCAATCTATATGGTTGGAAAGCAATGTAGGCAAAAAACCTAGTGTTAACATACTCCAGTCCCCACTTTCGAACTTTTCGAGACATTATGTGTTGAGTGGTGGAACTCAACGCCGCGCCTTGTTTTTGTTACCAGAGCGAAAACCAATTCTCTCCGATAGTTATTCACTTATCGATGTAAAAGTAGTATATATATATAAATATATATATATATATATATATATATATATATATATATATATATATATATATATATATATATATATATATATATATATATATATATATATATATATATATATATATATATATACATATATATATATATATATATATATATATATATATATATATATATATATATATATATATATATATATATATATATATATATATATATATATATATATATATATATAGATATATATATATATATATATACATATATACATATATATATATATATATATATATATATATATATATATATATATATATATATATATATATATATATATATATATATATATATATACATATATATATATATATATATGTATATATATATATATATATATATATATATATATATATATATATATATATATATATATATATATATAAATATAATAAAATTGTAAGTGATCGCTGTAATAGTATTATTAGGGTAACATTTATCAATGTAATAGAAGCCTAGATAATGATTTTTTTTAAATTTTTGTCTGTTTGTCTGTGCGTTTGTGCATGCTAATCTCAGCAACGGCTTCACCGATTCAAATACAGTTTTTAGCATTGTATTAAGATAAGGTTATTAAATAAAAATGTTGTATAATATATTAGAGTAAATTCAAGAACATCGATAAGCCGAGTGAAGCTTGCAAGCGGGTCGCTAGTCATTACTTTAACGAACGCGATAGTTATGGATTCAATTCCTGGTTCAGGCAATTTGTCTTGAAAATTAAGAGGAAAGCGTGGAATGGAGTGTCTTAACACTAGGTTCCTTCTGAGCTTACTGAGTATAAATCTATAATAGATTTTATTTAAATATTTTCTTTTGTTTGACTGTTTGTACACGCACATAAATACTACTAGACGTATTAGAGAAGCGAACAATATGTATTTATAATTATTTTTTTTGAAATATATGGTGTAGGCCACTTTAGCTGGCAGCTGTTATGCTCCACAAATAAATACTTCTAACTTTGTAATGAGACCGAATATTAAATAAAGTATCCCGAAATCCAATACTAATATACCATCTCGAATAAATGTTATTTTACCTTCGAAAACTTCCACGAAATCATTCACTCGGTTGGAGAAAGCTTCCCTTGTTAAAAGTTAAATATTTAATAAAGAACTGTATACAATAAAAAATCTCTTAGAGAGAACCTAGTGTCCTCTTTAGTCACTGTCCAATTTTAGAGAAGTAGTGAGTGTAGAGAAGTATGTAGAGTGGCGCAACCGGCGGAACTAAACGGCGGGCTTTGAAAGCCACAATAACTTTAAATGTTACCATTTCTAGCTGGGTAGCCAGAGATAACTTAGCGTCGAACGCTACAGCTCCTACATATCTCTTTCGCCTCGTCCACTATCATTGATCTCCTCATACATGCCCTACGAGGAATCCTCATGCTTTTTACGTGTCTCTCCAGTATTCTCGACACTGTGTTCTCGAAGGTCAACCGAGGTCTTCCTCTATCTCTCATACTACTGACTCTTGCTTCATATATATTCTAAATAAATGTGTAATATTCTACGCTTAATAATAAAAATAAGCCCACTGTGGGACAGTGTGAGACAATAAACGTGTTGATTTTGGAGGATTTGGGATCTCTTCTCCCAAGACAACTTCTCCCCCACAGCGCTGAGTTCCGCCGCTTATTACGAGATTTCTCGAAATCAGGAGGAGAGTGGAGAACTTAGTATCTTGTTACTAGGTTCCTTCTGCCTACCCTGCTATACCTCATATACCAGGGAAGGCAGAGAGAACGTAATGTCAAGACACTGCATCCTTAATTTATTCCCTAGATTCGAGACATAGAATCTTAAATTCAAGTAATTAATAATGTAATAAACCTATAGAGCTGACACCATAACTAAAGCAAAAAACAAGGCTTGGACGATTTCAAAACGGGCGGGTTCAAATGAAATTACGTTTAATTTTTTATATGTTTGCAAAAAAGCGAACTTGAGTAGAAGAAAGAAATCGAAGAAAGTAGTTCCTGAGATTAGAACGTTTAAACAAACAATTTTATCTATATGTTAATATGTAAGGCAAAAATTTGGGACCCCTTTTTGCGAAAACTGCGCGGACGGAGGAGTATGATATTTGGCACACTTATAGTTTATGTGTGTGCGTGTGTGTGTGTGTGTGTGTGAGTGTGTGTGTGTGTGTGTGTGTGTTTAGGAGAAGTTCAGAAGGCTAATATTGCTTATTCAATAATAATGCTTATAAAGTACATTAAATCAATAAATAAAACATTACACACACTACCATATGTTTAACAATATAACTTATGTATAAAGGCGATATGCACGTTGCTATGGCAACGCGTGTTTCACGTATTTAACTTAAACTTTAAATTACATAATATATATATTAATAGGTTAATTTATTATCAAATAAATTCGTATATAAAAGAATTACATTTTATATATGAAAAAGTTACATTGGCTGTACACAAATTTCTAGCCTAATTAGCGATGTAGGTGCAAGATTTTAAAAGTAAAAAAAAAAAAAACATAGTTTACATTAAATAAAAATCTTCTTTTTGTTCTTTAGTTCTTTAGCTCTGCCATTATTTATTTCTGTCTTTGTCTATCCTGCTAAATGCGGGATACAGCGTGAAAAGAATATTTTTTATATTTAAATAAAATATATTTTAAGTACTGTGGTATTTCAGATAGATATTTAAAATTAGGTGCTGTTAAGTCTAGTTGTGGGATTTAGTAACCCATAAATGACCCAATAACCCAAAAGACAAGTCAAGCACACCCCTCATATAAATGGCGTCTAAATTTACTTTCAGGTATAAATTATATTAATTCCATATATAACAATAGCTTAATTAGTTCATTGTTCTTAAAATTATAATTAAAATTTGTACTGTAAATCTATTTTCGGCTCATTGTAGTGAAATTATAAAAGATATCGATTATGTCTAGCAAGAAGTATATCTATTTTCTTTTTTATTGTTATCACGCTGGTCGCGTTTCACGCTCTATCCCGCGTATAGAGAGGAGGGAACCTAGTGTTAAGACACTCTGTTCCCCGCTTTTCACCTTTCGAGAACTCAATGCTGCGCTTTGTCATCTTACCAAAGCGTAGAAAATGAAAACAATCCATACTCGCCGAATGGGAATCGAACCCACAACTGTCGCTTTTACAGTCAGATGCTTTCTTCTTTTTTATGACTAGTTTATTTAAAAGTTTGTTTCTAATAGTGCTAACTGTTCTTTCTTCTTTTTTTGTCACACATCTTCTCTTCTGTTCTATATTCTTCATTTCATTTTGTTGACAGAAGCACCATCAGCAAGTAGTTTCCGCCGGCCTACAGTCTACACAGCTGAAGGCCGAAAGAAACCCCTGATGATGGTACTATGCTCTTTTTTCTTCTTCTAGAGTCTTCTTTTTACATACTATTACTTATAATTATGACTTACCGAACGGATCACCAGTGGAAGTGGGTATAAATGTTACTCGAAATAAATTAAATTCGATATATTATTTATCAAGTTTTTTAATTAGAATAAGTAAGCTTACAACATCACAAACTCGAGAACGGAGTGCTACGTCACTATATAGGCGGCTATAAAACATAGAAAACTAAGTGCAAATAATAATAAAGAATTTTCAGTTCTAATAATGTGAATCTATTCCTATATATTATTTACAAATAAAAGTTTGTTTGGTTGATCACGCTAATCTCAGAAACTATTGCATCAAATTGAATTGGAAATGAATCTGAAATGAATTGGATTTGAATTGTAATTGAATTAAATTGAAATTGAATTGGAATTAAATTGGAATTGAATTGTAACTAAATTGGAATTGAAATGGAATTGAATTTAAATTGAATTTGAATTGAATTATCCATTTATCAAGGAATGCTATAGTTATTAGATCACATAAGTAATTTCAATATAGTCATACAATTTCTTAGTATGAATACCGACGTTTCAAATAAAACCAACTGGACAGGATCGTTTTGTACACATGTCTTAAAGAGTCCGTCTCACTTGACATTATTTATTCATTTAGTTCGTAATAGTGTGAGAGAGAGATCTTGTGTATGTATAGTATGTATATGTATTAATAGAGACAGGTCATGTAACGTCAAAGGTATTGTCATTGTATTTTCTTCTAGTACATACAACTTCAGTAGAAGAACAAAGAGGGAGCACGAGAGAAAGATAGAGCGAGAAAGAGATAGAGCGAGAAAGATAAGGGAAAGAGATTTAAGGTAAGGTATATTTAAGGTAAAATTTCCATAACTTTTCACCGAACTTTTAGAAATTGCGTATTGATTGGCGCAACTCAACGCTGTTCTTTATCTTAATAAAATATTTATTGAAATTTTAACCAAATTTGACAGTTGATTTACTTATTTTACTGTTACGTTGAGTTATTAGCACTTTTTTTAATTTTTTTTTCGAGGAATGTATCAAGTAGTTTATTTGGACAAAGTACATGGTGTATTTTTTAATCTCTATTGTTTATTCACCATAGACTTTTGGCGTCCATACCTTTGTTTTTCTGGTTTTCTTCTTCGACCTTCAAGTACATTGGGTCTATTTGTCTATGTATAATGTACTCGTATCAGTCAAAGTGCATGGTTGAGTTACGCCATATTATTCCAAATAGCCAAAATAAAAAAAAAACCTAAAGTTCCCTCTATTTCCTTATTAAATGCTAGACTTAAGGGACACGCTATGATATGATTGATTTAATTTAATGCTTCAAGAGCACTAAGCTCTTATATATTTAGTCGATATTCTGCTGCCAGCTCGTAGCTTCTAACAATATTGCTTAAGTTTCATAAGTCTGACTTGAGACTTAACGCTTTATATCTGATAGTGACAAGCGAATCCTTATGTACTATACATATCCATGTATTTCCTATATTTAGCGGATAATTTAAAATACCGAGGAGTTCACGCAAACAACCTTATCTTCTCGATACACCTTTCTGGAAGTCTATTTTGGGAAACAATTCTCTTATGTCTCGCTTTTGCAGAATCCTGAATAAGCAAAGCGTTTTGGATCCATTCGGAGATTCTTTATATAATTATCGTAAAATCGCAACTGAACGTCTCTGAGATCTACATTTCATAGTATATTGTTGCATTATTATTATTTTTTATATAGTTTTTTTCATTTCCTTGTGTTTGTAAATTCTTCTTAAAGAATCAATATATTAAGAACTATTGTGGCATGTGATATTCACCTTAAAAGGTAATGCATTTAGTTTTAGAACAACATAGTTAAGAAATGTTACCACTGGTGAATCTAAATAAATAAATAAATAATTTGATTTCTACATACACAATTTATCTATCAAGTGAATAAAAACAATTGAGGAAAAATTAAAATAATTCATTCTTCCCGAGTGGGAATCGAACCCATAACCGTCGCTTTACCATTCAGACAGTAAATTGTAACACAAACTTACTTCAAGCCCGCTACAATCTCCATAGCACCGTTAAAATTCCCAATGTTCCAGCAGGTTAAGGCAACTCGCAGTATACAAGAGAGGATCACCTTCCGATCTTCGGAAGATGATGGTGATAGCACCAGTTCTGTCACCCACGCTGATACCTGATAAAAGAGACAGAAATATTGAGCATTTAAGTACAGGTTTTTGCTTAAATCAAAACAAAGATGTTAATTTAGGTTTAATTAGGATTTAATTTAGGTTTCACCTATATAATTAAAAATAAAAAAGATCCCCAAACAGAGAGGTGCGGCGTTGAGTTCCGCCACACAACCCATGATGTCTCGGATACAGAAAGTGAGGCAAGAGTGTCTTGACACTAGGTCTCTCTGCCTACCAAGTGGAGAATTTAAAATATAATTTGCTGTTTAAAGCTATACAAGAACTTTGAAGCTGTTTATCATGTTTCCGTGTTTATTTACTCTATCATATCATATATCCTAGTTTTACCGAAACATGTCGTGTTTGCAACTTGCAGGCTTCACCCGCTTGATCGATGTTCTCGGTTTTAGACTTATATAATATGCATATAGAGTAAATTTTGTTTATAAATCGATTGAAATAAAAAAAAATACTCTACATTTTAAGTGAAGCTTACAATAATACGATGGTGAAATCTATATTAGAATCGGTTAACCGGTTCCTGAGATACACATGCACAAACGCACAGACAGTAGGAAAAGACTAATTAGTTAATTATTATTATTAATTATTACTAGTAACATATGAAGTAAATTTAACATTTCTTTAAAACCAGTTTTAAAAACTTTTCAGACTGAAATTTCATCTAGAACCTTCATTTATACCAATTTGGTCTTCAGTCTTATTCGGGAGCGACGAGTGCCCTCGACATATTTAGCGAACGAACGTTTTAGACAGTGGATATTTTAGATGTGGAAATCGTAATTTAAATTATTTTTACTTCCAATTAACATTATGCAGGCACATCATCTGTGGACGCTGGTTTGTGGGTTCGATTCCCATGAGGGGAGTATTCTTTATTATATTGTAATGATGTAATTCTTTATTATATTGTATTGAATATTATGGATGTATTCTTTATTATTTTGGCAAAGCGCGGCGTTAAGTTCCATCACTCGACACACAATGTCTAGGAAGGCGGAAAATGGACTGCCATAATACTAGGTTCCGTATAGCTAAAAAAAATGAAATGATTTGAAGTAAATTAATAGAGGTCATCGTGGAGTAAATATCTTCTTCACTATCACTTGTGCTGGCTCTGGAAAACTGAGTGCTACAGAATCTATCTAACATATGCGGGATACGGCGTAAACTTGTACGAAACTCAATTAATTTTTTTTTAATATTTTCTTTTTATAGAACAACCAAGCTGAGTCACTAATTTGTTAACAGCCTTTCACTGGAAACTAAACTAGAAGAAAAACTTTAAAATCTTTAGAAGTCCAACGTTGGTTACCCGACACCGCTTCTCCCGAAGAATATTTATGTACATAATTTATAAGTATCCAAGAAGCACTACAAGAAGAACTCCACAAGTTTACAGAACTTTATGTGGTAATTACTAACTTGCTCGGAATACATAAAATTATTTTACTTTTTGTTTTTTATTCACATTATTCTATTATTAGCGTTCTATAAAAATAGATTTTCATCACCGCCGCCGCATCATCAGCTTTCTTCTACTGAATCTTCTTATGAGCCTCTCCAATGGCATAGAACTAGCACGTTGCCAGTAATTGGTATTAGTATGAGGTGATAAGTTTTATTCATATGAAAAACACTAAATATATAGATAAAGCTTCGTCAATAAGTCCGTCGTGGTGAAGTGGCACAACCGACGCGTGTAAAGTCAGATACCCCTCCTCCTCCTCTTCACTTCTCTAGAGACCTCCCCAATAATAACGAAGTTATAACGGTTAATAATAACGACGGTTAGTAATAAGTTTACAAAAATTGAATTATTCAATTTATCGATATCAGAAAAATTGTGGCTGTTGCTAACGAAACAGTGCTGTTATATATTTTTATAACAGTGCTTTTATATACTTTAGCTTTATGAAACCCCATATCTAGTATTCGCGACGGTGGTGAGTTTGAATCCCGTTCAGGGGAATCATTTTTTTTATTGATATATACGATATGATACCCTGTTCCTTATTCCCGCCCAACATTGCAGATGTATTTAACAATTTAATACAATAATTCTTTCTTGGTTTACAGTCAGATCCCATAGTGCCTTATCTAAAGTAAAAGAACAATACTATATATTGTACACCGATTAATATGTAACAAGACTGTTTCAAATTGTGCCTTATTGCCAAGTGAGAGGTGAGTGCCATCTCTTGAGGGGTGGTGAGGGGTATATATATACATATATATATATATATATATATATATATATATATATATATATATATATATATATATATATATATATATATATATATATATATATATATATATATATATATATATATATATATATATATATATATATATATATATATATATATGACAAAAAACAAGAAAATCCAATAAGTCTGTTATATGAGCCAAGTAAGGTAAGACGCTAACACGTTATGAGGAAATGGGATGTTCCCATATAAAACTTAAATAGTTTTCGAGTAACTTTAAATTGCCCGTGCTGAAGCTTTCAGACTTTTGTTGTGGGTAGTCATTTAGTTTTTAGCGTCCCGCAGCTTAAAGGAAAAACCGAACCTTATCACTTTGTAGCCGATCTGTCTGACTGTCAAGACGATTTTTCACAAAGAAAATTTCCTTAATGGGCCTACAATCTATTTTAACGATATACATATGGTCAAATAATCATAATATTTAAACGTAAGCTTAAGTACGTGTAATCAGAGCTATCTGTTTGTATGTATGTATGTATGTATATATGTATATATAAATTTACATATATTGATATAAAATGGCGAGCAAAGGGGACAAAAAAGGTTTTATTAATACTTTTTGCACCATCCTGTGTTTTCTCAATAGTAATTTTAATGAAAATGTCTATTATTTTACATGCCATATCCTTGAATCCATTTAAACTGTATAAAAAAATATTATTTTATAAATTTAATCGCATATTCCATTGGAAATAGAAATAGAGCTTTTAAACCACTCGCCTCTATTTTTGTTTATGTAATATCACTAGTGTGCTTGATTGAAATAACGTTACGTAAAAATACATATACGAGTAAAGTCGACAGCACTTTCATTTTGCAGATTTTGATATCTTGACCTGGTTTAGTAAAATAATATATGTATGTATATATACAGTATTGTCTTCAGTGCTTTTTAAGCTAAGAGTTCTATATGTAAGAAATGGTAATCTTAGGGAAATACAATATATCAGCTTTTCCCTGTATTTTTATATGGCAGAGACAGCAATGCGTGTCATGACCAAATTCAAGCTAGATATAACATGTTCTGTGGCGGAACTCAACGCCGCGTTTTGTTTCATATTTGACATTACGCGATACTTTGTGAACCTTAATACTGAACTTAGTCTTATGTAGTCTGAAGGCTGGAGCAAAAGAAAAGCATCCAAATTAAATTGGACTTACTGCACCTTATTAGTTTGAAAAAAAATATGACCCAAATCCAAGAAATAAATGTGACCTACGGAACACTATTCAAAGTCGATTTATTCAAATTTTATAACGCATAAAGTGTCTGTTGATATTGTTTGATTAAAACCCCCACTATTACCGGAGATTACATTATCCAGGGAACTAGAAAAGGGCTTGCTATAGTACCGAAACCTTTCATGTGGGGTGACACCGAATTTTTGGATATTTTGGTTCATTTTTTTCTTTTTAAAGGAGAAGTATGAAATTTGGCATACTTATAGTGTATGTGTGTGTGTGTGTGTGTGTAGGAGAAGTGCAAAACGCTAATATTCTTCAATAATAATACTTATAAAGTACATTAAATCAATAAATAAAACATTACGCACACTACCATATGTTTAACAATATAACTTCTGTATAAAGTGACATACACGTTGCTATGGCAACGCGTGTTTCACGAGGACAGGTCCTCTAGACCAAATAAATCCTGATTAAACGATTTTTTCATTCTTATTTGTGTGTATTAATTGTGTTTTGGTTTAATATGATTTTTTTTTAAATTTTACGCTGTATCTCCCTTACACCGCGGTGGGCTGAGGGAGCCTAGTGTTACGACTCTTCGTTCTACACTTACCAAAGTGACGAGATAATAATAATAAAAAGCTGTATGCATTTTTAATTTTTCCTTAAAAACCAAAAACTCACATACATCCTACTAACCAATGGCGTTCTTTGTAATCGGATCATGTAGAGTATGCAAATATGGGTCGTAGGACACCGTTTACATTATGTTGAAACGGGAAAATGTAAATTGAAACCTAGATTATCTTATATTTCAGATCCTTGAAGTTTCATGGAGTGGAGGATAGTGTGACTTTTGGTCTCTTTGCCTCTTTGCCTCTTAACTTCTTTGCCTCGTGTATAAAAAGTAAAGCCTTAAATAACACTTCTGTGTTATTTAAGGCTTTACTTTTTATACACGAATGGGAGAATGAATTATATCACTTTCTCGCTCTAGTAACAAGAAAAAGTCACTCAACAAGCTATATCTCGAAGATGGAAACAAAACAGAGTGTCCTAGGACTAACTCTTATATGCGGGATACAGTGTGATGTTAAAAAACAAAAAAAACACAAACAAATCATATAAACCTAGGAATTGGCTAAACAAGATAAATCTATATACTATTTCTCATACAAAAGCAATATAACAAGCTCCATCGTATTGCTAATGACAGATCTCGTATAAATGTCACTTTAAGTTAGCCGCTATTGTGTAAGTCGGCACGTGAATATAGAGCACGATGGTAGCAGCTTCAAATAATAATAAAGATGTGACGACGATTGTAGGTTCGATTCTCGCTCGAGTTAATTAATTATTTTTATTACTTCCTTCCCTCTGGTAGCATGACAAATCGCAGCGTTCAGTTCTGACATTCGGCACGCAAGGTCTTAAATGGAAAGCGGGAAACGGAGTGTCTTAACACTTGCTTTCCCTTATTTAGAGGTTATACGCGGGATACAGCGTGAAACAAATCAATATTTTGTACACACGTAGCAGTAACATATACTTTAAAAGTACCTCCATAGCGATAGTGCACATAAAATTTATTATCATGTTGATAGCAAGTGACAGCTTTGACGAAGCCTCCAGTTTAAACCAATAATGGTCTCCGGAGACCGCATTTGATGGCTCTCGAAAGCATGGATTTATTTCACGATTTATCTACACGAATAAGTTCCTACGTAACTTACGTAACTGAACGCTGCATTTATTCTCCAGTCTGTAAGAACGAAGTATCCAGAGTATGGAAACCTCGTTGGCCTGGTATGGGTCTTATATGATTCTTCTATCACGGTCTTTTGTTTTCTTTTCTTTCTTTCTTCATAACTATTGCAAGTCAAACACCCTGTGTTTACTTTAGTAGTTCAGATTTCAAATTTGAATACTTTGGGAATAGTTTCCGATGATAAAAATGTTATAAGATTGAACATATATTGATTGCACGTTTTTGTTAACACCCTATAAGAAACAGAAAATGAGATGAATGATGTAGAGCGAGTAAATGAAGTAATACATTCTTCATAGAAGGAAGAACCGTCGAATTATTTTCCTTGAAAAGTGGGAAGCGGAGAACGTAGTGTCTTAACACTAGGTTTCCTCTGCCTACCCTGCTATGTGCAGGAAACAGCGGGATATATATATATATATATATATATATATATATATATATATATATATATATATATATATATATATATATATATATATATATATATATATATATATATATATATATATATATATATATATATATATATATATATATATATATATAAATACATACAAAAATATCCAATATGAACCGGGTTTCAGAGCTTAAAGCTTACATAAGAACCCTCCGAAAAATCGACCAGAGACCTTTTTGAGTGCGTGTGACATGTATTGTTGGCAGATATTCATCATTTGATCTTACCTAACGGTAATCCCTATTAACATAGGAATTAAAATTTATACGTATATTTAAGGTTGTGGGAGGTTGAAAGGAGCTTTTGCGATGGGTCAGGATTCGATTTTAAGTTGGAGGTTTCCAACACGCTATAGATATATG